>JAQFVV010006229.1:479355-1057485 GCA_028023455.1 Epiperipatus broadwayi
AATCATTAACAGATTATACTTAATTAGTGATTAAAAACAATCAACGTGAATTGCCAAAGAATTAGATAAAAAGAATTGGATAAAAAGAATTTGGCAAAAGGATTGACAATAGAATCATCACGAATAAATGTTTTCAATCGTTAATGACAATCGATACTAATATTGATGATGCAAACTTTTATGATTTGAATGTCTACACGTGACATTTTAAATTAACATTTTAAACGAATAATATTCCTGCCAATTTTAAAATCAAGTATTTTACTCAATTTAATCAATAATATTATACACCATGCATACATATTAATATACCATAATACACAATAATTATCACACACATAATATTTCACACTTAATCGTTAATACATCAATAGTTCACCATATATGATATCAAGTTCCACATAACGACCTAAAAATCACCATGAATTAATGAAATGCAATGGTTATGCTAGTAACAGTCTGAAACAATAAACGCTAATCTAGATTAACTCGACGAGAATTTGCCTTCTTGATGTTTCGAATATATATTCATTTGATGCGCCATTATTGCTGCAATGCTCGTACTGAAGTTCTGATTTTTTCGCACGAATATCGTCAAAGATTTGACAAAAGATTACCCAATTGATTTCACACCGTTAAGCTGACATTATTTGCAGACTGAAAGTGTTCTTCTTGATTCAATGCATGAACGGTATCTAAAATATTCTCAACAATATACTGCCTTCAATCAATCGCACCAATTTTCTGAGCGTCCGCACTAGGTTTAATATATATATATATATATATATTGTAACCAGTTGGTTACATAGCTGTATTAGAAAAAAAAAATAATTAGAAAGTTGTTGGCATGTTCCTCAGGTTTGAGAATAAAAAAAATATTTTATTAACCATTCAACTGCTCTTAATTGTACAATTTACTATTGCCTGAGTGAATTAAAAATTCTAAAGTTTGATTAGTCAATTAACAAACTCAGCTGTAAAAATATATTCATCCTTAAATATTATATTCATTTTAGTTTCATTTGTAAAAAGTATATTAATAATGTCAGGTTATGAAAGTAATCAAAAGTTTTTTCAAAAATAAATTTCTATTTATAATTATAAAAATATTCAATAGCGGCAAAAATTAAAAAAGGATTGTAGCAAATTACATGTGATGCAAACTTCATTGATTTCCCTCCTCAATTTACATTATTATAAAAGTTAAGAATTTTTTAGTAAAATCTTACCATTTGTCTAAAAATAATTATATTTTCAGCATATTTTACCAAAATACATTATAATATGTAAATAAATGCCAGAAAAATATTATAAATCATTAATTTTTCTTTGAAAATCAAATAAACAGCTTTGGGCAATCTAAACTTTTGATAGGATCTCAAAATTATTATTATTCACTGTTTTTTTTAAAAATTTATATTCATGTAAAGTATACAATTTTTTAATAAAATCTTACTATTTTTGTAAAAAAACTATATTTTTAGCATATTTTATGCAAATAATTTATAATATGTGCAAAAAAGTAAAAAAAAACCACTCTAAAACATATATTTACAGTGGTGAAAATTATTGATCAGCAGAGTTTTTTGACCAAATAATCATCAGCCAATCAGCATTTAGAATGGACTGTCCCCTTCTTTTGTTAGACTTTTAATGTCACATAAATTGATTTTGTACTTGTAAAATAAATCATGGGAGGGCATCATCTTATGGGACTTTTTGTAAGATTTAAAACAAGTGTAAAACAGTACCATAGCTCAAAAAGTGGTTGATTTTGAGCAACCTAAAGCCATTGACATGGATTATTGGATAGAGCTGAGTAAGAGTTAATGGAGGAAAATAATATATTATTTTTTTAACTATTTTTCAAAGGTCATTATTTAACGCAATATTTGTAAAATCCCCATATGATAGTATTTAAATTATCAAACATTAAATATATTTAAACATATTTTTAAAAAAAATAAAATAAAAATAAAAAAATAAAAGAAAGGGAAGTACAAAATAAGATTTTAATGGCTTTGTTAATTTTATTGTTTAATAATCAGTTGTTGTTTTTTTTATCTCTTTTATAAAAAAAAATGAAATCAATTTAGTTTTTAATTAGAAAGGAATGTCAAGAATTTCATGTTGTTAATTTTAAGTTCTTGACTTGTTTTCAATATCTATGATTAGGAAGTAAATTGTGTGAAAAATTGTGTTTATAAAATTTTATCTAATTATATGTCATGAAGATTATCATGTAAAAGACAGATTGTAATTGGTTTGGGGGAAAGATTGTTTTAGAAAAAATATATATGGGAGTGTGAATTAGTGATTATATCGAAGTATCTGGAGAGAGGTATTGCTAAGTTAACTGTTGAAGAGGGCAGTCCAATCTTACTTCTGTGGTTAAAAATTATAGAAGAAATTTTTCCTAACTTAGCTGTTGAAGAAAGAGCAGCCTATGCTTGATCCAGTGGATATCAAGCTATTGAATAAAAGAGCATTTTTATCAAGTTTTTAGCATACTATGAGTTTAGCATTAAAATGGCTTGTATAATAAAAACCATGTGCTAGATTCAGCTAAAAGCTAGGCATCACCTTTCTCCATGTAGCTTACCTTTACTGGAATAAAAATATAGAGGGAAGTTACACCCTAAAGTAGTCTGCAACTTGGTCTTCAACAAAGAGCAATTAGTCTCTGTCTACCTCTGTCTAACCAGGAAATTCAAGAAGAGAACCAACTTGACAAATTTTGCTATTTTACAATTATTTGCTACAGAAAAGGATGCCTTAACTATTCTGTCTAAGAAATCTTCAAGGAAAAGCTCAATTGAATAAAAACTGGAGTTTTCACCTGAAAAGACTCATGGCTAAAATTATTTTTTATGTGTACACTATTTTTTTATTAATAGAATTTTTTGTTTTATAAATAAAAGAGAAGCCTGCTTTGCCCTGATTTGAAAATGGCAACTATGAATTATATCTATCACTTTGCATAAATTTTCTTTTCTACAATACAGTTTTAACAACAGAAGCTATGAGTATGAGAGTAAGAAGACTGAGTAAGAAGACTGTTGAAAGTGCTTAGCAAAAATAAATCAATATTTTTATACTTAAAGTAAATTAATATCTTGCATTTAATTATATATATTTACTAGCTTCATTAACTGTGCATACAGCACACACCCACACACACATATGTATATGTAGTTGTTTGTTTTGTATAAGAATTGATAACAATAAATACTTCATTAAGTTATTAGACTATGTTTTTGTAAAACTCAGTCAATTTTGTTTTACAAATGGTAAAATAGTTTTTTTAAAAATCTATGCATAATCTGCTATAAATCTAAGTTTTTTTTCTCGCTAAAGTTGCTCTCTGACTAGAAACAAAGATTGTTATCTTTGATTTTTTGAAAATGTTAACAAACTCTTAAAAATTTTAAAGAAAGTTAATCCATGAATTACAATTAATTGGTTGTTTAATGTAATTTTTATAAAGTATTTCTTTGGTGAAATAGGTGTTTGAATTGTCATAATATAATGTCATTTTTTTTTGTTGTTATTAATCAGATATTAAATAATTGTTTTTAAAAAAATATTCTTTCTAGTCTTAATTACTTTATTCTATCCAATTCCTATTTCATAAAATGGAGTGTGTGTGATTTTATATTATGTTAGCTTATATTCTAGGATTTAGTTTTTTGATGATCCCATTAAAGCTAGTTACTTAAATGTAGGGGGAGCCCATGATTTGCTTAAGGTTATTTACAATAAGCTAATTTATTTATTTATTTATTTCCTTCTTCCTCATAGTAATAAAATAAGTTCCTGCTTCTTGATCCAGATTCATGCAAAAGCTACATAGAATAAGGGACATGTATGTTTAGTGCATGGACAACCATTAGATAATGATAATGATGATCAGCATCATCATTCTGGTGGGTGCAAAAATATTTTTAAAGCCCATGCACTATATTTTATTTTAGTTTAGTCTCTATTAAAAGTTGAATTTATAGTTAGCCAGAATAATAATAGTAGTAAGTGACCAGAGCATTGATGATAATCAGCATGTTTTAATACCACAGCATTATTGTTTTTGATTATTATATATTCTAATGGATGAACACTTAGTTTGTGCATCCAAATTATTTTTAAATAATTGACCTAAGCTGGCAATGGCTCAATAGATGGCCTGGTCTAGAGTAGACACATTTTAAATCCAGTCACAGGATTGACTGTTGATTTATTTTTGATGCTAATCATTCAAAATGATGAATGGTTATTTCTTTTGAATATTACATTTACTTTTGTGTAGTTCTGGTGAACTTATAATTAGCTGTGCTGATCTCTCAGCATGACCTATCATGTGCATCCCTTTTGATATATATATATATATATATATATATATATATATATATATATATATATATATATATATATATATATATATATGAAAAACAAAAAAACACAAGTTAAAAAAACTTGCTAACACTTCTACTATGTGGTGATGCTGAACTGAGATCAGACCCATGTAACTATCTGGCTTGCTATGCTGAGTTTGAAGACATTAACATGTCTAAAATATTCACGCTTGCAAGCTGAATGGAATCTGTTTCATAAATGCTCAGAGTTTGTGTTTAGATCTAGTTTCTTATTCCTGTCTTTCACTGACGATAGCAAATAGCTTAGAGATAGTGAATGCTCGCTCTGACATTTATGTAAACAGAAAACTACGCTTGATGGTGTTTTGGTAGAACGCCATCTGTTATAAATACAAGCGTTAGCAAGTTTTTTAACTTGTGTTTTTTTGTTTTTCATAAATGTACCTTTGAGGTCTTTCTTCCAATGATGTATATTGCAGAGGCTTCTACTATGTAGTGATGCTGAACTGAGATCAGACCCATGTAGCTATCTGGCTTGCTATGCTGAGTTTGAAGACATTAACGTGTCTAAAAGATTCACGCTTGCAAGCTGAATAGAAACTGTTTCATAAATGCTCAGAGTTTGTGTTTAGATCTAGTTTCTTATTCCTGTGTTTCACTGATGATAGCAAATAGCTTGAAATCATGATCTGAAAGTGGAATTAAAGTTAGAGATAGTGAATGCTTGCTCTGACATTTATGTAAACAGAAAACTACGCTTGATGGTGTTTTTGGTAGAACGCCATCTGTTATCATAAATACAAGCGTTAGCAAGTTTTTTAACTTGTGTTTTTTTGTTTTTCATAAATGTACCTTTGAGGTCTTTCTTCCAATGATGTATATTGCAGAGGCTTCTACTATGTAGTGATGCTGAACTGAGATCAGACCCATGTAACTATCTGGCTTGCTATGCTGAGTTTGAAGACATTAACATGTCTAAAATATTCACGCTTGCAAGCTGAATGGAATCTGTTTCATAAATGCTCAGAGTTTGTGTTTAGATCTAGTTTCTTATTCCTGTCTTTCACTGACGATAGCAAATAGCTTACAGATAGTGAATGCTCGCTCTGACATTTATGTAAACAGAAAACTACGCTTGATGGTGTTTTGGTAGAACGCCATCTGTTATAAATACAAGCGTTAGCAAGTTTTTTAACTTGTGTTTTTTTGTTTTTCATAAATGTACCTTTGAGGTCTTTCTTCCAATGATGTATATTGCAGAGGCTTCTACTATGTAGTGATGCTGAACTGAGATCAGACCCATGTAGCTATCTGGCTTGCTATGCTGAATTTGAAGACATTAACGTGTCTAAAAGATTCACGCTTGCAAGCTGAATAGAAACTGTTTCATAAATGCTCAGAGTTTGTGTTTAGATCTAGTCTCTTATTCCTGTGTTTCACTGATGATAGCAAATAGCTTGCAATCATGATCTGAAAGTGGAATTAAAGTTAGAGATAGTGAATGCTCACCCTGACATTTATGTAAACAGAAAACTACGCTTGACAGTGTTTTTGGTAGAATGCTATCTGTTATCATAAATCCAAGCATTAGCAAGTTTTTTAACTTGCGTTTTTTTGTTTTTCATAAATGTACCTTTGAGGTCTTTCTTGCAATGATGTATATTGCAGAGGCTTCTACTATGTGGTGATGCTGAACTGAGATCAGACCCATGTAGTTATCTGGCTTGCTATGCTGAGTTTGAAGACATTAACATGTCTAAAAGATTCAAGCTTGCAAGCTGAATAGAAACTGTTTCATAAATGCTCAGAGTTTGTGTTTAGATCTAGTTTCTTATTCCTGTCTTTCACTGATGATAGCAAATAGCTTAAAACCATGATCTGAAAGTGGAATTAAAGTTAGAGATAGTGAATGCTTGCTCTGATGTTTATGTAAACAGAAAACTATGTTTGACAGTGTTTTTGGTAGAACGCCATCTGTTATCACAAATACAAGCGTTAACAAGTTTTTTAACTTGTGTTTTTTTGTTTTTCATAAATGTACCTTTGAGGTCTTTCTTGCAATAATGTATATTGCAGAGGCTTCTACTATGTGGTGATGCTGAATTGAGATCAGACCCATGTAGCTATCTGGCTTGCTATGCTGAGTTTGAAGATATTAACGTGTCTAAAAGATTCACGCTTGCAAGCTGAATAGAAACTGTTTCATAAATGCTCAGAGTTTGTGTTTAGATCTAGTTTCTTATTTCTGTCTTTCACTGATGATAGCAAATAGCTTTAAATCATGATCTGAAAGTGGAATTAAAGTTAGAGATAGTGAATGCTCACTCTGACTTCTATGTAAACAGAAAACTACGCTTGACGGTGTTTTTGGTAGAATGCCATCTGTTATCATATATATATATTGACAATAAACAAACAATTCCTCAGATCCCTGATGTTTTAAACCTTGTTATTCTGTAGAGTTAAAAATGCCAACCCAACTTGGGTTGTGGAGATTCATATACTTGGTGGCCATCATATCAGGTATGACCCCTTTTTATCCACAGTGTTACAATGTACATTATATGATGAATAAATTGTAGTTGCATGCACAATAGATCATCAATTGCCATTAATTCCATATTTTTATATTTAAATATGCAATAGCCTATTAATCTCCAATTATTTAATACCAAATATAAAACACAGATGTCTATATAACAAAAAAATGTTGTGGAATGTTCATACTGTTTATGATACATGAGGGTTTAATATATATATATATATCCACAGATGGCGTTCTACCAAAAATACCGATCAAGCGTATGTTCTGTTTACATAAACGTCAGAGTAGCATTCACTATCTCTAACTATAATTCCACTTTCAGATCATGATTTCAAGCTATTTGCTATCATCAGTGAAAGACAGGAATAAAGAAACTAGATCTAAATACAAACTCTGAGCGTTTATGAAACAATTTCTATTCAGCTTGCAAGCGTGAATTTTTTAGACACATAATGTCTTCAAACTCAGCATAGCAAACCAGATAGCTATATGGGTCTGATCTCAGTTCAGCATCACCACATAGTAGAAGCCTCTGCAATCTATATCATTGCAAGAAAGACCTCAAAGGTACATTTATGATAAACAAAAATGCAAGTTAAAAAACTTGCTAACGCTTGTATTTATGTCCACAGATGGCGTTCTACCAAAAACACCGATCAAGCGTATGTTCTGTTTACATAAACGTCAGAGTAGCATTCACTATCTCTAACTATAATTCCACTTTCAGATCATGATTTCAAGCTATTTGCTATCATCAGTGAAAGACAGGAATAAAGAAACTAGATCTAAATACAAACTCTGAGCGTTTATGAAACAATTTCTATTCAGCTTGCAAGCGTGAATTTTTTAGACACGTAATGTCTTCAAACTCAGCATAGCAAACCAGATAGCTATATGGGTCTGATCTCAGTTCAGCATCACCACATAGTAGAAGCCTCTGCAATCTATATCATTGCAAGAAAGACCTCAAAGGTACATTTATGATAAACAAAAATGCAAGTTAAAAAACTTGCTAACGCTTGTATTTATGTCCACAGATGGCGTTCTACCAAAAACACCGATCAAGCGTATGTTCTGTTTACATAAACGTCAGAGTAGCATTCACTATCTCTAACTATAATTCCACTTTCAGATCATGATTTCAAGCTATTTGCTATCATCAGTGAAAGACAGGAATAAAGAAACTAGATCTAAATACAAACTCTGAGCGTTTATGAAACAATTTCTATTCAGCTTGCAAGCGTGAATTTTTTAGACACGTAATGTCTTCAAACTCAGCATAGCAAACCAGATAGCTATATGGATCTGATCTCAGTTCAGCATCACCACATAGTAGAAGCCTCTGCAATCTATATCATTGCAAGAAAGACCTCAAAGGTACATTTATGATAAACAAAAATGCAAGTTAAAAAACTTGCTAATGCTTGTATTTATGTCCACAGATGGCGTTCTACCAAAAACACCGAACAAGCATATGTTTTTGGTAGAACACCATCTGTGGACATAAATACAAGCATTAGCAAGTTTTTTAACTTGCATTTTTGTTTATCATAAATGTACCTTTGAGGTCTTTCTTGCAATGATATAGATTGCAGTGGCTTCTACTATGTGGTGATGCTGAACTGAGATCAGACCCATATAGCTATCTGGTTTGCTATGCTGAGTTTGAAGACATTACGTGTCTAAAAAATTCACGCTTGCAAGCTGAATAGAAATTGTTTCATAAACGCTCAGAGTTTGTATTTAGATCTAGTTTCTTTATTCCTGTCTTTCACTGATGATAGCAAATAGCTTGAAATCATGATCTGAAAGTGGAATTATAGTTAGAGATAGTGAATGCTACTCTGATGTTTATGTAAACAGAACATACGCTTGATCGGTGTTTTTGGTAGAACGTCATCTGTGGACATAAATACAAGCGTTAGCAAGTTTTTTAACTTGCATTTTTGTTTATCATAAATGTACCTTTGAGGTCTTTCTTGCAATGATATAGATTGCAGAGGCTTCTACTATGTGGTGATGCTGAACTGAGATCAGACCCATATAGCTATCTGGTTTGCTATGCTGAGTTTGAAGACATTACGTGTCTAAAAAATTCACACTTGCAAGCTGAATAGAAATTGTTTCATAAACGCTCAGAGTTTGTATTTAGATCTAGTTTCTTTATTCCTGTCTTTCACTGATGATAGCAAATAGCTTGAAATCATGATCTGAAAGTGGAATTATAGTTAAAGATAGTGAATGCTATTCTGACATTTATGTAAACAGAACATACGCTTGATCGGTGTTTTTGGTAGAACGCCCTCTGTGGACATAAATACAAGCGTTAGCAAGTTTTTTAACTTGCATTTTTGTTTATCATATATATATATATACACACAAATTATTCTTTCAAGTAATAATCATTTGGTTTATATGACATTACACACATAAGTACTAGTTTATTTTTGTGATGATATAAAGATATGTTCTTTCATGAACATGTATTATTCCAAAATATTACAAATGAATAGATGTTAACTTTATCTAGAATGATATGATGGGAAATTAAACTGATTTATATCTTTGATAAAATTAATTAACCAATCTATTAAAATTAAACAGACAGATAGATAATACATCTTTTAACATATATATTCCATTTTTAAAACATAGGTAACAATCATTTTAAAGGATAAAAATATTCTGGTGGTTTATATGTTTATAATATAATGATTCAATTTTGATGATTTTTCCTTTTACAATAAATTTTTGTTTTCTCATAAAATTTTCTTGACATGATACCAATCCTTGAGCAGATAATGTTGCTTCTTATTCCTCCATTTTGTTTATATATATATATATATATATATATATAAATATATATATATATAAACCTCTTTATATATATATATATATAGTAAAGAAAATCATATAAAGAGGTTTATATATATTTCTGTTTAAAACCAAAACAAGAGTGAGAATGAGTTTAAACTACTCTGTTCTATTTACATTTTTCATTAACATCAGTGTAACTATAGCAAACCTTTACATTCACTCTTTACACAATTTTAGGCAGCATTCTCTAATAAAAATTGTATTGTAGAACAAGTAAAAATAAATATTTTAGAATTATTACAAGCAAAAAAAAAACCCATGTTTCCCAATACCAATACTTTTTTTTATTTCAACAAAAAATAAACAATCTATGCCATATTTTCAATATATTACATTAGAAATATATTTTTAGATATATTTTCTTTGTATAATATCATACAAGTAAAAAGAACAAATGTATTTGAAGTATTAAACATTTATTTGTATTGTTTATAATTTACTATTGTGAATGCAGTAATGAAGAAGAAACATATAATGACAAAGAATAATAATTTTATCCAAACTATATGCTTTATTATTCACATATTCAGTTTCTTTTTTTAAATGAATAAAGTCAATTTACAACTTATAATACAATTAATAATAACCAATTTTATATTAATATTATCATTGTCATAGCAACACAGTTCAATACTTCGTAAGTTGGCATATTCACCATCCAAAAATTAAACAAAGAAAATATAACTGACATTTAACCACATACTGAAACTCATCTCAAAATTCAATAGGCACAATGTGTATTGAGAGACTTATGTGCATGCATATATACATATGTGTGTAAGATAAACTACATAAAAGTACATGTCTTAAATTATCGATAGTTTTATTACATTTAAGTTGGTGTTAATTTTTTAGAAATATTATTAGTTTTTATTTTGTAGACATGCGTGATTTTAATAGAAATATTGAAAAAAATTTAAGGTTCATTAGCTTTGTATGTAGTACTAAATTTAAAACAAATAATATGTAGTACTAAATTAAAAACAAATAAACTGTGAATATATGGTATTAAAGAAATTTGTAAACTTGCTGCATAGTTTGCAACATAATTATGTAATGTTTCATTTTACTTTATGTTATAGTTTAACATTGAGATGCTAAAACAAATTGTATGAAGAGGATATGCAATGATCAAAGATTTTCATTTACTCATAATATTCTATTATACAGTTTTTCTATCTTCTTTATACAGAGAATCTAACAAAAAAACAATAATTTAGTAATAATTATATGTTGGACTCATTTTACCATCTAATACTTACTATAAAGTGTCTTTAGAAAAATTCAATAGTCGCAAATGTAGTGATGCACGATTTTCCTATGCCAGTATTGTCACTGGTTAGGCCAGAACATCTGATGAAGAGAGTAGAATAATATCATTTGAAACGTTGTCTTATATAATAGTCAGTGTTCCAACAGATAAACATATTTTAAAAAGTTTCAATAAAGTTCGAATTTTTGTAAAGACATTTATCAATTAATATGGGGTGATGGAAATATTCGAATATATAATTATTAGTAAAATTTAGATTAGACTTTTAAATATCATGTAATATTTTATTTTACTATTTATTCTTTTTTTAGTATTTTGTTTAAATATTTATTTCTAACTCCATAAACATATAAAATAAATTATACATTTAAATTTATATTTTTTATTAATATATAATGTTAATATATATATTTAAAATAATGAAGTTTTGGATAATTGCTTAATATTTATTTTGGAAAAGGATGTGAATATCAATTATTCCAGTAGTCAGGAAGGTATTTTTTTGCATAGATATATCTAGAGATTTATAGTAGTGTTAAGAAATCATTATTTTCTATTCATAACGAGGTGGCACGAGGGTGCAGCTATTATAAAAGAAATAAAGGCCTCTAGTGAGTCTTGACAGGAACTTTGTTAATGAATTTAATAACTCCCAGATCAAACTTTGTGATGTTGCCTGTTTATTTCTTTTAAAGAGTCGACATTGAAATGGAAAACTAGAATTGAAATGTTACATTTTCTTTCAGATTTAAAAGAAAAAAATCATGCATATCAAAGAAATTTCTAAAATTAATTTTAATGATCATGAACAGAATTCTCATATAAATGAAAATAAATAATATCTAAACTTATTAACTAAAAATATGACAATAAGGACTAACATTCTATCTCATAATATATAATCTGAAGACATTTTCTGGTTTATTAAGATAATTTTTATTTTATATATATTTATCTTCCATTATATCTGAATTGACATCCCGTTACTAATTTTTATGTTTTAATTATTTCGTCAAACGCAAGTTGAATAACTATGCACAAGACTGCCTTTGCCTAATCGTTATCTTATTAATGTTTATATTCAGCTGTCTGCTTATAAATAAAGTCAATATAGTCAAGCATTGGTGGCCGAGAGATCAGCGACAGCTGCTTTACAGGCGGTTGTCCCGAGTTGGTGGGTTCGCTTCCCGGCTGATGCTATGACACATGAGAAAAAAAAGGTCAGTATAAAAAAGATGGCAAATAATGGGTAAAAACTTGTTATGATATTCTATTGCTTCATTATTGTCAAGTTTTTAGGACTTCTTTGATATATATGTATAAGTTTAAAAAATAGGATAAAACCACTTTTTTATACGATTAGTCTACTTTAGGGCAAAAGTCTTTAACATAACCCAACACAAAATAACAAAAAAAAAAAAGAGATAGTATTCACTAGGTTTTTTTATATACTAAATATATCTGCTATATACCTTTTACTGACCAACATTGAATAGTTAGCTGGGTTTGATATAAACCACATACCTGAATAATATTGTAAGTTTATTGAAAGCATTTTCATGTTTGCTCAATCAATATTTGAATCCAGATAATAGATATATCAGACAAATAAGCTACCTGTATATAATAAAAACTTCGTTTGTGTGTATATATATATGTAAGTAAATTAATTAGTAAGTGAAATCTCTATTATATAAATAAAAGTTAAATCTACAGCCAAAGTGTACGATTTGCAACAACCAATAATACCATTTCTGTAGGCTGAATGAAAACAATAGAAGACCCATCCAAGCTATTACCAATCAAAAAAAAACTTTTGCTCTGTTATGTATGTAACCAGACAACACATAGAATGATTTGATAAGGCCACAGATAGGAATCAAATGTAAATGGCCCCAAGAATATAAGACAATGGTCTACTAATCCAATCACAAATTATGATGAGCATGATGAGAAACATTATCAATTTAAAGCCTATAGCTAATAATGTTAAGTCCATAACAGTAATGTTTCCTGATCATCATATGTATATAACTTATGATATCTGGGGTGTCTATATTATTTTTTTAGTCTGGTTATACTTTTAATAATTCATAATGATACCACTAGTAACCTAGGTTTGAATCTATATCCTTTAGTAGAAATCCTATTACTCTTAGTAACAGCTTTAGAGGTTCTGAATCCTGTTTGAAATGTTCCACTACTCATTTAACTTGATGAAGAACTGCAGTTTTATTCATTATAATAGTAACATGTCAGTTATCTCTACATCCTCTCAAACAATTGTTACAATCTTTGACAAAATCATTTCTTCTTTTAACCCTTTGGGGGGTCCTTATGAGATGACTTGAAGCCACTTCAAGTAGCTTGAATTCCATTATTTTTAATGCTATGGTAAAGATTTGGTGCTCTTTTTAAAGGTTAAAAAAAGTTCCGTAAGATGCTGCCTTCTCTTGAATCATTTTACAAGTAAAAAAATCAATAAAACTGATGTAAATGTCTAAAAAAAAAAGGAGGCAAGACATTCTTCATTTTGATTGGCTGTAACCATCAAATTCAAAGAAAGCTGCTTGTCAAAACTGCTTGTCAAAATGAAACTGCTAAGATTTCTTTTTTTTTCATTTCAAAAGTGATAAACGAATGTTTTAGACCATTTTAAAAGTAGTTTTTGACATATTATAAATTATTTTGATAAAATATGCTAAAAATAAAATTATTTTAGAAAAATAGTTAAGACTTTAGCAAAAATTATTTACTTATTCACGCAACATAAAATTGGGAAAGAAATCATGATGTCATCAAAACTTTTTGATTGGTCAATAACATTTGTTTTATTTTTTTTGCTATCGAATATTTTTATAATTATAAGTAAAAATTTATTTTTGAAAAAACTTTTGTTCACTTTCATAACCTGACAAAATATTAATATACTTTTTCCAAAGAAACTAAAGTGAATATAATATTAAAAGATGAATATATTTTGACAGTTGAGTTTGTGACTTGACCAATTAAAAGTTTAGATTTTTACCTCACTTGGCCAATAAAATAATTAGCACTTTATTGGTTAATATTCTACACCTTAGGTTTACATTTATGATTATTTATCAGATGGTAAGGCTACTTGTAACATGCTGTTCACAGACTAATGATGAAGCATATAAGCACTTGACCAAAAAACATCTACTTACTTGTAAGATTATTTACTTGTTTTGAAAAACTTGTTGATGTTTCCTTCATTTAGGTTTTGAAGAATCTGTATTAAGTAAAAATCATACATTTGATATAACTACATATACAAAAAATTGACTTATATATCTTACCATTAGTTGATAACCATTGCTATTTACTTTATTACCATACTATTAATAATATGATTAATCTTATTACTTTAGTTGGGAACTATCAGACATATCAACCTAGATTAAACAAGACAGCCTATGTTAGATCATTTTCTTAGATTCCATATACTTTCCTAGAAGACAGGATGATGCTTTGAAAAAGCTGCATAAACATAGTTTTGCTAACTAAAATTAGATCCCAAATCTATTTTCAATCAAACTAATTTGTAATTGTAGAATCATTATAAAAATTGTCATTAAGAATTTCCAGTTTAGTAAATCTATCATTATTCTTTTCCTAATTTTTGTTAGCATGCTTTTAAAAAAAATGAAAACTGGATATGAAACAAAATTTCCATGAATGTAATTAAAAAATGGATATGTCATTGCACAAACATACACACTCATTTTCACAAATAACACAAATAGAGGCCATTAATATAAAATTCTTATGATGAATGACTTTACACTATCATAAATGACTGCATTAATTATGGAAAAGGAGACAAAAAAACCTATTGAGAAACATTAACAATTTTTTCAAAACAAGTACATAATTTTATAAGTAAGTTGATGATACTCTTAGTCAAACTCTTATATACTTCATCATTAGCCTGTAAACAGCATCTTACAAGTAGCCTTACCATCTGATAAATAATTATAAATGTAAAATCTATGGTGATGAATATTAAAAGAAGAAATGATATTGTCAATGTAGTAAACATTGAGAGTCAAATGATGTTATATTGTTTGATTCTCAAAGCTGACTACATATTTCCCCTGCAAGAATATAGATTACAAGCAAACCATTCACCATGCAAATAATATTACATCACCATATTCCTAACCAACAAATAATAGCACATAAATTAATGTATAGTTTTTTATATTATATAGGACTATTCTATTAATTACAATATAAGTATATATGCTAAAATAGTTTTTAAATTATGACATTTGACAAGACACATTATTAGATTTTGCTTAACAAAAGTAAAGTTTAAATAGAATATAACTTTTACAAATAACATGATAACAATTACAAATATGTTTTGCATAGTATTAATAATAAAAAGCATGTTTTTTGAAGACATCTAATGTAATATTGCGTAAAACATGGTCAGATAATAATATTATTACATTCACATTTCAGATTAGTTTATGATTTATGGTTATCATCAGATTGTCAAAGTATATAATAAATGTAAACAAAAAATATTGTAACATTTATTTAAGACTTTACACTTCTTGGAGTTTAAATCAACTAGTGCATATTATATCATTTGTATTTATATGTTGGATTATTTCCATCATCTAATGTGAGTATTGCATGTCTTTAGAAGAGTTTAACTTTATTTAAATATTACAAATACTTTCAACTGTTAATAATATCACACAGGTTAGTATATGCACAGTGTTTTGAGAAGTATTATTCTTCCCTCTTCTTCATATGTTGCTGGCATTACCAGTGACAGTACTAGCATGTGAATTGAACTTGGACCCTTAGATTTTTGAATATTGAATTTTAAGGTGAGACTCTAACCAACTGAGCCATCAAGACAATAGTCAGTAGAAATTTCATATATTTATCTATAAGGTATCTCTTAATTTCTCCACTTTTTTCTAAGAGCAAAGTTAATTAGTGGTTTCCATACATTATGTATATTCCCACATGGTTGACTTATGGGATTGTTTGCCATTTTTATGTGAACAACTTCTTTAAATTTTTTTCTTCGTACCTTTTCTTCTCTATCCAGTATTTTAGTATTTTCCCAATTGAACATATGTTCATTGATGTATACATGATCTGCTACCTTAGACACATCTGTTTTCTTCTTATAATCAGATTATGTTATTGCAAGCACTTTTCAATATGATGCTGGTCTTACCAATATACATTCTTCCACATTCACATGGTAGTTCATAGATGCAGTTTTTTTTCTTTTCAGCATTTCAAGTTTAGGCTTTGTAGCTGTTAGAATTCCTCATAGTGTGCTATGGCACTGGAAAGCTGTTCTGTTCTGATGTTATACTGATTGCATATAGAGAAAAAATTGTACAAAGAAGAAAATTTAAAGAAGCTGCTCACTTGACATTGGCAAACAATTTCATAAGTCAACCTAGTGTAACTATACATAATGTATGGAAACCACTAATCAACTTTGCTTTTAGAAAAAAGTAAAGAAATCTTGAGGAACCTCATAGATAAGTATACAAAATTTCTACTGACTGCTGCATTTGGCAGGATGGTTCAATTGGTTAGAGTGTTACCTTAAAATTTAATACTTATGAATCTAAGGGTCGAGGTTCAATTCCCATGGAAGTACTGTAACTTGTCTGGCCATCAATATCTCAAGAAGAGGGAAAATAATACCTCTCAAAACTAATCTGTGTGTTATTACTAATTGTTGAATGCATTTGGAATATTTAAATAAATTTAATTTTTTCTAAAAACATTTAATACTCCTATTAGATGATGGAAATAGTCCAACATATAAATGCAACTAAAATACCATCATCACAAACCTTCAGGAAAACATTTTATTGTATCATATACAATTGGTGATAGTGCAATATTAATGTATCAATATCAAATAGATGTCTTAATCAAACATTTTTGAGTTGTCAATTCAAACAAAGCAAACATTTATTAATTCAAATTGCACAAGCACTCATTCTATCAATACAAAGTGCACAATAATTAATCCTTTTTTAAATATCCTATATCTGAATTTAATTTTAATGGACATTTTTATATGTTGAACAGGTTTGATTTGATTTACATTCTAAATTTAATTAGCATTTGTATTTTTAATTTTTATATTTTACAATTAGGGTTATATTAATAAAAAACACATTGATATCTTTTAGCTGTTTGAGTCAAACTTATTAAAAAGATTATTAAAGTGTTGTGGTAAACCTAAGTTAGTTCCTGGAAAAATTATAAAAGCATTATATTGCAAATATATTTCTCACAATATTTGTTCATGAGTCAAATGCTTAATAAGCAAATTGAAATTTACATAAACTGTAACAGAAGCTTAAATCTAGTGGAACTTACTAAATGTTCAACAAATGTAGTGAATCATATTAAGAAAACTCCATAATGATAGAAATGAGAGATGATTGAAGATATTGTAGGGTAAGTGTAAAGAAAACCAGTTTAGCTGTATCTGAAGCATATTACATTCTGAAAATTATTGTGAACAGCTAATGCATAATCATAATAAGCTACCTATATAATCTAGAATTATAGAAAAAAAAACAATGTTGGCCTTTACTTAATCAACAAGAAAATAACTACACATTGAACCTGACATTTTAAAAATACTTTGAAAATTATTTAACACTTCAATAAAAAAAAATCAGAATTAAAAAGCTCAAGAAAAATGTTACTTAAAATATGGTCATAAATAAGTTTATGGAAAGTAGAAATTATAATAACACTATTTAAAATATTGCATGTATCATATTTTAATAAAGTATGATTGATTGTATTATAATATGATATTATTTATTTGAAACTAATGATCTCAAATACTTTCAAGCATTTCAAACAATCAGTTCTAATTTTTAAATTATTTTAGTATATTCTTCGTAAATTATTTAATATAATTATAAATAACTAATTGTCCATGTGTACTGCTCTTAACTCTAAACTTTTTATGTAAAGTAATTAATTTATAAGATATTTAAATTACTTTTTAAAAATGAAAATTAGATATATGCTTATAGCAAGATATTATAAATAATTACTTTCATTAATTCTTAAAAATAATCTTATATTTATTACATAAATTGAAAATACATTTATTGCACTATTATTTTATTTATTATTATTTTAAATTCTGTAATTATTTTTTGTTTAATCCATTCTTTGAAATTATTTTTTTATTACTGTGATTAAAACTCATACATATTCACTGTGTTTTGATTAGATGTAAAACTGATGCTATAAAGATAAAAAGAGTGTCACCCAAAAACATCTGTTTTTATTGTAAGTAGTCTAAATAGTTCTGGGTGTTTAAGGAAAGTGGCAGAGATGCCACTCTTTGGATATAAGATATTCAAAATGATTTCTATTCTGGAAATTACCATTCCCAAACTTCTTATGCTCTTTAGAAATAAACCATTTAATAGTTTATTTTATAAATAATACAAAAACTCTGTCAGATAATGAAAATTATTCTTCATGTATAGAGTGTGATAAATAGAGTAGCTAAAATTCAAAAAAACATTAATCATAAAAAAACTATTTGTCAAACGCTGAATATTTTTTTGTTTATTTTATGTAACCTAGATGTTATATATAGGGTATATGAGCACAGACTTTCAGACAACCCATCACTCTCCACTCTATCTAATAACACTGATACACTCAAGCACATATATGCTGAAAAGATAAATAATCACCAATATACGTATTTCATGCTAAACCAGCAATCATCAGTTGGTCCAGATTATCATCTCCCACACATATATACTATAAGTGCTCAGATATATATATGTGTATACACACATATGTATATATGTAAGAATGAGATAGTATACTATATTAAATATAATAGTGCAATGTATACCCCTATAGTATTATGCTGAAATTCTAAGGCAGTATGTAATTTACTTATACTGATTGTTTCTTGTATATGTAATTAGGGATTTGAACTCGGGACTTTTTAGTCCATTTATTCTCCACTGCATCTTAAATAATCGTTATGTATGACCACACACATGCACTAAAGATAATGATTCCCAATATATATATATATATTGTGCAGAAATCGGACTCATCAGTTGGGACACTGATTATATATATATATGTGTGCGTGTGTGTGTGTGATTATGATCTGGTCCAACTAACAAGTGCTGGTTCTGCACAAAATACATATATTGGAGATTGTGTATTTTTTGTGTATAAATAGTTGGTTTTTTGAATCCCTTCTTTTGTAGAAGCATTTATCATAAAAAAAAAGCTTGTTTAAAGCTCATTAGCATGCTTTCAGTTTTACATATTTGTAAATGCAAGCTATATATAAGTTATGTGACATCTGACTTTTTATTATATATATATATATATATATATATATATATATATATATATATATATTATTGACCTCTTCTTGTTATTCTTAATATGCATCTCTCTATATTTCATTAAATAATATGATGTCTCTGCATTGTTTTTTTGTTAAATATCCAAATTTCAGATTGATAATGAAAGAAAAGATGAAACCATATTTATTGAAAACCTTGTTAAATTCAAAGTTTACAGAAAACTTTCATTAACAAAATGAAGCTACCAATCCTACATTACACTGAAGATCATTTATTATGATGAAAAAATCAATCACAACATAATCATAAATTGAGTGATTTACATCCAATATAAAATCACTTACAAGCAAACTTAACCAACATAATATTTAACTGTTTATGTATATGTTTTTTAAATGTCTATCTATAATAAGAGGTTAAAATACATATAGCATAAAGCCATAAGAATAATAGAAAATCTTATATTATAGGAGAATGGTCGATTTAAAGGGTTACACTGTATTTATTTTAATAGGTAAAGTATTAATGTATTATTCAACATCAAAATAAGAACACACAATTGTATATTTAACTTTAAAATAATTTTCTTTTAAATGTTTTATATGTGTAAAATGAAAAGAATACTGCTGATTTTGTTGTGTCGAAAGCTAAAAGAAAGATTCCCATTATGTGAAAAAAAAACTATCACAGAGCAACTGCTCCCTAGATTAATGTATAAACTAAAATTGAGTGAAAGAAGAGTTTAAATTAGTTCAATCATCTGTTATGCAGTATAAAAACAAGTGCTCATTGAAATTCATGGTTCTATGCTTGAAAAGTTCACCTTGTAAATTTTCTAATCTCTAAGTATTTAATTTGCCATTATGGCTACTTGATGACAGCCATATTTGGCTAGAGATACAATTAAGCATTTACCCTCAGAGGCAGAGGCAAACCTTAGTATATTCATCATTAAATATGACTTAATAATAGCAGAATAATTAATTAATTATCTTATAATGCTGATAAAAATTTTAATTAGATAGATTCTTATTTTAACTTACAAATTATTAAAACGTATAGCCAAAAATGTTTGAGCCTTGAAATAGCTTTGAATGAGTAAACTTGTTATTTTAAGTAGATTGAATTTGTTTTCCAGTTGATTTGAATATTTATTTAAAAACAGCTGTTAAGTTCTGATTTAATTGAATGAGTATGTTTTTGCTAATTTTGTAAAACTAATCTTGTGGAAATCAGAATGAAATTCCATTCTTTATTTTTTTAAAGAGATAAACAACTGGAAGCTTAATTGTCATAGGAAAATACCTTCAGAATGGATTTAAAAATTGTGATAAACAATATTGTTATTGTTTTTTGTAAAATAAAACCACTGTACCATAAGTGAATCAATGCCACTGAATGAATCTAATCATAATAAAATAATAATTATGTGTATAAAAAGAAAGTTTATTAATATAACTTACAATAAAACACATAGAGAAATTGGATTAAATTATTCATAAACTTTAATCTATAATGATAGTTTAATGAATTTGTTTTCTTTACTATGTTTTCCTGTAATATTTTAATTGTATGTGTTAATATTTTATCAATGTTCTCATCAGTATGATGACCACATAGTATGGCTTCAATATTCAAATTGATATACAATGTTTACATGTATTGTTGTATAAGAGATAGAGGTTATCATTATTATAATAATATTATTAAATTCTCTTATTGATTATGAGATACTCTTGTCTTAGAGATCTTATATTTTGTTTTGTTTTTATATACTATATATTAACAGTATCACATTATAGATATGTTTATTTCAATGAATAAACAATGCTTAACATGAAGTAATGAGATTAGAATATAAGAAATAAAAAGTTATTCCATGATTATAGGACAAATATGTTTAATTTTTTGTTTAGAATCTTAATGCTAACTAATGTAGCCCTGTTGACAATGTACTTATCTAGAAACAAGTAAATATTATACCTAGATAAAAGGATAAAATTAAGAAGATACCACTTTGATAGCATGCTTCAATAGAGGAGATATTTATGATTTATAAAGTGTACCTCAATCTCTTATTCTAATTAAATTTAACATAATGAGGATTTATTTTAGATCATATATATATTGGCAATGTTGTTCTTTTACAAAAGTGCTTATAAATAAACATATATTTAGAGAGATATTGAGTTAATTATTTTATGTCTATTTATTTCCATATTCATGCATTGTATTTTGTTAATAAAATTATTTAATTGTTCTTTTTAAAATAATTATTTTACATTTTACTTATAATCATTATCACTTAAATTATAATGTGACCACATAAATTTAAGTACAATCACCAAATTTTCATTAAATAAAGTAGTTAAGTGAATATTTTTTATTTGAAACATTTTGCAAAAACTCATCCTTATTCCTTTCTCAGCTTTATTACATATGCTATTAGATATGAACTGGATACAATCACAGAATGTCATTTGTGTTCAGTCACACACTAATAAACTTTATTATACAAAATATATGAGTCTTAATAATGTTAAATCCCTGAGAATTAATATGAATTAAGATATTGTCTATTAGTTAGGGATATTATGTTAGTTACACATATAAAGTTTCAAGGAATAGTTATATATTTATTAGCATATATATATATTGTTAGAAATGTTGTTAAACCCTAAGGTATATAAAAAAATATTAATGTTCCCATACAATAGTGTAGTAAGGACAACATTCAGGGAAAATTTGATTTACTTATTCTATATTATTGTTTTAAAAGGTTAAGATTAGAATTATGTCATCACCAGTTGGTGAATGACTAAGTGTTGATATTGCATATCCAGTTTAGTATTAGATTGTTTGATGTAGCCTGCTTCCCTTGATTTACCATTACAATATATATATATATTATTTTTAGTATTTCTTGAAATTTAGTGAAATCATAAATCTGCAATTTAATAAGACAAGATAAAAATTGATTCATTCCTACTTGTAGTTTAGTGTATAATTTATGGATACATGAAAAATGTTATGTCAATATAGAGTAATTTTTGGTCAACAAGAATTTTCCATAGAAATATTTTTGAATTGAGTCATGTCAAATAAAAAATACAGACCAAATAACAATATTTAATAATAATAAAAAATAATGTTAAGATTAACTGGACTGAAAGTATGAATTTTGACATGAGTAAATAATATTTTATTAATTATTTAATTTGAGAAAATAATATTCAAACTCTCATTTAATGTTTTATTAAGTTTTATTATTTTGTTAAGTTTAATGTAGTTATAGTTTTTTATCATTAATTCTATTCTATGTCTGGGGTATACAATATAAAAAAAAATTGTAATAATCTGATATCAATTTTACGCTAAAGAAGTAATAATTAATTGTCATATTTAAAAAATTTAGTCATGTAATGAGATTACTATTTATGTCATTATTATAATCCAGTAACCACGATTGTAGCTAATGCTAAGGCAGTGATGGCGAATCTATGACCCGTGGATCAGACACTGACCCACGCAGGCTTTTTAAGTGATCCATGCATTGATTTTTATAACAAGGAAACGTAAACTTTTTAGAGGATTTTAAAAGTGAGAACCCCAAAAAAGTAGTTTTTAACCATCCTCCCTTCCCCCTTTCCAAGTGACGCCATTGACTTAGTCACCCATGAGCTAGTACTAAAAAAACATAATGAACAGAATTTGACCCACTTTTCAAAAAGGTTCGCCATCACTGTGATAAGGTGAGGTGATAATCAATAATAAATTTGTCACCGTTATCACATTATTATTATTCGGGTTGACCTTTAGAGGGAGAATTTATTAAATTAGATTCCAAGATGTTTGTTTAAAGAGTAATGTATTTTCATTTAAGCATCATAGTTAAGATCATATAATAAATATAAAGCCTTAACTTATTGCTCTCTTTAATAATAGATTAATAATTATAAATTTACATCCACTTTCTCTATGTTATTGTGCATTATTACGTGTTGAAAACAGTTACACCCTCTCCTGAACCAATAAATATAAATTGTTATTAAATATTTGTATTTTCCCATACATAAGAAGTATGCTTTACTTAAGTGTCATAAGTGCTATTATTTTTTTTTAAACAGTAAAAAATACGCCCACACACGGCCACACACACGCACATTTATATATTGAAAAGGTTAATTAAAAGAAAATATATATTTATTTATTTTAGCAACAATATTGTTTATGGAAACAAAAAAGGAGCATATGAACTTAAAAAATGTGTTGAATTACTTTCTGTTAAATATAATTTTCCTTATTTCTATAAAAATATAAATTCTGTTCCTTATTAAAAGAATATCACGTATTTAAAATATACTTCAATTCTTTCAGCTTTGCTGCTACGTATATAAACGTCTATTTTTAATGAATGTGTTTATACCATCAAAAAATTAGATATTTATTAATTGCTTTTTATATAAAGGCATTATTTCTTATTACAATCATCTGTATATTGATTTCATTTCTTTCAATCAATCGTTGTTTACTAAAATCTGCCGTAAATGTTTAGAATTTATTGCATCTTACTATCAAAATATTTTGCCGGCTAATTCCAGAGCAAAAATACATATGCAATTTTATTAGTTTTATAATATTATTATTATAATTTTTGCTTGAATAATAACATAACGATTAAAATCACTGCCAGTACATTAAATTTATTCTTTATTTTTATTTATTTTATTATTTATTTTGACAAAGCGTAATGAGAGGCGGGAAAATTATTCGCTGAACCGAATGTAAATTGTAATTGTTTAACTGAATTTGATTGGTTAAGCCTAATCTGGAATTCATTTATATACACACATACATTTTGCAAACTCAATTCAGTCCAAAAATTAAAAACAAGAATGGGTGGGATTATTTGATGAGAAAATATGAAAATGAAGATTTATGATTCAAAATGGAGTGTAGATGAAATTTCTATAGTGAATCAAATAATTTTCCCGAGCTCTTTGTGAGAAGTAATCAATACATTAGTAAGGATAGCATCAACTCCAATTACTTTCATTTCCTTCACTTGGCTTTTATTATTTTTAATAAATGACAAATGTAAAATTTTATTCCAACTCAGTGGTAAAATCAATGCCCATTCTAATTGGAAAATCTCTCAGAAAATTGCTAAAAATTATGAAAAAGAAAAATAAACAGGAAATTTTGTCATTGATCTATTGTGTTCTTTGAATATAATTCTATAAAATTTATTCTTTTTTATGCTTAATCTTCAAATTAAATCTGCAACTTTATTATTTTTCATTTCAACTAGAATAGAAGCCGTTTATCATTTATGACAAGTTAATACCATTATGATTTATTAAAAGAATTTTATAAGTTGAGGAGAAAGTTATGAAACTATCATAATTCTAGCAGTGATTTATATAAATTAAACTCTGATTTTCATTATTAAATAACTTTTATTGTGAATAAATGTGTTGATAATAAATTTAATAGACTTAGCTAAAATTACAATATTACAGCATGGAACATTATAAACAAAATAAATAGTTTGTTTAAAAGTCAGAAGTTTTTCTTCTTATATAAATATGTGTGTGTATAGAAATCAACTTTTATAGATCTCTCTATTTGTTTGTCTTCTTTTTTCTATCTTTTTATTAATTATTTTCTATATTTCTATCTGAAAGTAAAAATTAAAAATAGATGCTTCAAACATAAAGGTGAAAAATTTTGTCTCAAATCTATTAGTGATTTAGTTTAAAGATTAATGTAATTTTATAATTTTCTACTTTGGAGATTATATGAAATTCAAGCATAGGAAATAACATATCCAAGATGCAATATGTGGACCTTTAATTCCCAAATCTGGCATCTTATTAGTGCACTAAACTATGTATGCCTTATAATAAAATATCACTACTTTAAGAAACACTTTAATTGTATGTATTTTGCTTATATATATCTTTCATTGTTACCATAAAGTAGCATGGCTGTTGTTGGAAATATTTTTTTTGTGTGTGTGCAGTAATCTATTTCATAGTTGCTTGACCATTTTCCTAACATAATTATTAAAATCAGTCAACACTTAGACAATCCCAATAACAATAATTATCAACAATCTCAAACTGTTGTCAAGGCAACCACCTTTTAACAATATAGTAATATTTAAATACAAGTATAATTAATATACTTTGAGCTTAGATCTAATATGGAGAATTTGACTACTGTCTTTCAAGCTCCTTCAGCTATTCACTCTATCTCATACAACCGATACATATGACCACATACATGTGAAAATGATAAATGATCTTCAATATACATATTTCATGCTGAACCAGCATTCATCAATTGGCCCAGATCATCATCTTCCACACAAATATCATCAATTCTCAGATTACATTAAGATAGCCATCAATCTTTAATGGTCTAGCTTCAATCTGGTCCACCCCCACTTCAACTCTTCATTCACCCATATCATTGAAAATCTGATGATGGAATGCCCAAATCTCTTGTTAATGTTAATATTATTGTCATGCCCATGTTGACTTTTAAGTCAGTCTGAATACCTACAAATGTATAGGACCGTATCCATTTAAATACACAGAAGAGGAATGGGCAGTTTACAGACTGAATTTGTAATATTTAAATACAAGTATTTTCGTGATTGATTACTTATAAACCCATTTAGCCTTGAACATTATTGTATTTAATATATATATATATATATATATATATATATATATATATATATAATGCATAATCAATATTTAATTTTGAATATATTTGTCCTGTCAGCACACTTATAATAAATGTTTTTAAAATATTAAGAATAAAAATTAATAATTTATTTAATATTTCGATAAGTAAAAATATTGTTTTTTTAATTAATTTTAATGCCAAAAATGGTAAAAAAAAAAAAGTTCAAACCCATGTTTTGCTCAAAATTATAGGAAAACAATTACTGCAAGAGTGAAATACTAAGCCATGCGTATGAAGCTAAAAAAATTCATTTATAAAGTTAGTATATTGATTTATTAGTGTACTCACATATAAATTGTAAAAAAATAAAAATAAAATTTTAAAACCATAATGAATGTTTTTGTTTGTATCACAATTTTTTGGGGGTAAACTTTGACCTTTGTTAGTACTTAGTTTTATTTAGGAAGTAAAGTAAATTGCAGATAGATTAGTTATAAGAATGTGAATGTTTATGATGTAAACAAAATGGAAATAAAATATGATCTAACCTTGTTGTATTTTTCCTTTAAACTAGAATCTTATGTAATATATATAGTTTAAAAATACTTTATTGTTTAGATAAATTTTGAAGTAATTAAAATAATGGCTGGATAAATTTAAATTATAGTTTAAGACTAATCTACATTTATATAAATAAAATGAATGTACATTTCATTTCAAAGAATTAAAATAAGAAAGGACTGATTTAAAAAAAAAAAAAATTGTAAATTAAGTATCTAAAAAATGTTTTTTATTATTTGTTTAGAAGAATAATTTTAAGTTATAAATGTTTTTATTACTAGTGTGTAATTTTTGAAAAATATAAACAAATTTCGTATTGATTATATTTTTCTAGTTTATCCTAAACATTCTGGGCAGATTTACACTAATTAAAACTAAAACATCTTAATAAATAACATCTCCTCATTACAAAGATTATAGATAGAAGATAAATATTACAATAAGTGATTATATAAAAGGCGAGAAGATTCAAAATAAGATAATATTTGAAGTAAGAAATCAAGTTGTCATCCATATTGTTAATCGTATACTTACCAAAAGATAAAACATTTGAACTGAACTGAATCTATGGATGTAAAATGTTAAATATACAGGTACAGATTATTGGATATAATAAAGTTGAGTAATTGACACTGCTTTAACTCTTTAGCTATTAAAATATCAATAAAAATATTAAATATTGATAAATAATTATTGTGTTGTAAAAAGAAGTTTACGTAAAAGGATGAAAAATATGGTATGATGACAAGATTGAATGTTATAAATTTTGAGTTGTCACTAGTAATATGTAAAAATAAACCACTTAACATCACATGATCACTATCTCATACTAGCACATAATTGTTATTAAACAATTCAAAAGAAAGCAAAACTCTCCATATAGTAGTGCCATCTTGTGCTAATAAGAGCAATCAATAAATGCCAGAAGGCTTGTGCATAAAATCCCTATCTAGTGCCTACTCATCCAATATCCCAGACTAGTTTCTGGCTTGTGGTTTCATCAGTGAGGAGTCTTGAATCTGAGAGCAATGCACAAGGCTTCTGGCATCCATTGATTGCTCTTGTTAGCACAAGATGGCACTACTATATGGAAAGTTTTGATTTGTTTTGAATTGTTTAATATGTAAAAATGTGTAATATTTTGATTATATAACTATGCATTAACATTGCATGGATTTGTTAACTGATGTGCTTAAATTTAAAAGTAAAGTTGTAACAAATCACATTTTTTTAAATTGACAGTATATTTGAATTTTTGTCTAAAGGTTTGTGATGATGAATTTTAATTATAGTTACATTTTGTGACATATTCATTACAAAATTGAATTACTAAATGTTTTTTAGAAAAATTCATAGCTTAATCATCTTTTTCCAGATATATTCAGTTATTAGTGATAAAATACAGGTAGTACAAAATACAGTATTGTAAGTTTTATTCTCTTTTTTTCAGGTGTTGTTAAATTGATCACTTACAGTGCTAATTTGATAATTAATATTTTCATCATTAGATTTACCAATTCATAATTATTCTAAGGAATGTTTTAGCTACTTAGCAGCACCAGGAGAACATTCATAGATGACTACATAAATTTTCCTAAAGCCAATATAATGAATCATTTTCAAATATTATGGATTATCATATTAGATAGATTTATGGAATTACATGGCATTGTCATACAAACATACAGTGAATGAGTATAAATAAAGTTTGCATTTTTCTAATAACAATTGTAAGACAATTAGATAATGAAACTTGTACAGTGTATAAACACAAGTAATTTACCAGCATTATAATCATTTACAAGAAACACCATGTTTTATACTAATAAGTATGTTTTTACTAACAGTTAATTAATTCTAACATAGTAGAGAATAATAATTAGAATGTAGAAATTGTACTATATTTTAATGCAATCTTGAGTGTTTATCTAACAAGGATAATATATTAAGTTGCTTTGCTGAAATTATAAAAATATATTTTTGCATGATTAACTAATAAAAATTATTAAAAAGTTCACTTTTCAATATATTTACGATAGACCTGCACTGTTTGAAGCAAGATAGAGTAGCACT
This sequence comes from Epiperipatus broadwayi, assembly GCA_028023455.1. Classification (NCBI taxonomy): domain Eukaryota; kingdom Metazoa; phylum Onychophora; class Udeonychophora; order Euonychophora; family Peripatidae; genus Epiperipatus; species Epiperipatus broadwayi. The sequence goes on from JAQFVV010006229.1 coordinate 508,147, forward strand.
CTGTGGAGATTTAGCTCTGTCATTTTCAATGCTCAGAATTATTATGAACATTAGCTATAAAAATTTGATTGCATAATTATAATTAAAAATATGCACCTATATAATAGTTATATATTGGATTAATTTTATTCTGCAGGAGATTATGTAACATTTAAGCACCCATAAAACTAGTTGAAAATGGCAGTTCCATTTAAATAGTCAAAACTGAATTCACATTTTTAAATTATCTTCTGACATGAATCAAATCAAAAGCAATCAGTTTTAAATCTGACACATTACTGCAATACAGAATATAATTACATATATTTTTTATAAGTATTAAGTTTTAAAATTACAGCTAAAATATTTGATATGAGGATTGTGAGAGAAGTAAAGAAAGAAACGTAAAGGGAACAAAATTAAGAGATCCCACTTCATTGTAACTCTAATTTTGAGATGAAAATGATTAGAAAAATTATGTAGTCTTCAAAATAAATTGCAACTTTGTTCAAAAATTTTAATCATAATATATAGCAAAAGCCCAATTTACTTATAAAAAAATGAGATAAATCTTTGTTCCAAGAAGTAGAGACCAGCCACTAATTTGTAAATCTTATTGATAATCTATAGACACTATACCTAAACTTAGTTATAAATGTAGAGAAATATTATATAGCAATGTTTTTGATCACCAAACTAGGAATACAAATTGTGACCATGAACTTCCCAAGATAAAATTCAGATACAAAATAGATATCTGATTTTTTTAGTTGAAAGCTATCGCATACAAGTATATTATAATTGACTTATATTTTCTTAAAAATCTTTATTTTCATTCGTTATAAAACATATGAAGATTAATTTATAAAAAATAATAAACAAAAGGTCAGTTCCCAGAGGTGTAATGCTTTTTCTACTAATGATGAAGAACAAATCATATTACAGTTAATAAACTATACGGATAAGAAATATATATCAACAAGTATTTTACAATTAACCCTTTTCCTGCGCCCGACGAGGCTCCTCGTCGACATCTGAAATCACTCTAACTCAGTTCGTTTTCATACGAAAAAATTCGTTAAATACGTATTGAATTCGTTTTTAAAAGTTCTGTACGATGGTGACATCTTCCGATTTATTTTAGAAGTAAAAAATAGAGAAAAAACGCATTTAAACCTAAACAAAGAAGGAACATTATTTGTGATTGGTTCTTAGCATGCTCTCAGCCGAAAAAGACATTCTGATTGGCTGGAAAGAACAAAGAAACTGCCTGATCAAAGAAAATAAAGAAAAACGCTGAGATTTTCATTTCGAATACGATTTAAATTATTATTAAATAATATTTATGGAAATTAAACATAATTTTCAGAGAGAATAATAAAAAAACAAAATTATTTTCGAAAAATATTGAAGATTTTAGTACAAATATTGAAGTTGTAATAAAAAGAAATATTTACTTTTCTATAACGTAAAAGTCGATCTTTTTGTTTACATTATAACTTTTATGTTGCCGATATTGATTATCTTAGAATAAATAAATAGCAATTTATTTTTGAAAGAACTTTCATTGTCTTCACAACCTTAAAAATTAATTATATACTTTTTATAAATGTATCTGAGTTGAATTTAATATTATAGGCGAATATGTTTTAACAATAGGCTTTGTCTTCAGTTTGTGAGTTGGCCAATTAAAAGATTTGATTTTTATCTGATACAACCAATGATAAAATTAGCGGTTTAAGGGTTAAAAAACAACATTTAAAATAGTAATACAACAACAAATGTTGTATCATTTAATATAAAATAAAAGATTTCTCAGAAATGTTTTATGGCTTCCTCAATAGACATAATGAACATTTGTAGACCATTATGCCTAATAACATGTATAATTTTTATTTAATTCTGTCTTTTTTCTTTGCTTCTCACATAATTATTATATGCATTACATTCCAAAGAAAAATAATAGTAACAATATTATAATTCAATCAAAACCATATAAGTCAATTAAAATAGTCATGTTTTTGATCTTTATTTGTAATTTATTACCAGTAGTAAACTCTCTATAGAGTAGTGTCACCCAGTGCAAGCCTTAGTAATTAATAGTTTCAGAAAGATCCCATCTAGTGCCTACTTATATAATATCCTCAGACTAGTTTCTAGCTTGTAGCTTTCACCAGTAATGAGCTTTGGATCAGAGAGCACTGCATCTAGATTTAAGATTCTAACACAACCCTCCTGCAGTCAACTTTTACTTATTTAGTTAACTATATGGCTAGGGGTTCAAGATAAAAACATTAATGATTTTAAGCCAAATTCATTCATCTATACAGTCATATAGATTGGAACCCAGTTCAACTTCTATACATTTTAGTGTCGTTAGTTTGAAAATATTAATATGTTTTGTTTTGAGCTCTTAGCTTTTTAATTAACTAAAAAGATAAAAGGTGACTGCTAGAAGATTGCATTAGAGCCCTAGATCTAAGTGTAGGGCTCTCATATCCAAAGCTCCTCACTGATGAAAGCCATAAGCTAGAAACAAGTCAGGGGATACTGGATGAGTAAGAACTAGTTGGAAATTTTATGCTTAAATCTCCCTGCATCTATTGATTACTAAGGCTTGTTCTGGGTGGCACAAATGTATTTGTAGTTTACATTCTTATATATGCCCAACATTGTTTAAATCACTAATAGAATATCAGACATTAGAGTGGAAGATTGTTTGATCATATCCAGTTCTGCCATTTCCAAATAAAAGTTATCACTTAATTATTTTTATCATTATTAATATGGATTTGTATATGAATATATTCTTTATAGTCACACACCCTTATATATGTACATATGTGGAAAATAAACATTATTTTTAGCTTCTCATTATAAGTGTGTGATATTATTCTTTTGTAGTACAATATATATATATGTATATATATATATATATATATCCTCCTTTATTATATATATATATATATATATATATATATATAATAAAGGAGGAAAGGAAATGAACAACAGAAAGAACAAAGTTGTAGTTAAAAGAAAATAAAGATGCTGTTATATAAATGATTTAGCAATGTTCACAATATATATATATTATAATGGTCAGATAGAATGAAAGTCTTACCGTATCCGGTCAGATGTGATAGTTAGAAATAAGGAGACTTACTGTATCTGCACTACAGGGCACCACTAGGTTTTTAGAACCTAGAAAATTTATATAGTAGGCAGATACACGCTGTTAAGTACTAACTTTTACATATATATGGTTTATTCTGACCATCAGCCCAATGCCACTAGCTCGTGGAGATGCAGAGATTTATGAAATAATATAAATTCTTATAAGATTTAATAAAGATTTATATTCTTGAAATATATTAATATTTAAAAAAATAAAATAAGCCACTGCCAGTAATTAATACACAAACATTTATTAACGCACATATAAATAAAATTGAGGAACAAAATTTATTATTTTAGGTTGGTTATTAATTTTTTTAATTTAAATTTTTATTTTAAACAATCAGCACAGATGAATTTGATAATATTTTTAAGAGTGTTGAGTATGAATAGACTACATAGATTGCATTTGAAAAGAAAATATTCTATCCCTTATTTGGCCTTAGGCCAAAAGTTTGCAGTCAAACTAACGTCAATCCATCTGATACATCAATGTATTCAATGCAGCATGAATACGACAGCACAAATACCATACTGTCAGGAATGTACATCTGAACAGCATGGTTATAGAAGACATTGACTCTCATCCAGAACAAGAATACTACATCTTTCTGACGAGAAGAGCAATGAAAAAAAAACTCCATAGGAAGAGACTGCATTTTCTGTCTTACTATTCCATTCCATGGGGTAAAAAGGGATGATCCAAGGAGCAGGGAATACCGTCTGTCTCCATTGGTCAATAAGAAAGGCTTATTTCAACCGAGTGCAGTGTATAAAGTGATCCTGCATGTAGCGGATCTCATAATACATTTACTAATTACACCGATATATCCAATCCATTGACCCAATTTAACCATGAAACAAATAACCTAAGATTTACCCTCCCTTAAACTAACATAACTTTACGAATCTATGCAGTCATTCATGCCCGACTTAAATTTAGCATTTATTAAATTTAGTTTAATGAAAAACAAAAATCATAATAAAACTTAAATGAACAAAAAATAAATAAATGGAATTATTTTTAGCAAACTCAAATGTATAAAAATTAAACATTAATAATTGATTTGAAAAGTCAGATTAAAGTTCATTAAAAAAAAAAAATAGGTTTAGCTTGTTAAATCTTGAAAGTTCTTAATTACTTTTTTTTTTAATTCTTCCATTTATATCTTATAGTAGAAGAGCTCTGGTTCTTGGTGCTAATTCCCATGAAGTCTTTATTGGAAGACTGGTCTGTTCTTCTGGAGAGGGCCTTAGCTGGTTCAATCCTGGTATTATTTTATTGCAGAACCCATATGATTTGGGGTCTGCAATAGTACTGTTCATAATTTAACAGACATTTCCTTTGAAATAAAAGAGAGAGTGACAAGTGGGTCTTATAACCTTCTCAAAAACATCAAGCTGGAACTGTCTTTAATTTCAGTATTTTTTATTTTTATACACATCATCCAGATTCACTGAACAATCACTCATTTTCATTAGGGTCTGAGCATCCATTGCTGCTTCTATTGGACATCTCACTTTTTTTGTTCTCTTATCTACATCGTTCATCTGACTTTTTTTATATAAGAGCCCCAAAGGCTAGTTTGCTTTTCCTTTAATGTATAAAACAATCATTTCCATTTACTGAGATTACATAGGAATCTTTTAACAAAGATATTTTATCTTTAGATCTTGTACTTTTTTTTATAAAAAAGTATGTTCAAATACTTTTTTTTCTCTGTTTATTTTAAAAAGAAAATAATACTTTTAAAGTTTTCATCTGTGCAAATATATATATATATATATACGTTTACCACTCTTTATATATATTAAAGTTTTCATCTGTGCAAATATATATATATATATATACGTTTACCACTCTTTTAATTTTAGCTTTTAGTTTTTATTTTAATTTTAAATTAATGTAACAGCATATTATATACCGTTACAATATACACATTAAATGTCAAGAAAGATGTTATTCTTTCATATTCTCACATCCATAAAAATAGCTTTCTGGTTTAAAACCATATAAAATTTTGGGTTTGAAATAAAACAGGACTATTTACTTCCAAAAAAAAAAAAAAAGATCCCCAACAAAAGAGCTATTATAGGTTTATCAGAAAATCTGGCTTAACCTCAGAAATTGTTAATTAGTAGAATTTGATAATTTCTTGGTAACACCAAGGGTTAAAGTTTATCTTTATTTCATGAATATTATCTCCTCATTTATATATATATATATATAATCCTACTCTAGCATTATAAATTGTAAACATGAATAATTAATTAAAAAAGATAGTATAATAATGTAATAGGCTACACTGAGATTAGCTTTTACCTTTTGTTTTTATTAGTAATGACTGGGACCCAAAGGTTCATCTAGATCATAGATTCCCAATTTTTTTCAGGCCACCACCCTTTTTACAAGATGTAAATGTTATAACACTCCCCCTCCTAAGTATAACAATTTTCCGTGTTCAATCTGTTTGATATTTTTGACATAAATAGCAACTAATGATACTGTACTGGATGATGTCTACCCTGTAATTCATATGATGCACGCAAGAGATAACATGATGTCAATGTAATGCATCAGAATAAGGCATCAATATAAACTCAATATCAATAACAAGAAGAAAAAAATTAAAGTTACTAAATTTAAATTTAAATGAATGAAATCAACCCAAAATTGATTATATTTCCTGATTACTCCCTATCCAAAACTGTAATCACCTGATAATTGGTACCACCAAGTTTTAGGCAGTATATCATTGAAAGGCTGAACCTAAACCTCACTTTTATGTGCCACATTCGAGAAAAAAAAAACACTTTCAAAAAGGAAATACCACTGCTAACAAAACAAAAAAAACACCAAATCAGCATGTCAATAAATTTTCAATAATCACATACAGAGATTACAATAATAATAATAATTTTATGCAAAGTAAGTTTCTCTTTTCTCTAATAGAACAGTGTGTTAAAAGTAAACAACAACAAACAAGTATGTATATATATCTACAACTCAGCATACACATGAGCATTCTAAAAATTAATTTGGTAGAACTGTTTTAAAGTAGGAAAATCAAATAATTTATAGAGAAATAAAAAAAAATACAAATAATAAAAAAATACAATGAAATTTATAGCAACAAGACATAATGATAATAAAAAAAATTAAAAAAAAACATCCAGCTTTCTTTTGGTTTCTTTCCATTAACTATCTCTGGACTTAGTAACTTTTAAGGGTACTATAAACCATGACAACAGGGCAGTGAGGGCTTTCCTTCTTCACAGAAAAATGTAGGTATTAAGGTGTTCACCATCAACAGCTCTCATCTATGGCTACATAACAGCAGCATAGGAGTTTGGCTGGTGCACTAACAATGGAAATTTACTTCATTAGCATTTTAATGATAAAATTTAGACATTTTTATATTTCTCAGCTTGCTCTAGAAATTTTTATAACAACAGCAGTCAACCAAGAGTCAATCCTGCAATTCTGGACAGACTATAATTTGAAGCTAAGCTCAGCTCTGCCTTCTTTCATAAAGATCTTCACTGCTTTACAACTAGAATATTTCTCTTAGTTCAGTAAATCTTTAACCAACCAGCAAAGAAAACAATAAACTCAGAAGAGACTTCCCATCACTTGCTAAAAATCTTTTATAGAACATCTATAGCAATACAAATTGAGTACCCTTCTTTCATTATTACAGCCATTATCTTCAATTTCTTGGATAATTGATCATAAGACAATTGATATAGCTTTTTACACCTTTTTATCTTTCACTTTTTTCATTTTCCACTCAGACTTTTTTAATTCCTTAAGGAGTTTTATTTTCTATATAGTTTCTAATTTTAATACAATGGAAATAGCTTTTTCCATTTTTACAAAAGATTCAAAACAAAAAAAAAAATCTGAGATATAACAAATTTTTAGATTATCTCAGCTGATATTGGCCTTAAATTACTTAATTTTTTTAACAAAAAAATATAATGCACAGGATGACTATTTCTATCTATTAGTAAAATTTAAAATTAGCCATACAATAATTATCTGAATTTTTTTTAACTTGTTAATAGAGAAAAAAAAACCCATCAAAAATGTGAAAAAATTTACAATTACTCTGACTATCCTCATTTTTTATATATTCTTGTGCATAAACAATTTATAAAGTAACCATAAAATCGGCAAAATAATATAAAAAAATTAGCGGTTTGAGAGTGAGTTAAAGCTAATGATCGGTGCCACTGAAGAAAAGGTTAGACCACTTGAACATCCCTAAATGCTTCTGAATCCACTATAGCTCCCCTAGAAGGCTTCACCACCCACTGTGGGGAGGCAGTACTACCCACTTTAAAAAACACTTGTCTAGATGCAAACATCATTTGTTATTTTATACTATTTAAGCTAATCAACTGAAATTCAATTCATTCAAAACACAAGAATTTGAATTACTTGCACAGTTATATAGATATTATACCAAGAAAGTTTTTATATACTCCAAAGATGTCACTGGTGTTTACTGATTATTCACGTTTATAATAGATAGGTCTAAAATAGACTAAAGAGAACTGCTTTGAAACATATGAGTAAGCATATGAGAATATTATGTGATGTTGCTGAATAGACAATAAAAGAATTCTGAAATAAATATTTTTCTATTAAGTAATACAACATTTATAAGGGTATATATTTTCTATTTTATTCATTTGTTTATTATTCAACTATAAATGATTTCTTTTTCTGAGCTAATGTAATATATGACTGTTAACCCAATTTTTTCTAGTCATGGTTAAAAATGTGTCGATTTCATGCCGCTTCTGACCGGTCAATTTCCGTCATTTTTAATGGTACGGTTAATATTTTACTGGCGTTTGAAAAATTAGAAAAAGTTCTGTAAGATGTTGCCCTCTCTTGAATTATTTTACAAGTAAAAAAATGAATAAAATGGTCTTGAAAATTCAACAAAAAAAGTAGTGTGCTCTTCTTGAATCTTATTGGCTGTTACATTTTGACACAAAGAAAATAAAATGTCAATAACTCAAAAGTTATGATTTGTTTTTGTTTCATTTTGAAAATGATAAACGAATGTTTTAGACTATTTTAAATGTATTTTTTGACAAATTACAAATTATTTTGATAAAATATGCTAAAAATAAAATTATTTTAGAAAAATAGTTAAGACTTTAACAGAATTATTTCCTTTTTTTCCAGTGTAAAATTAGCAAAGAAAATCACTGACATCATAAAACGTTTTCGTTGGAAAAAATTTTCCTTTTACAATTGTGGTCGCAAATATTTTGATAATTATAAAGAGAAATTTGTTTTTGAAAAAACATTCATTCACTTTCATGATCTGACAAATTATTAATATACTTTTTACAAATGAAACTAGAATGAATATAATATTAAAAGATGAATATATTTAGATGATTGAATTTGTGTTTTGACACTTCACTTTGTGAATTGACCAATTAAAAATTTACACTTTTTCTCACTCGGCCAATAAAATAATCAGCAAAAAAGAGGTTAATGAACACATATTCAGAAAACATAGTTTTTCAGCTTTATTACTACCTAGCATCCTTTCAGTATATCATGTATAACCTATTCATAGTTTATAGTAATATGACTTAAGAGTTCTTGACTTTAGTATATACGTAGTGATTAATTACTATTGAAAAATATCAAAATTTATTTAAGTAGTCAAATTTATTGATGAGGATAATTGAATCCTTTTTGTTGATTGTAAAGTGGTTAATCATTATTGCCCAGGACACTGATTTTATGTTTTCTGTCTTCTTTCTCCTTTCATATAATTTTTGATGTTGATAATTCAAATCTATGGTCAGTATTTTTGGTCATGGTTAGTAAATATTGATGAATATACTTTAAGGGGCTGATTGCATAATTATCTATGATGGACGAATCAAATTGAAAGGTTGGTGCACAATTGACTATAATATGGTAAGGAACATTCAGGTTGGCTACATTTACTTTTATAGAGTATGTCTTTGGAATTACTAATTAATTGATTCAGTAATGGAGGGGCTTGAAAGTTTACATTGGATTTGTGTACAAATCCTTTTAAATTTATGTGTGACTTTGGATTTTAAAACAAAAGAAAATCTCTCACCTCACTCAACAAGGGGAACATGAAAAATGGGTTAGTCTACATTACATTCCAAAATGTGCACATAAATTTAAAAAATATTTGCAAAGAGAAATTCAACATAAGTCTTTGAACCCCTGCATCTAACAATTCTAAAATCAAACTGTCAAATAAATCTACACATTAAGTGCTCTATAAAATTAGATGCAGTCAATCTGCACAAACTTATATTATGGTAAATTGCAGGCCAATCTTTCAATTAGATTTGTCCAGAATAGATAATTATAGAATGAAGTCCTTAAAAATAAAGAATATTCACCAATATTCACTGACCATAAATAAAAACTGGCCATAGATTTGAATTATTAAAAACAAAAATTATTGGTATGGAGAGAGACGACATAAACTGTATTATCAAAGAGGAATGGGCAATAGCAAATGACTTCTTTTCAATTAATAGAAAAGATACAAGTATCCCTCATTAAAGAAATGGGATATTTAAATAAATTATAATATTTTTGAATAGCTAATTAATTACTACTTATAAACAAATATCAACAACTAATGAATCATATTACTATAAGCTGTGAATATGACATACACGATATATCGAAAGTATGCTAGGTTGAAATAAAGCTGAATTTTTTTAAAAATCTTTTTTTTTGTGTATGTGCTTATTTACAGTTGTTATTATTTGTTTATAGTGAAAAAGTTAGTATAATGAATTATACTTGTCTTCATTTTACCATTCTATTAGTTTTTTATTATTATTATTATTTTTATGGTTAGTGCATTAATGATCTCTGATTAACCATATCAAATTGAATTTTTATGTTTTAGAAAGATGCTCATTTATCAAACAGTACTGAGTAATTATCTAAAGTTATAGTGGACCACCTATCCCCCCCCCCAAAAAAAAAAAAAAAAAAAAACAATCTTAAAAATTTTTTGAAGTCACCCATTCTGAACTCAAAGACTAGATTATGATTGTGGCAGATAAATCCACAATCACAAAAGCATGAAACTCTTGTTATTTTTACAGTAGTGTATATATATATATACAGTATACATATACATATTTATAAATGTATTACATTTTGTGTTATATATGTGGAGAGAAAGAGATATACAGTTTTTTGTAACACAAATCTTTTCTTTAATTTGATTTTTATCAAGTATAGACACATATTTGTGACTTTGAATAAATTGTCAGTAATTGCAATTTAATTCAACAATAAACCTCCTGTTACCATTGATTTAGAATATATTGTCCAACCCTGTTAGTAACTAATCACTCAGACATTATTAAAAATGCATTGCTATTACTAGCTTCTTCATTTTCCTGTCTAATTTTTTACTTCTTTCTTGTCTTTTCTTTTTGTTTTTTTATAAATTGGTTTCTAAAAGTAATACTTATGGGGATAAAGTGCCTAAGTTTAATGATGTTCTAAAGAAGGTGCAGACTTTGGTAATTGGCAATTACTTGCATAGTCTGGACTTTACCTCAGGTATTAAGCATTTGCTTTTGAAGCAAGCATTTGGCTAATTAAGTTAAAATGACAGAGTGAAAAAGAAATAGTAGATTATTTTTACACAAGTGTGGTTTCAAAAAAAAAAAAAGGAAAGAAATTTTGCTGATTAATTACATAATTTTTGCAAAGTAAAAATAAAACACTTGATTATATACACACATCCTATCTATCTATCTATCTATCTATCTATCTATCTATCTATCTATCTATCTATCTATCTATCTATCTATCTATCTATCTATCTATCTATCTATCTATCTATCTATCTATTTGTCTGTCTGTCTCTCTGTCTATCTATCTATCTTTCTATCTATCTGTCTGTCTGTCTGTCTGTCTGTCTGTCTATAACATCATTTGAGTGGTTGATGAGTGAATTTGTAATTATATCTAACATCTAATAGCTTGCAAAAAGATCTTTTATTATTAGCTTATAAATAATGATTCGGTCGTTAATATTTGCTATTTCTTGCGTAAGATCTTTTCATGTAATTTAATAATTATTTTTATTTATAACCATTAAAGGTAATTATAAATATATAATGATTAATATTATATATAATGGACAGAGTAGCATATTTCAACATTTATATATCTATTTCTTTCTTTATTTAAATAAATTGCATGGTTGCCATCTGGCTTTAAGTATCAGAAATAAACTAACATATTTTTTTTTTTTAAATATTTTATTGAATATAATAATGTAACCATTACACAACTTCATTTATAATGGCAGGCTAATTCGCGGAGAACATAAGTTACTCTCGATGAGTGATGATAGACCATCCAATTTTATATAAACAAAGTAACAAATGATGTAATAATAATTTATTTACGAGTGTACTTATTAATCGATGTGTAATTTATTTTCTTCCAAAAAATTCACAAATGACATAACAATAACTTATTTGCAAAGTATAATCATTAATTGATATGTAATTTATTTCTTTAACAAAATCCTTTAATCTTTTATACATCATAGTATCAATATATTCATAGATAATGTCACATTCGCTATATCTTTAACCCTTCATTCAATAAACTTAAATATAACTGTATACATATATGAATGCATAAATATAAAATATCTTTGGCTCATATGTCTCCTTATACTTACATGTACATATATTCTATATGGGATAGACACGGATGCTCTCTTTATTACACTAATCATAACTAATGGTCGTTTTTAGATCCTATTCCCAAACATAATGCTTATATAGTAATTATAATAAGATGGCCTTTTTTTTGTTTGAACCCTAACTTAATAAATCTTTTATATAATAATTATAAGTAGTGGTTTTTTTTAGAGTTGTAAATCTAATTTAATGCAACAACCATTTATACAGGGATGACTCATTCTGAGATTGATTCGTAACTAATTAAACTGATAGGAATATATTCTGCTATATGGATGCAAGCATATGTAAACTATTAAACATTGAACAAACAATTGTGCATATATAAATCCTACATAAAATCCAATCTTCAGTAATCAAATATAACTTTAACTATGAACGAATGAGACTAATGGAAACATTTATATCATTAATTACGTAATAGTAATATTAGCTATTAAGCCAATGCTCATGCGTTTTAAAGATAAATTATAAATGAATACTTAATTTTTCCAGACACGAGATATAGTATTTTAGAAAGAATGGAATGAATCCACCCATTCTTTTGACCCAAATGTTTATGTATGGGCAAATCTTAATTGTGTGGAATTGAGAATTCATTTATAATTTATCTTTAAAGCACAATGTGAATTGGCTTAATCACTAATATTACTATTACATAAAAACATAATGCTATATAAAATAATATGTCATCATTAATTACGGTTATTTGTGACTTAGACATTTATGTGTGTATATTACATTTACATCATTATCATTTTTTTACTTTTCCTCTATTAATAACTTATAAAAATTCATAAACTTAACTGTTTGTGATATGCAATAATTATTATTTTTTTAAAATAATTTTTTTTTATATGTCAAGGTGTCAGATGGGAGATGAACCCTGGGACAACTGCTTACAAAGCAGCTAATGTTAGCCACTAGGCCACCAATGCTTTCAAGTAAAGAAAAGTTTTTACAAATTTATTTATTTTTCCTTTTTTTTAACTGACAGCTTCTTTTAAATGTCTGAATAAGAAGCATTATTTACAAATTCAGATTATTTAAAACAATGTACAAATCACTCTTTAAATATAAGCTCACTAAAACAAAAATATTCATCATTTACTTCTTTTCTGACAAATACTAAGTCAATAATTTCTAGTTGTCTTTTATTAAATCAACGCTAATTCTTCATTTCAGTGGGAGTTGTTCAAAGTATCATTTAAATTTTTCTAGACTAGATCTAGCTAACTGTTATTAGTACATTTCCTTATTTACAAGGCATGGTGAAATCCTGGAAGCAGTATTCTAATTTGATTAGAAGAAAAGTAAAAACTGGTATTTATATCCATAACTGAGTTTCTTCTTGAATCTCATTTTAGTTCATATTTTTCCTTTAAATCAAATTTGCATAGACATAGCATGAAAAAAAAAGATATTTTTTAATGTATTGAAATGAATAATAGATTGTTCATTTTAATATATATATATTTTAAACAAAAGTTATAAATTTCGTAACTTGCTCTTAGTTTGCATTTTATGATCACTAGATGGAGCTTTACCAATAGCGTTTATGTAAACAAAAGTTTGTTAGGAGCTATTGGCAAAGCTCCATCTAGTGATTATATATATATAATGATTATATAAACATATCCAATGATGAATTCATTCAAAATCTCAAAAGGGTTCATTAGAGTTTAAGTTAAGAAACTTTAACTTAAAATGTTTATATTAGATGTTAAAAAATAAATGACAAAATAATTGCAAAAATAGAATTAAATATGACTTACTCCATGGTTTGATGGATATTTGTCACACATGATTATGAATGTAAAGGTTAATGATTCAAATCTAATGATTTTAAAATATAATTCAGGACACATTCTGGCAAATGTTAATCAGTTCTTATTGAGGGAATGTTTTAACTCATTAAGTTTAAGAATACAATAAGGAGATAAAATGATTGATTATATTCATAATAATGTATAAGAAATTAACTTACTTTAAAAATGAAATGTATAAAATATATTTAAAGTATTTTTTTTATAATTTTATGAACATGCAATAAATAAATATAATGCATATTATTTATTATATGTGAAATGTAACACAATATAAATTGTTTTTGTACTTCAGATCCTAAATATTTCCTATTTTGATTTCATTGTGTTGGGAATGAAAATATTACTTTTTTTTTTGTAGATAAAATAAATAAACCTAATTTACACAAATGTGAAAATATGAAATGAAAAATACTACAAACAAGCTTACAAAAGTCATCATGGATTTTCTCAATAAAACAGAAAAAATGTTTTGGAAAATTAATTTTTATGGGTAATTATTAAAAAAAATTCAAATTATAAAACAACTAGTTATCTTAATTAATGTTCAGGAATTAAAAGATTATCTGAATATGTTTAAATGAACTCAATTAAATCTGCACAAAGGCAAAACTCTCCACACAGTAGGTCACTCAGTCCAAACCAAAGTATTCAATGGTTTCAGGAAGGTTTGTACATAAAATCCCTATCCAGTGCCTACTCATCCAATATCTCTATGCTAGTTTTAGCTTGTGGCTTTCATCAGTGAGGAGCCTTGGATCTGAGAGCATGTGATGTGATGTTTAGTGGTCAATTACATCAAAATAATCAGAAAAACAATAAGTAGTTTTAGCAATAAAGAAAAACAATTTAACAAAATAACAGCATGGAATTTTGAGAACATATAAACATGTTTTTGATATTTATAAGTGAATTGAAATAGAATCTTTGAGTTTATTAAATAGTAAAATATTGACTACTGTGAATCTAAAGTTAAAGTTGATCTAACTCTCTGGCTCAAGATTGAAAATATTCTAGAAGTCTCAAATAACTTTAAAGCTATTTCCAGAATTTAAAATTTAAATTTCCCTTAGTTTGCTGAGATCCATCTGCTTTAATTATGCTTATATGCATCTTCAATGAGACATTACCTTTAAATGTTTTACTTTTATGGCTGCAGACATTTCTGTTCAAATGACAAGTTTCATTTATCGCTCATAAAGTATACATGCTGGTCAGCTAACAATAATTTTTGATCTTATTTTTGAGGTTGTTATATATATATATATATTTTGATGATTACCAAAATGAAGTTGTTCTTTTTTAATCTTAATTTGACTCTTTCAAATGGCGAGTTCAAGTTTATGCATTGAATTGATTATTTACCTCATGTGTTATAATTTATATAAATATGTGTTGTATTGATAATAATGAGAAAAAAATATTTATTATTTCCTTCCTTTATATTTTTGTGATTTTGGCACTTGCATCTAAATTTGATCATCTTTTTTCTTATATTGTTGTAATATTTATATATTAAACAATACTTCATAAAAAAAAGTATCATTACTTAGATTTTATATGGTTGGTTTGGGTTATGGACTTTATGACATGTTTATTTTCTAAATTATATAATTAATTGTTTTCTCATTTAAAATGCTTGTAAACCTTTTTACTTTTTCAGGGATACGTTTTATTTGGGTTGTATTCTCTTTATACATGTAACTTAAATTATATTATATGTAGAGAATGCATTATTGAGGGTGTTAAGTTTGAAGTAGCTAAAGAGTGTTTAATGGTTCTTGGTGGGATAAGAGAGCATTTGGTACAGTATGTATAAATTAATTCTGATATTCTCATGGATAAATAATAAATTCATACTACTATTTCTGAGATCTTTTATATAATAAAAATATAATGACTAAATAGCTTACTTTTCAGTACAATAAACAAGTACTTTTTTTCAGAGCTTCTTCTTTCATAAATGATAGAAGCTATGAGGAAAGTACTTGTTATTGTACTGAAAGGCCAGCTACATATATATAATTGTTAGTTAACAATAAAAAAAAATAACATAAACTCTGTCCTGTAGTAGTGAATATGCTTAATATGGAATAGTATAAAAAAATCTTATTTCATTCCATATCGTAATGATGATCAAATGTCAAGGCACTATGGAGGGAAGGCTGACCTAAATTTTAACATAAAAATATTTTGTCTACCTTAATAATTTTCCTCCTTTACTTTTTTGCTTTCAAGCATAATGGACTCTTCCAAGTTCTAAGCATGTTTAAGCTACCAATTATGAATAGAAATAAATCTAGAATTTTTACAAACAAATATATATATATATACACCCAGGTCTCGTTTTATGCGGATTTCTTTAATGCGATTTTGAAGTTATGCGATTCATGTTTCTTCTTAATATCTTTGTATGCAGTTTTCTTTTATGTGATAAAAATTATTAGATCAGAAGTCGAGCTCTGATAATACATTATTACTTTAAATATTATAATTTTTGCGTACTCACGTCATATTTAAAGTAATAGTGCATTATCGAAGTTCGATTTTCATCTAATAATTTCAATATTTTCAGCACTTTATAATAGTACTGTAATAGCTTTTTTGCAATAAAGAAGTTCATAATTTACTTAAAATCAGAATTTCCCCATTTTATATACACACAGTAAATTTTACAAGATTATAATGTAAATCTGTTCAAACGTTATAGATGCCTACACTATGTATGTTGTTGTTTTTGCATTTTAAATCACATTCTATTTTTGCTTTTTTAAAAAAAAGTACATAATCAATTAATCATTTATTGTCCACAAGTAATAAATTTTACAAGACTATAATGTAAATCTGTTTAAATGTTATAGATAAAAAATACTATCTATGTTGTTGTTTTTGCATTTTAAATCATGTTCTATTTTTGCTTTTAAAAAAAAGAGTACGTAATCAATTAATCATTTAGTGTCCACAAGTAATAAATTTTACAAGACTATAATCTAAATCTGTTTAAACATTATAGATGAAAAATACTATCTATGTTGTTGTTTTTGCATTTTAAATCACATTTTATTTTTGCTTTTTATAAAAAACGTACCTAATCAATTAATCATTTATTGTCTGCAAGTTTAGTTTTAAAAGGTGAGTAACAGCGGTGGGCACAATTAAATTTGACAATTAAAATCTGATTTTTAATTGTAATTAACAATTTAAAAATTATGTAATGTGATCTGAAATTAATGTGATGTGAAATGATGAAATTTGATTTTTAAATGGAATTGAAAATTAAAAAATTAAAGACAAAAATAAGAATTTAATTTTTAATTGTTAGTTTTAATTAAATTTTGCCCAACAGTGGTGAGTCAGTGTCTTTTTATTATCATAAGTCTAAGTTCTTATTTTTATTTTAAACTTTTAGTTTACCCTAATGGAGAGGAAAAAACACCCAAGAAAATGAATTTCTTTGGAAACAAAAATTTCAATTTTAGATCGCTTAGCGAAATGGGAAGGATCAACAGCGATTGGAAAACATTTTAGTTGTATTTCCTCTTGACTTTGTTTAAGGAGAAGCTACAGTACCTCACATCACATCATGATGAATCTGATGTCTCAAATAGCGATAATGATTAAAATACCGTACATGTATGAAAAAAATGTAAATTACGCATAAAAATATATTGTTTTGAATAAAATTAAATACTGTAGTTAATAAAAAAAGTAAAAAAAGTTTGTCTTGTATCAATTTTTTTCAAATTTGAAATTTTTTATTAGTCATATTTTATTTTCTTATTTTTTTTATGCAAATTTTAAGGTAATTTTACATTGTTGTTTTGCTTTTATGTGATTTTTGGAAAATTACAGTATGTATCCCCCATTTTTCAAGGTAAGTTAAGTCTATTTTTATGAAATTTCTTTTGTGTGCATTTTCTGAGTAACATATCTACTGCATAAAATGACACCCAGGTGTGTGTATATATATATATGTAAATTTATAAATAAATATTTGAAAATACAGTAATTAAAAGTTTATAAAAATTATATGTATAACCATAACTTAGAAGTGGTTTCAACTACCTTGTAGCTTTGTCAACTATCACTTTTAAAATGTTCGCTTTCCCATTATTCCATGTCAACTTTTCCATAATTCTGTAATCTTAATGTTTGCTGCTTGCCTATTAATTAAATTCTGCTTGTGTTTATATATTAACTTTGCCTCTTTAATTTTTCTTTTATTATTATTTCTTTCAGTTTCCAATATTTGTATGTTGTTATAATCAAAATCAAAAACATATATACATGATTTATTATGGTCATAAAAAACAGAAGCTTATAAACTATTACTATTTTTAAAATTTTGTTTTGTATTTTGAACCCTTTTAAATAACAATAAGTGTTCTTTTGTTATTTTTTCCAATGTGCATCTCGATTCACCTATATATACTTTGCCACACCTACTGTCCATTTGAAAATGATACAATTTTTATTTGTCAACAAAATTCTATCTTTTGAATTGTTTATTAATTAATTTAATGTAGGTGGTGCATAAAATGCAATTTCACATATTCCTTTATAAATTTTCTTAATGAAACTTGCCTGTTGATTCAAAATATACGGTACTGAAATCCACAATATTTTATCAGAAAAATTATCATTATTATTAATATTTTTATATTTGGAAGTAAAATTTTTAAATGTATAATAAACACAATCATAATTATATCCAACATTTAACAACTCATTACAATAAATTTCAATATTTTTAGTTTTATCTGATGCATATTTACATAGGTTATCATTTCTAAATAAAAAGGATTTCAAACCTGCCATTTTATGTGACATTGGCACTTTTGATTCATATAGAATATATCCTCTTTTTTCTATTGGTTTAAGAGTCATATAGTAAACCAGTTTATCCTTATTTCTAATAATATTAAGATCTAAAAATTGAACACTCATTGAATTTTCATCTGTTTTAATCCACTTTAAGCCCTTTAAATTATTTAATTCATTAAACAAATCATTAATAGCATTTGGCTTTCCACAAACAAAAACATCATCAACATATTGACTGTATAAAATAATATCTTTCTGATAATGATCCTTTTTTAGAATATTTTCTTCATATGTAGATATAACAAAATTACATATTTGGGTAACTGTAGGAAGACCCATAGGCCACCCATTATTCATTTTATAAAATTCATGCTTAAAAATTGCATAAATGTTTCTATCAATAAAGATTAATGTTTCAACAATAAATTTTATTATTTTAACATTAACATTTTTTAACTTTAATGCCTTATTAATTATTTCAATAGAAGTCATTCTGTCAATTTTTAGATCTTAAGATTACTAGAAATAAGGATAAACTAGATTACTATATGACTCCTAAACCAATAGCAAAAAGAGGATATATTCAATATAAATCAAAAGTGCCAATGTCACTTAAATGGCAGGTTTGAAATGCTTTTTATTTAGAAATGATAACCTTTGTAAATATGCATAAGATAAAACTAAAAATATTGAAATTTACTGTAATGAGTTGTTAAACGTTGGATACAATTATGATTGTGTTTATTATACAGTTAAAAATTTTACTTCCAAATATAAAAATAATAATAATGATAATTTTTCTGATAAAAATTGTGGATATCAATACCATATATTTTGAATCAACAGCCAAGTTTCATTAAGAAAATTTATAAAGGAATATGTGATATTGCATTTTATGCACCACCTACATTAAATAAATTAATAAACAATTCAAAAGATAGAATTTTATTGACAAATAAAAATTGTATCATTTACAAATGGACATGTAGGTGTGGCAATGAATATATAAGTGAATCAAGGTGCACATTGGAAAAAAGAACAAAAGAGCACTTATTGTTATTTAAAAGGGTTCAAAATACAAAACAAAATTTTAGAAATAGTGATAATTTATCAGCTTCTGTTTTTTATGACCATGGTTTTGATTTTGATTATAACAACGTAAAAATATTGGAAACTGAAGGAAATAGTAATAAAAGAAAAATTAAAGAGGAGATGTTAATATATAAACACAAGCAGAATTTAATTAATAGGCAAGAAGCAAACGTTAAGATTACAGAATTATGGGAAAGTTGACATAGAATTATGGGAAAGCTGACATTTTAAAAGTGATAGTTGACAAAGCTACAAGGTAGTTGAAAGCGCTTCTAAGTTACGGTTATACATATAATTTTTATAAACTTTTAATTACTGTATTTTCAAATATTTATTTATAAATTTACGTATATTATTTTGAAGAAATACAGACATCGATTTGTAATATATATATATATATATATTAGTGTGCATGAGTTTAGAAATAATGTCTCTTATGGATACAGTCTATCTCTCTTTGAATCATTCTTTTGTAAGTAATTCATCACCTGCTAGAATTTCTCTGCAACACACTTGAAATATTGTTGTTTCTATTTTGTGCAGTTCTTTCCCTTCTGGATCCATTTAGACATTTAGTGTAGAACATTTGAGGTTTCTTTAAGCATTATATAGACAAATAGATAAAATCATCATACTTCTATGGGAAGACTGTAGCAATCCAGCCCTATGGCATTTAGTCAGAATACCTAATGCAGTTCATAATAGATTTACTTTTTTTAAATTTACTATTTGACATTTAATATATATATATATATGCTCTGTGCACAGTTAATGAAGCTATTAATAAATTGTCAAAATTTTTACTGCCAAGCGCTTTCGGGACAGTCTACAGTCCCATATTCATGGCAAGTTATTCTGTTAATAACTGTAAAACTATGCAAATTTTATGCAAATTTATATGCAGATGTTACATGGACCATTTACGAGATAGGGAATTGCAGGCCTCTCTTCTGTTGATTGCCGATGGGTCAGCCGCAATGAAGTAAGCTTCCCCAACTCTACGTTTGGTGTCGCCTGTTTCAGAGCAAATGACACTGGCTCACATAAACTTGCAGCCCTCTCCTCATTCATGTTTAGGAACCATAACTTGTGCAAATATGAGGCAGATAAAAGAAAAAATCTCATCAATTATATAACTGATTTAAGGAAAATTGGACACACTTATTCATCCATCAACAGAAAAGTCAACAAAATTTTCTATAAAATAAACCACAACCACAAGAAAGAAAACAAACCAAGAATCTTAATCCCATACGTTCACTCTACAGCTAAAAGCCTTATCAATCAACTATCATGTGACTTTGAAGTCACTTTCCATTCACCTCCCAACACCAATAGACTGATAAATAATACCAAAGACAGGATCAAACTTGAACTCACCCCTCAAGTTGTGTACAAAATTACATGCCCCCAAAGAAATTGCATGGCAACATATTATGGAGAGACCAAAACTAACATTGCCACCAGAGTAGCTCAACACCGATACCTTTACAATAAAACCAAAACAAAGTATGAAGGTAATTCGATTTTTGTCGAACACGAAAGAAACTCTGGACATGCTTTTCCACCTACCACAGCCAGTGTCGTTTGCTCTGAAACAGGTGACACCAAACGTAGGGTTGGGGAAGCTTACTTCATTGCGGCTGACCCATCAGCAATCAACAGAAGAGAGGCCTGCTATTCCCTATCTCGTAAATGGTCCACATAACATCTACATATAAATTTGCATAAAATTTGCATAGTTTTACAGTTATTAACAGAATAACTCGCCATGAATATGGGACTGTAGACTGTCCCGAAAGCGCTTGGCAGTAAAAATTTTGACAATTTATTAATAGCTTCATTAACTGTGCGCAGAGCACATATATATATTAATTTATTTACGCGTTAATGAAGTAAAATCTTAACTATTTGACATTTAATGATATATAAGGAAAAGATAACTTCATATATATGTATATATATATATATAAGCTAGCAATGTTTAACATCTTTTTTTCTATGTTCGAATAATAATAGCACAGTTTAAAATCAGTTCAGTTCTTTTGTCAAACCTAGAAATTTATTAAACTTTTCTCTGTTTAAAGGTTAGTTATAATTTCTTATAATTTTTTGCTATGGAGATTACATGAGTAATTTGGAATGTTTGAACAAGTTGTTCATCTTCTTTTGAATTTGAACATTCGATCTTTAAAAGTTGGTTTTGTACAGTTCTTTTATCATTTGAAGAATAACAAAAAATAATGGAAATGAACTGGGTTTGCTTTTATACCCCAATTAGTTTCCAGTGTTTAGTATATGAGTATTTCCATTTTGTTTTTTATTGCTGTAGCTGTCAATTGTTGCACATATTAAAAAAATAAAAATACATAATAGAATTCTACTTTTATTTTCCATACTTGGTTGTCTAGTGACTAACATGACATTAGGGCATCACTATGTTTACTAAGTTTATGTCTTTATTCATGACATATAACACATTTATAAATTATCTTTTTGACATATATGTGTTCAAGTATAGCAGTGTTATGAGATAGAGTGGAGAGTGATGGGTCATGTGAAAGGTTGTGCCCATATACCCTATATATTAAATAACTCATTGTTGGCTTTTCTTTCTCCCTCCCCTTCTCTCACTCTCATAAAAAAATTTCTTTAACTGGGTTTTTATTTCTTATTAAACAAAAGAAATTAGTTCCTTGTGACATTTGTTTAATTTAATACATAATAAAGCAAACGTAAATCTTGTATATATATATTTACAAAAAATATTAGTGTATATTAAAGTATCTGTTTGTTGCACTTATGTTTTAACTGAGCTTTATCCTGTGGTATGGATAAATAGATGTTGGTTTCAATAGGATTGTAAGCTGCTCTTCCAACAAATTTTATGATATAATTAAAATTTTGATACTATTTGTATGTATTGATTTAGCATTGGATTATATGTTTTTTAAAAGGGTTATAAAGCCTACTCATTTTATCTTCTGATATTCCCTCAGTTATGTCTAAATTCTTTCATGTTTTCCTACTTCATTAACTGCATTACTATAAAATGAGATATATATGGGTCCTTTTTTATTACAATGGTTGTATGGTTCAAATTTTGCCAGTAATGTCTCTATTGCATATGACATCTAGTTGAACTTGTTGGCATTCATCCTGCTCTTTTTTGAGACTTACTGGATTTTTTTAAGAACTAAATGAAATACTGGAGTGTCCATCATTCAGTATGGATCAACACCTAGGTCTCAGTTGGCTCTAAAGTATCCCAGTAATTGCTTTTGCACTTATCTGGGTATATTCTCATCACAAATTTATGCCCCTGTTTTTTTATGTCATCTCCTTTTCTTCTCTTTCTTCAATTACAGCTCATGTCTATCTATTAACTTGCATGTAAGTCAAGTATATTAGTTATGTGATCGTTCTGATGGACCAAAATATGGCTTTAACATGCAAGTAATATATATTCTTAATTTCCACTTCTACATTTACTCAAAACTCATTTGGACCTGATTACTTTACAATAGTGAATGGTCCTTCATATGGGTGATACAATTTAGACATTTATTTTCCAGTGGTTTACTTAGATCTGGCATCTTGATAAAGTCTTAATCTATTTTAAAAATGTGTGTACTCCTCTTCTTGTTTTTGTTCCTTTGTTTAGCCTTATACATTAGCTGTTTATATGTTTTTGTATATTACTCTTTATGTCACTTCAGTTGCTTTTATGTCACTCTTGGGTTGATTGGCTGTCCTAGACCACATGTTTGGTTTGATGGCTGTAAGCTGTGATTTAGCAAAAGATGTAGGTGCATCTATACATGCTATATTCCCTACTTGCTTTTGAATACCTCTTCCTTATGTTTGTGACCATATCAGTTATTCTCTTTTTTAAACATTATAATAGGGTTTGTTCCTTTAGGTTTACCAGGTTTACATGTTCTTAGGTCACAAATCTTGAGGTCCATTCTTAATATTTGCTTTTTAAGCATAGTATTCATATGCTTAATGAATGTGAAGAGACGTTCATAGAAATTGCGTAACTTGTAGAAATGTGAACCTTTTTGTTTTTTGGTCCCTTTGATTATGGAGGGATTTAAATGTCGTAGTACACATTTAAGATGATCAAGACTATTGACCTTATTTGTGCATTTAAAATTGATCTTTCTATTGTGACAATCTTTTTTATGGCATCCACTATAATTAATAATGCCCTAGTCTGATGGATGTCACTCAATTCAACATCATTTATGGAAAATATTTGAACTTTGTTTTGATGGTGGATACAAATGTTCTGGGATGATTCTAAATATATATCCATTTCATTTACCAGCATACCTTCATTTACATATTTCCTCATGACATCTTTAGAATATGGGGATGTCTTATTTCTCATGGATTTGTCTTTGACTCAGGATTAATCTGAAGATTCTGTTAGTGTCTTTTGGCAGGACTGGTATTCCATCTTTATAGGTCTTTAGTCTATGGCTTCATCCACCTGGCTGATCTGGTTATGTGTCTCAGTCACATTTTCTACCAGTTTCTCTGGCATTACCTTGTTCAAGATCATTTTGGTTTTTGCTGAGGTTATCTTGTCCTCAGAATGCTTATTAAACCATCTCATATCTTTTTTCATACACTTCATTTTATTCTCAGGCTGCTGAAGCAACTGTTCATTATATGATTCTTGATTTCTACAAACATTTGGAGCATAACTTGTAACCAGTCCTATTTTTCTTTTAGGTATATAAATCATCTCATTGTTGATTGCTTCTTGAGTTTGAGGTAACACTTAATCTGTGATATGTGCCTGTGGAGAGTAATCAACTTCAGTCATAGACCCCTCAGGTATTTGGATCCATGAAGACCCTTTCCAACTACTAATAGTATCATCTTCAAATTCTCTCTCATTACTTCTTTAAGGTTCTTCAGAATGTTTCATATTTACTCTTAATAAATGTGTTCTGCTTCTTGTTATCATCAAATTGGCCAAGTTGGTGAACAAATGGCTGATTGAAATGTTTGGTTTTGGAGGTTACACAATAAAGTCTTCATTTGAGTTTGTGTCAAAAATGAAGAGCATACAAATAAATGCAGACACAAGGCTAGCAGCTATGGACATAACCGAGTTGTATGGTTCCATCAACAGACCAAAATTTATAGATATTGTAAAGGAAGCATTCTCACAGGAATATAGACCAAGCCCAGATTACTAATTGAGTTCTTAAGTTGGCTACATAATAATATAATGTCAATGTTTAATGGGCAGTGGTACTATATGAAGTATGGATGGCCTATTGGACTTCCAATTAGTGGGATCATCCCCAGTATTGTAATTGACCATCATGAACAACATATCTTGTCAACATATGACAACTTATCAGATTTTAAAATCTACACTAGATATGCGGATGATCTGTTTATAGTTGCCAACACTGATGTCATTAATGAAATCAAAATTGAACTCCAGAACAGCTTTCTCTTGACTTTAAACATGGAATGGGAAGATCTTAACAAGCAAGTAAAATGTCTAGATTTGTTGATATACAAAATGTTTATGAAACCATTTGAAGTAAGAGGCCATATCCATCCCAGTTCTATTATGTCCACCAACCATAAATTAGCTGGGCTCACATCTTTTCCACACAGGAACCAACAACTGTGTAAGTTAGATGCAGACAGGAAGACAAGATTAATATTATATAGTTCCTTTTTTAAAAAAAAATAATATTACTCTTATTTAGGAAGACTTACTGAAGATGGGTTTAAAACACAGGCTGATTGACAGAAAGATCATACATTTCAACAATAAAGTAACCATCTATACACCCAATATGGATACACACAGGATGCTGTTACCATACATTCCTAATTTACATAATAAATTTTATGAAATTTTTAACAGACAGTTTCAACTAACTTTTCATTGCCCCCCCCCCCAGTTCTAACAGATTTCTTAACAACACAAAAGATAAACTAACACTGGCTCAAATACCTCAAGCTGTTTATAATATTGCATGCACTCATGCAAATTGTAGAGCCTCATATTACAGGGAATCCAAGGCAGCAATAGAAAAACGATTACTACAACACAAATACGCATATATTAAAGCTCAGTCAGATTCATCACCTTATTCCATTTGTGCACTTCATCATCAACTAACAGGACACCAGTGTGAACCTCAAGATGTCAACCTGGTCCGTAAAGAAAGGCATGATGTAAAAAGAAAAGTTAAGGAAGCCTGCTTCATTGCGATGGATTGCAACACCATTAACCACAAGGACACATGCTTTGCGATCTCAAAGAAATGGAGCAATTATCCTTTGAACTTTGCATAATTCGCATATAATTACTTCACGTAGAGCTATGAAGATGAAAGCATGTCTCTTGAAAGCACTTGCAGAGTAATATAAATTTATTTTGTTTTTAAGTAAAAAGTAGCTTTGTGGTCAGGTGCAATAACACCTACATTATTTCTTAAATATATTTTTGCATGCAAAGTTTTTGAGTTAGGTTCGAATTACAACCTTAATAGTTAAGTATAAAGTTATTTCTTTTTTCATAGATACACATAATACATGTCAAAGGATCTTCTGCTATTCCTTGCTACTCAGTGCTTATATTTAACTTCTCTGTATGTTTTTTGTTTTTGTATGTGTTGTTTTTAAATGTCTAGTTTTTTAACATGCCCTTCTATTCACCTATTTCACTTATTTTAAATTTAGTTTATTAGTTAATTATTTATTTATGTTCTCAATTTATCATTTCAATATCATCTGCCAATTTATATTCAATGTTTCACATGAGGTTTTCCTTTTTTTTCTGAACTGAGTGATTGTCTGTAAATGGTTTAAATTCATATGTATCATCCTTTTATGGTTGGGTGTCTCAATTGGTTGCTATTCAAGTGAATCCATCAGGGTTGTTTACCTTGGAAAATTTGGCAAAAGAATAAGTTCACAAAGAAAATATATATATTTTTAGATTTACCAATCTAATGGCTAGACCACCTTAGAAAAGTCTGTTTCATGCCATTAAAGTTTGGGTGCTATATGTAATTAGTCCAGGTTACCCATCAATAGATGGGGGCACATCTCACTATGGTCAGACCTAGAGTCTTCTGCTAGGATGCTGAGAATGACACAATGAAGTATCTAACCTATGATCATATATACCTCCAATGGGATAGCTCTAGGTTTAAACATTAAATTTAGATACAATTTGGGGTAGTTCATCAATACCTCACCTCTCTTTCAGATTCCATTTTGCCTCAGTATTTAAACATGGGAGAAATTTCTATTGGCTGTCTTTAGGCGTGAATTTACACAAGATAGCAACTATCACACCTTTATACAGGTTCCAATTGATTTAAAGATCCATCCAAAAATATTTCTATAGTATCATATAAGAATGAAATATGTGTGTGGGTATATATACGTATCCGGTTACAAGTTGATGAGTGAATGTATAAATGATTTTGATAAACTAAAGAACAATGTAATTTAAGTCAAGTTAATAATGTTTATTAAATAACAAAACTAAAATTTCAAACCTTTTTAACACAATAAAAAGATTCTAATTGTATGTTTCAAGAATGTAGTTTTACCATATCAATGATTAATATATTCACTATTCCAAACCTTACCTATGGTAGAGATACATTGCAAGGCAATAACTATTTACAAAGCAGAAGAAATCTATTATTAAATTGACCACGAAGCTAGCTAACTAACTTATAATGTTATACAAGGATATCCATAATAGCATCATTGTCCAATTCCAGTTATTACTGTTTCATTTTTGGGGGGACCTTCCTATGTACAATTCCCTAAAGTTGATAGGAAAGAGAATCTGTAATCGAAGATTAGTTATTTATACCAAAGAAAAATAAAGATAAACAATTGGTAGATAGCAATAAAAAAATAACACGAACTCTGTCCTCTAGTAGTGTATGTACTTAATATGGAATAATATATAATATATATATATTCTTGCTATTAAAAGGTGTGAAGGTTGCCTTGACAGCAGTTAGAGATATTGGTTGCTATATTTACTGTGAATGTTTAGGTGGTTACTGGTTGGAAACTAATTATATATATATATATATATATATATATATATATATATATATATATATATATATATATATATATAACAAAACTATTTACCTCTCACTAGATAGGTGTGTACTACGGAATATGTATATGATGTATCAATATACGTGCCGGTGTATTTTTACTTAATTAGTGATTTGACATAAAATATTATTATTCAAACTTATGGGTTATTCTCACAACTATAATATATCCCCAATGCATATTTATGGTCATCCAAAGGACACCAAGTGCCAATCCTATACAAATATAAAAATTACACGAAGTGGACATATTACTAACAATATTACTATTTATGTAATGTGAGAGAGGTTTTGACCATCAGCTAGCTCAGTCTTATGGTCGGGTGGTGTCACAGCTGTGAATAGGTATGCATGAGGTTAAGAGGTCTTTTTTATTTTTAAAACACAAAATAAATAAAATAATAATGAACTAAATAAATGGATTTATAAACAATTAAACTAAGTCAATGCTCTACTTTCTTGATATATTTATTTAACATTATAAAAAAAAACAATATTTAGCACTCTGTCATTTCAAATCGCAATCACACGTCATTGTTTTTAATAGATCTTTCATACATATCTCAAGTAGTGAAGGTCGATACTATGAAAAGTTTGTATCATGTGACTTTCAACACTAGCTACTTTCTTACGTCCATAATGGAACAAAGCTTTAAAGAAATCTTATAAAGTTAGTTCACACATCACCTTCACTGATTATTGAAAATACAAAATTTCCTTTTTATAAAGAAGTTTTAAAAAGATCAATGATCAATGTTCTTTACCTGTACTTCCCAGAAATTAGTAAAAGCAATTTTTATTTATTTATTATATAGTTCCGTTCCACAGGTAAATTAGGCAATTCAAGGTAACGATTTGAAATCTTTATATCCGTTGGCCGATGAGGTTCATTTGATTCCACACTGGAATTATGTGTTGTTTCGAGGCATCATGGTTTTATTGAAGCAGCTGCAGCAGGTTGGGATCAAGGGCCTGAATCCAATGCGGCTTCTATTACCCCAACATTTCTTTGGAAATCGCCATTATATATTTTGAATATTAAAACCTTTTCGGTGTTCACTGTTGTAGCTCTGCCTGAAAAAGATCCTATGCATTCTGGGTGGCTCGCTTTTATAGCCCCCTCCATTCATTCTAGAAGCTTTTTAATCTCACTTTCGATTTTCAATGTGGAATAACCAGATCTGTTAGACATGCGAAAACTGGTGTCGTAGCTTCTATTGTAATATAACAGAAAATAAAATCTCATTCTGTCGGAAAACTCTAGTTTTTTCAACGTGAAACAAAAGTCTCATTTCTCTCTTCTCACTACTTAATTCATTCATACATGCATTTGTCACACACACACACATATATATCATTTAAAATGATAGTCCCCCCCATTTTTATGTATTTGTAACCACCACAATGTAATAAACAAAATTAAATACTATATATATCTACACCTATATATATATATATATATATATGTTTGCTGATTAAATAATTTATTTGTGACTTGTTCAAACTGATTCTGTCACAATACCCCCTCCTCCAAAAGCCTTCAAATACATTTGCATATTTTGAACGGCTCTTTTATGTACAACACTTATGTATTACGCCTAATATATCCCTCTGCTTCTTTTCCTGGTCCAAAGTCCGGCTTCTCCGGTGGTCTCTTCTCTTCGGGTGTTCCTCTCCATTTTAGAAAGGTATCCACTCCCATTCTCCATCTTCTTTCATCCTCTTTTATTACTTCATGATGCCCACCGTAGTCATACGAGCTCATGTCAATGGCTTTTAGCAGCTCTGCAATCTCTCCCAGTGATGCTTTTCCTACCCCCAAGATCATCTGTTCTACTCTCATGGGCATACTGTGTCTTACATTGCACAGTATATGACTCTCTCTCTCTCATGTTGCATGCCTCCAATGTTCGCAGTTTAGCCACCTGTTTATGAAAGAATTGTGAATAACTATCATTGCACCTGTCTCTAAACTTTTCTTGCATAATTTGATAGCGTGTTAACTCCTGCCTATCCTCAGACCAAAAGGCCTCTCTCACTTCTTTTTTATATTCTTCAAAAGTAGCCGGCTGTCGACCAAATGCGTACCATCATGACTGGGCATTGTCTGTAAAATTGCCGCACATGATAATTATCTTACTTTCTTCTTACATGGAATTTATATTGAAATATCTTTCTAGGCTACATAGATGCTCAACCGGTGCTTCCCCCATTCTACCTGCAAATGGACGAATTTTTATGAATTCGTTCATACTCCCTTGCACCATCGTGTGACTTATTACCACTGCCAGTTTTCCTGAGGGGTTTACTTGAGCACCTTGCTTCTCTTCATCTCCACTCTCCATATCTGTCTTTTCACCTTCCTGTTCCCCAAAATCATTCTCATTTTTGATTCCCACTTTCTGTTCTAATCTGTCTATTTTCTTTTCTATCTCTCCAAATCTCAACTCTAGACTTTCAAGCTTTTTCAAAATTCACTCCAACATATTTTCCTGTTCCTCTTTTTCCATATTCTTTTGCACTCTCGTTTTCATAAATTTCTTTTCTTTTATTGCTTCAGAACCACTCCTCCATCCCAGCACCCTGCACTACCTTCCTGATGGCCACTTTACCTCTCTAAACCTCAGCGGAATAGACAAAGAATTTAAAATTAATAGCTTACGTATGTTTGACCTACTGAGCATCTACGAACTGACAAAACTGGTTATTTGTTAATAGACATACATTTAACAAATTAACACCCTTTGATTTATTTAATGCTTCATTTGAACTATATATCTAAATAACCCTTTCTTCAAAAAAATATAAAACTTTTCGCTTTACTAACGTACTTCTAATATCTCATGGCTCTCCCCCATTTCCCTCTACTTCTCTTCAAAGCCCTTTAGTTGGAACGGCATTATAACAAACATGCCGGTGTATTTTTACTTAATTGAGTGATTTGACATAAAATATTATTATTCAAACTTATGGGTCATTCTCGCAACTGTAATATATTCCCAATGCGTATTTATGGTCATCCAAAGGACACCAAGTGCCAATCCTATACAAATATAAGAAATACGCGAAGTGGACATATTACCAACAAGAATACTATTTATGTAATGTGAGAGAGGATTTTGACCATCAGCTAGCTCAGTCTCATGGTTGGGTGGCATCACATCTGTGAGTAGGTATGCATGAGGTTAAGAGTTCTCTTTTATTTTTATTTTTAAAACACAAAATAAATAAAATAATCATGAACTAAATAAATGGATTTATAAACAATTAAACTAAGTCAATACTCTACTTTCTTGATATATTTATTTAACATTATAAAAAAAACAATATTTAGCACTCTGTCATTTCAAATCGCAATCATACGTTTAATAGATCTCTCATACGTATTTGAAGTAGTGAAGGTTGATACTATGAAATGTTTGTATCATGTGACTTTCAACACTAGCTACTTTTTTACATCCATAATGGAACGAAGCTTTAAAGAAATCTTATAAAGTTAGTTTGCACATCACCTTCACTGATTATTGAAAATACAAAATTTCCTTTTTATAAAGAAGTTTATAAAGATCAATGATTAAAGTTCTTTACCTGACCTTCCTGGGAAGCAGTAGAAGCAATTTTTATTTATTTATTATATAGTTCCATTCCACAGGTAAATTAGGCAATTCGACATAATGATTCAAGATCTTTATGTCCATTGGCCAATGAGGTTCATTTGATTCCATGCTGAAATTATGTGTTGTTTCTAGGCATCATGGTTTTATTGAAGCAGCTGCAGCAGGTTGGGATCAGGGGCCTGAATCTGATGCAGCTTCTATTACTCCGACATTTCTTTGGAAATCACCATTATATATTTTGAATATTAAAACCTTTTCGGTATTCACTGTTGTAGCTCTGCCGGAAAAAAATCCTATGCATTCTGGGTGGCTCGTTTTTATAGCCCCCTCCATTCATTCTAGAAGCTTCTTTTTTATCTCACTTCCGATTTTCAATGTGGAATATCCAGATCTGTTAGACGTGCGAAAACTGGTGTTGTAGCTTCTATGGTAATATAACAGAAAGTAAAATCTCATTCTGCCGGAAAACTCTAGTTTTTTCAATGTGAAACAAAAATCTCATTTCTGTCTCCTCACTACTTAATTCATTCATACACGCATTTGTCACACACATATATATACCATTTAAAATGACGGATTCCCTCCCCCCCATGTCTATGTATTTGTAACCACCACCACCACGTAATAAACAAAATTAAATACTATATATATCTACACCTATATATATGTTTGCCGATTAAATAATTTATTTGTGACTGGGTTCGAACCCATTTGGTCACAATATATATATATATTACCTCATTCCATATTATAATGATGATCAAATGTCAAGTCACTACAGAGGAGAAGCTGACATAAACTTTATTTAACAAACATTTTTTTTTGTCAAACTTAATAATTTATTTTCTTTCCTTTCTTGCTTTCAAGTGTAATGGACTCTTCCAAGTTCTAGGCATGTTTAAGCTATCAAGTATGGAGATAAAATAAAACTAGAATTTTTACAAACATAAAAATATATATATATATATATATATAATATATACATTATATAAATATATATATATATATATAACAAATCAAAACATTGATTAGTTCATCTTGATTAGTGTCCATGAGTTTAGCAATAATGTCTCTTATAGATACAATCTATCTCTCTTCAAACCATCCTTCCTCAGTAAGTCACTCATCACACACTAGAATTCCTCAGCAATGTGTTTGAAATAATATTTCCATTTTCTGCAGTTGCTTTCTTTCTGGATTTATTTAAACACTTAGTGTAAGGACATTTGATGTTTCTTTAGGCATTATATAAGCAAGTAGATCAAATCATTGCACTCTATTGTAGGACTGTAACAACCCATTCCTATGGCAACAACCCATTCCTATGGCAATATTAATTTAGCTGGAATACATTGTGTAGAATAGATTTACTTTTTGTTAATTTACTATTTGGCATTTAATGGCTTATATAAGAAAAAAAGTTACTTCATCATTTATATAATTATATGCTAGTGATGTTTTACTTCTTTTTGTTCCATGTTTGAATAATAGTGCTGCTTTATTTTTAAATTTCAGTTTAAAATAAGTTCAGTTCTTTTGTCAAACAATATAAATTTATTAAATTTTTCTCTGTTTAAATGTTGGTTGTAATTTCTTATAATTTTGTGCTACAAAGATTATATGAATAATTTGGAATGTTTGAACAAGTTGTCCATCTTCTCTTGGATTTGAACATTTGGTCTTTAAAAGTTGGCTTTGTGCTGTTCTTATATCATTTGAAGAGTAACAAAAGATGATGGAAATGAACTAGGTTTGCTTTTATACCCCACTTATTTTTTGGTGTTTAGTATACGAGCATTTCCATTTTCTTTTTTTTGCTGTAGCTATCTATTGTTGCATGTATTATATTGATAGTAATTAAAAAAATAAAATTACATAATATAATTGTACTTTTATTTTCCATACTTCGTTGCCTAGTGATCTGCTTGACATTAGGTCTTCACTATGTTTACTATGTCTAAGTTTTTATTCATGACACATAACACATTTATAAATAACTCATTGTTGCTCACTATATATATGTATATATAAATAAAACAAGTTATAAATTTCATAACTTTCTAATAGTTTTAATTTTATGATCCATAGATGGAGGTTTACCAATATCCCACTATCAAACTTTGTTTACATAAATGCTGAGAGAGATAGCAATCAATATCTCTTTCAAATTGGAGACAATTTGAAAGAGATATTAAATTCTATCTCTCTCAGTGTTTATGTAAACAAAGCTTGATAGTGGGCTATTGGTAAAGCTCCATCTAGTGATCATATATATATATACATATATATCTATATAAAAACTCAGTTAAAGAAATCCTTCCTATATATATATATATATATATATATATATATAGGAAGGATTTCTTTAACTGAGTTTTTATTTCTCATTAAACAAGGGTAATTAGTTCATTGTGACATTTGTGTAATTTATTTCTTAATAAAGCAAACATTAATCGCATATGTTTACAAAAAATGATAGTGTATATTCAACTATCTGTTAGTTAAGCTTATGTTTTAACTTGATTTGCTCTAGTAGTATGCATAAATGAAGACGGGTTTCAATAGGATTGTAAGCTATCCTTACAACAAACATGCTTTGACAGTGTTTTTGGTAAAATGCCATCTGTTGATCATAAATACAAGCGTTGGCAAATTTTAATTTGCTTTTTTGTTTTTCATAAATGTACCTTTGAAGTTTTTTCTTGCAATGATATATATTGCAGAGGCTTCTACTATGTGGAGATACTGAACTGATATCAGACCCATATAGCTATCTGGCTTGCTATGCTGATTTTGAAGACATTACGTATCTAAAAAATTCACACTTGCAAGCTAAATAGAAATTGTTTCATAAACACTCAGAGTTTAGTGTTTAGATCTAGTTTTTTATTTCCTGTCCTTTACTGATGATAGCAAAATCAGCTTGAAATCATAATCTGAAGGTGGAATTAACAAAAGAGGTAGTGAATGCTTACTCTGACATTTATGTAAACAAACACGCTTTGATGGTGTTTTTGGTAAAACACCATCTGTTGATCATATATATATAATTACAATTTTATTTTAATTAAAGGGCATTATATATATATATATATATATATATATATATATGCCCTTTAATTAAGTAAGCACATATATATATATATATATATATATTGTGCTTACTGAAATTTAAAATAAATTTTAATATGTGGTGTAATGACAACTGTAAAAAAAATATTTTAGTTTGATTTTAATAGTGAATATATTAACCTGGACTGCATTGGACTATATTGAAGAAAAATAGTTACTATTGTACTGATCAAAACATGTTTATTCATCTAACATGAGCTGGAACTCACAAAGTGTACTTTGAAACCCAGTGAAGCTGAGATTTAGGCCAGGGATCAGCCTGAATTCCAACCCACTCTCTAAGTCCCAGATCAAACACCTAATGGATAACATAACAATGATGGCACACAAGAATTAATTTTAAATCTGGCCCACTAGCAGAGTGGAGAAGGCAATGAGACATCTATTAACTATGACTTAACTAAAATATGTATATGCATGGCTGTATGTTTGGAAGTGGAGAAAAAGGAATTCGAACTACTCAATTAAGTTAGACAATAAAATATAGTTTAATATAATGACAAATTATTATACATACATTTATAAATTAATTGCGTACATTAGTATGTACATAAATGAGCAAGAGGTCTACAAAACGGTAGATAATTATATATTGTCATTCACGCTATATTTCTCATGTGCTCTTTATTAGCTAAATAATATAAATAAACACACATTTTTTGTGGGTCCAATATTAAGATGCCAATCGATTATTAGAAAGAATTTACATAAAATTGCTATTAACACTTTTATATACTGTTCTGAAACATGGTGACTAACATATGATTTCAGGGAGCATTCAAAATTCATTCCTGATATAATATAAGCTATTTTCATGCCATTACTCTCATGAAAATAAATAAAAATTCATTTGAAAACATATTTGATTAGATAAAAAATGTAATGAAAATTCTTTTAATTAGCGATGGTAAGAAGAATGCTTTATTTTCCCCAAGGCATATACTCTTAAATTTAGAAATAGATTACGCAGGTAGGATTAGATAATAAGATTGAAATAACATTATAAGTTAATAAAGTTAATAATATTCAGCATTTATATATATATTTTGATCAAAGTGCAATTTTAATATTATTACAGCACTAAAATTAGGTTATAAGCAAAAGAAATAATAATAATAATATGAAGTTTGGGTGGTACTGACATAATTGCAAAAAACTAAGAGGAAAAGGTGATGCTTCTGGACTAAAATGAAGTCTAAGACCCCCTTCTTGGGCAGTGCTTAGAGAAAAGTGGATACGGCATGCCGCGGATGTCACTGATGTGCAGGCCTTTTATACAAAGAAAGTGGATAAGCATAGTATGTGCCAAACTTACAGGAATCACTGCCAGAGGCCTTTTTATACAAAATAAGTAGTCCTGGGAAAGTTAACTATCCTCAGGACAAAGCTTAAGAAGTAAATTTATGGGTTCAAACTTGTCGCAACCCCCAGATTAGAAGATTAGAAGCACGTAATAGATATATACGAAAATAGGCCGAATGTCAGTAACACAGTAATGATAAATGTCACTAACAACATTTAATAATTTTTACTGCTTTAAAAATAAATGACCCTGGTTTGAGTGCCATAATTTATACAGATAATGTGTGATGCCACTATAATATATATATATATATATATTATAGTGGCATCACAACTTATATATATATATATATATATATATATATATAAGTTTTTACTTAATAACTAAAATAGTAAAATATACATTAAAATTTACCCCCTTCTTTTTCTGCTGTTTAAAATAAAATGAATCCCACCTTCATTGATTTTATAATAACTGGAATATTTAAGTACTGTATTTGATATTTTAAAAGTATGAAAAATAGATAAAAACTAGCAGTTATATATAGAAAACAATTAATAAGTCACTCTTTCAGAATTGAATAAATAACATTTGTCAAATAAATAAGTTTCAAAGTGTTAATTAGCCTAAGTTTTAGATTCACCTTGGGTAGAAAATCAAGAGTTAAACAAATATATTCTTCTTATACTAAAACATAAATAACATGTTGACTCATAAAACAATCTGGCAAGTGTATTAATTAACAATACATCATATTTTAAGGGGACGTTAATAACCTTAATTCATGAAGGTACTTAAAAAGGACAGAAAAGATTTTTAGAAATTAAGCTCACCAGGTTGCTTGATATTGGCATATTAACAACAAAAGCATACATATAAATAAATGTCTGCACCAAAGTTAAAGACATTTAGAGCATTCTTGACAAAAGTGGGATTAGGTGTCATTGCAATTTTTGCAACTTTTTATAGAGAATTCCATTCCTTGGTCAAAAAATGCTTCTATTTCAAATTAAATTCTCCTTCAAAATTCTCTACAAATTTATAGAAATTATTTGAGAGCAATTTACATATTAGAAAAGTTACAAAATTAAATTACACATTAAGAGAAATTGATAGTAGAGATTGAGACTAGTTAGGCAATCTAGATTTAGTTTCAATGGTGGCAGTTGGAAATAATTTACCTTGCACCATTTTACAAGTCCATATTAAAAAGTCAAGCTTGTGCATGGCAGTTCTTATGTGACAGAAAGCTTCCATTTAGCATTCCAGAGTTCTTTTTTAGGCTTTTACTTTTTTTCAGGGCAGCAGTTAGATGGTATATTAGTGGGAAAAATGACCCAGCAAAGGTCAGGAAGGTGATTGGGTTTACCTGATCATTTTTAGTTTTACAGCGATGTTAACAATCAGTTTTCACTATAGTAGTTAATCTCCTGGTGATTTAAAATCTGGCCATTTTATACACTGCTCAGGGATTTGCTTAAAATCTAATCTCTGATCTTAAAAGTTCTTACCTTTTTTATCCATTGTTTTTGAAGATGCAGATGTAACATAATGTCCAAAAATAAATTCAAATCTATTTCCAGATTAAAAATAGATTTGGCCAAAATATTTATAACAAAAGAAAATCTTTAATCTTAATCCCCATTTTATTTTAAGTAAAAACTTTAATTAAAAATTCCTTCCCCTGATTAAAACAATAGTGTTTCCAACCATTTAATTATTTTTGGACAATCAACGTTTGCATCTTCCATCTTGGATTTTAGAAAATATACATTTTATTAGGAAAAACAATTTAAAAAGAAAAAGTTTTAAAATGACGTATAATAAAATATATTAAAAAATATCAATATTTTGTTAGTATTTTTGCTCCTCATATATATATATATATATATATATATATATATATATATAGTACAGGATAGAAAATCAATCCTTACTTTTTGAAGTCTAGTATGGTTTAAAAAATGTCTTTGATATAGTTTTACTTAAGGAATTGTAAATAAGTTGTTAGTGTTATTGTTAGTAATTGTTTTATTGTTATTTAGTTCAAGTTTATTTATTTATTATGATATGCTTTGTTTTGAGATAGATCATTGTGATGGCAACATATATGTATATAATTATGAGTGTGTGTATAAAGAAATAGTCATTAGCAGTGGTATTTAAATTGGTAAATATAATTATATTGTACCTTTATTTATTTATTTATTTTAAAAAATTATAAAAGATATAGTAATATTATTCTGGTTGTTTAAATATTCATTTGATTTGTAAATTACAACATAAATCTTTCGATGTAACATATATGTATTTTTTTTTATTGATATTATTTTTTATTTTATTTTGTTATTTAAAAAAAAATATTTTAAAATTGCTAAACAATAGTGTTAAATATTTTTTTAAAATCAGCATGTGATTATAGGCTAGGAGCTGGATATGTAAGACAGGACAATCGTCATTATTATTATTAATTACTACTTAAAAAAAAGCAATAAAAAAAAGAGGACACAACTTTTGTTCATTATTTCTCCAAATTCTTATCATAATTTTATTACAATATTTATTGAATTAATGTTTAATACTAAAGATGATTTGCTAAGTACAACTTCTATCATTTGGGGTGTTTGCCTTTCTACTTGCCCATCTAACAACATTGGAAACTTCATGAAGCATAAAACCTCAAAAGTAAACCAGCGTTCTTAAATAAGTTTAAAAAAATAGCTATCATAATTGTATTGATACATTTTATTATAACTTCCAAATTTCTTAATGATCTAAAAATAATATTCAACTTAACCACATATATAATTGAATATCCAGGAAATGACTGAAATTGTTTTAACAACAAGAAGCAAATCTATTAATTGACTTGTAATATGTACATATTTTATGTCACTTCAAGCCATTTT
Organism: Epiperipatus broadwayi; assembly: GCA_028023455.1. Lineage (NCBI taxonomy): Eukaryota > Metazoa > Onychophora > Udeonychophora > Euonychophora > Peripatidae > Epiperipatus > Epiperipatus broadwayi. Next base: position 546,910 of record JAQFVV010006229.1, read on the forward strand.
AGGACGAATAAAATAAGTGAAAGTGCTGAAAATAACTAGCTGATTTAAAATGATTGGACACTAAAGCAGATAGATGGTAACAAAAAAAAATTATCTTATTTTTTTTTTATTGTCTATTATTTTTTTTTATGTAACATTTAATATATCTTTATGAAAGAATATACAACTGAAATCTTTAGAAACTAACTTACAAATTTCTTTTGAATGTTAAAATTTTAAGAATGATGAAAGTCAATTTTAGTATAAATGTTTATTTATTTATTTTAAAGACATTTTATAGCTTAAACTACATGAATATGTTGTAATTATAAATATATATATATATAAACTACATGAATATGTTGTAATTATAAATATATATATATATATATATATATATTTGCTTTTTATTTGATTGACATTTGCATACATTTGTACTAAATAATAAAAGTCATTTGTCAATTTAAATTGAAAAGCAATAAATTTTATTTCATTGCATAGGAATTGTATAAATGTACAAATTTATAGAACTGTATTTATAAATAATATCATTGTTTAATAATTATCTTAGTTCTTCAATTATTATTCACCCAATCTGGTTGCATTTTATTCATATTCATTAAGTCTTATAAGTTAAAATATTTAATATTTCATACTTGTGTGCATTATATATTAGTGCCAATATTTCATATGCTAGTCATTTCTTTATTTATATTTAAGTCAGTTGACTTTTAAATTTATTTGTTGGTGCAGACAATACTTATTGCTTATTGAGGTTGAAATTATAATTATAACTTTAGTCCACTATTGTGAAGTTTGTATCTTGGTATTGTTAGTTGTAGAATAGCCTTAGTATGTCAGGCCTTATTTATTATGGTTATTATTATTGTTGGATGGAGCAGATGAATTCCCCATCTGTATTGTAGTTATCCATGAGTTGATAATGCTTATATTTCCAGTGATTGTAATCACATATTTCTAGATATCTATGGTTGATGTTTTCAGTGAGCCTCTCCATATATTTTCCTGATGCACTGAGACAAATGGTCCAGGCATCCTATTTTGCCTCAAATTTAGGTGTTATTTTGAAAGCCACCATGCTTTTGATATATTTGTGCTAGTTGCATTACGGAGTCCTCTTTTTGAGTTTATCACTCATGAAATTTAATTAAAACTAAATTTTCCACCATAGTAGGTGAAGTTACTTTCAAAAAGAATTTTATTATTGCTATAAAAATTATTACATTTACTCTTTTGAGTCATTTTGCATATATATGTTTATATTGTGAGTAAAAAAAGATAATATGGTTATATACATATGGGGAACAGGAAGAAGGGAATAGTTGGCCAGTGTTTTTTTTTTTTAATAATACAAATTAATTCCATTAAAAAAGTCTCTGAGTGTTTTATGTAGACCATTTGGAACAATTGATTTCTTGGTATTTTGTTGTTCAAGAAGGTCAGCAGTCTTAACAAAATGATCTCTATTTCCTATGTGGTTTGAAGAGAAAGGTTCAGTTCCTTCCATGAATAATTATAGGGATGTTGGGATGCTGTGGATTTTGAATAGTCTCCAAGTATTCTCATAAAGCAACTTTGTTGATATAATTTCATCTTTTTTTTAATCTTGTTTAAAGTACTGATGAATATTGTCATTGCATTTGGTGGTGGGATATTGAAGGTGATTTTGCATCTAGTTATCCACAGTGAGTATATAATAAAAGTCGATATTCTTATGTGAATGAAGTTTCGGTCTTTCATGCAATCTTTAATAGACAGCATCTTATAAAAGTCCATTGAGGTATTTTGGGCTATCATTAGCCGTACAGATGTCAAGCCAGTACAGGATAGAATCATATGTTCAAAGGTTTCTTCCTCTCTATTACAGACAGGACAGCAAGGATCTATGTTTTTTATAAATCTTCTGTAATGGAGGAAATAGTTTGTTGGAATTGCATTCAAGTTAGCCTTGATTAAAAAATCCAAGAACTTTGGCTCCATCCATAAGAATTTGAATAGTGTAGTAATTTTTTGATTTGTTACTCCAAGTTTTGGTCTTAATTGTGAAGGTTGGAGGTTCATTAATGAGTGGGCGGTCCATATGGAGATTTTGGTAAGAAAGCACTCGTGCTTTAAAGTATAAGAATGTCTGTGTTTTGTGCTATCATGATTTGTAATCATTCACAAAACAACTAACAACAATTTGTAATGGTAAATGTTTGAATTTATAAGCACATGGCCAGTTGGTATAATACACACATGTTATGTATATGTTATGATCATCCAGAACTTTTCCAATGTAGGTGTAAATCACTTAGTTATTTTTAAATGTTTATTTAGATGATTTACATTATGTGGACATTGAATTTATAACTTATGTGTGTATAAATGACTTCTGATAAATGGTCCATTCATTGAATCCATTTAATATTTTCTTAATTCAATCATTTAGTTATTTGTTATTTCAAATTGGTATTTATTTTAAAAAAGTGTTAAAGAAATACATCTATAACTTGAATTATTAATGCAACAAGATATCTCCAATTTGTTGATTTATTTGTATATTTATTTAATTTCATAACAGCTTATACAGTTCTTATGTAAATATAAATTGCAAATTATAAGTGTTACTGTTAAACCTTTACTTAATTTACATATAGAAAAATTGAGTATTTGCAAACCAAAACTATTATTATGTTTCCCAGATATGTATATATGTATATGTATGCTATTATAAATCTAAAGTCACAATGTCAAAATAAAGCTGTATCATTTATTTTCTATAAAAGAATGATTTTGAGTTTTATTTGAGATTTATTTATTTTCTTTTTCTCTATTTTTAGTGCATCAGTTCTAAAAGCTAGCAGATATGAAAGTATTAAATTATTGGTAATTTCAATTGAATAAATATATTTTGGATTCAATAAAATTCCTTTTGTTCCAAATTATATTTGATATATAATTAATTGTAAGTTAAATTAACCCTGAGAACTAATTAGTAACATACTCTAGTCAATGCTCTATATTATTAAGTTTGTCTTATATAGTTAGCCGTGATAATAGTATATTTTAGTATACTCATTTTGAGGCAGTTTATTTTATCTTAATATATGTATAACATGCTATTAAATAGGTATTACACTTCTTATCTGCATTATATTTATATTGAGTTGAATGATGGAAGATATGTTCTTTTTTCTTGCATGGCATATGCATTTTATTATAGTTGACAAGTTACTATGAAACCTGATTAATTTTTGTGTGCCTCATAGGTATATCTTATCCAAATCTTTTCTTTATTTCTAATATAATCTATCCATTATATATGGTGCAATTTATAGATTGAATTTATAAATCAAATAATTTAAGAGATAACGTATTCCATTATAAATGTTGTGTCATCATAAGTCTTAGTCAATTAATGATTGTTCAAATTGTATTTTTCATTATAAATGCTGCTCAGTAATTTAGGCCACATATTTTTTTTTAATTATGGCCTATATGATATGCTATATTGATTATCCACTGTTTATTCACCTTTCTTCATTTATATTGATTTACATATTTACCATTACATTTGGCCTACCAACATTTAGGGACTTCTTATCTTAATACATTTATATTCGATTACAATTGACACACCATCGTTAGAGCTTGGTTAGATTATGACTGTTGATGAAGAGGACGATCCATTACAATATATCTGAGTCTCACCTATAAACTTTAATTTATTAAAAAATAATTAATAATAATTTTAAAAATGTTACTGAAACATTAAAATTTTATAACTTAGGTGCACATCTCAAATTTATACATAAAATATATATACATGGCAAAAGGAGTGAAATGGGATTTAGGGTTTGAATACAGGTTAGTAGATGAAACCACGAAGCACAATCTTAAGCTAAGATTGACTGCTTCACTATTAATTGTAGTTTGTAAAAATTGTAAATTGACTTTATTCAGTTTAAAAATGGATATATAAATAATAAAGATTATAGTGTTGATAAAATTATTATTTTCTTTATTGCATATATTTTTGTTACTAGATTCACAATTGTACGTTATAAATAATACACCTAAATATTATATGTCTCCAGTATATTTGTTATTTTATTTGTATATTATATTAAGGAATCTGTGTAAAAAGTTTATTTCCTTTGTAGTATAAAAGAATGTAGGCTTAACTGTTTAATTTATGTTTGAGTGAAACAATTTTATTTCTATTTTAAAAATGTAAATGGTTTGTTGTATGTAATAATTATATATTCGTATGTTTATTATTGTTATTGAGTAATGAGATTTTTATTTATGAGACACTGGATAGAATTGACCAAAGAGTTAATCCTAGGCATTTCTATAATTTTTATTATATTAATGAACAATGTTTATAAATAGAACTAAGCAGGTTAAATGATATGTCTTGTATCTTGGCTTCAATAAAAGTGAATCTAAATTACTTTAGATGATTTTTTTGAAATTTATTTTTAAATGTATATGATTATTAAATGGACAAAATATTGGGGTGAAAGCAATAGTATTCATTCATTAACTGCAATTGTCAGGAATTTGTGAGAGGTGATAACTAATTGAAAGTATGAAAATTAATTCTTAGTGTTTTCAAAAACCCATCAAAATGTTTATTTCCTTTAAAAACAGATATTTCCTACTTTTCAATGTTGAGATCTAAATGTTAACAACAGAAACATATACACACACATTATGTCCAACTATTGGTATAGTTTTATGAGATTGATGGATTAATTATACAGAAGATAAGAATTGCCTCAATTTATAGCATTATGTATGAAACTATTATCTGTTCACTTATAATGTTTTATGAATTAATTACTTGCTAAATAAAATGATATCTACACAACATATAAACTAGTGCTTCTACACTGATAATATATCTGCTAAATGAAAGAATAATTTGGATAATTGGAAAATATTGGAATTAATCAAATGTGCTTCGAATATAATAACTTTTTGTGACTTTATATTTTTTTTAATAATAAAACATTGTCAGATTTTGGTTTAAAAATAGACATTAGAACTATGGAACTATTTTGCGAAAAGCATATTTCAAGATAATTTCACGGACATTTCCTATAACAGTATAATGTATATTAATATAAATAATGACAATATAATTTTGATTAAGTAGATTTATTTTACATGCTTAAAATATAAGATAGTTGTTTTTCTAAATTCAAATTTATATTCTGTAGATGAGTAATCATGATTTTAATTTAAAAAATACATATTCAGCGATCATAAATTAATATCAAGTATTTATTTTCTGTTTTATTCTCATAGAATAATGCGAATGAATAGATAGATTCATCTTTAGTACGTTTTTATTCCCATTAACTATATATATTGTAATGTTTTCCGTATTTCTAGGCCTCTATACGCATTATAAATGCGCGAGTTGATCAAGTTATGTAAAAGAAAAATAAATGTTCATTTATTTTATTTAAAAAAAAGAAGAACATTTCATTATTATTCTAAAAACATAACTACCTTTTTTGATCAGCTCGGCCTAGAATTATTACTGAGTACAATTGTGAGCTGGATCAGTTTTTAATTTCTACATGAGGGCACCAGAGTCATTAGACCCACTGAGCCTGCATCAAACATATTGTAACTCGTAAAGTAATAATTATACGATCTGAATTAAAATTCCCATTAAGTAGAAGATATTCCCCTTTGACTTAATTAAGAAAAATAAATCTATTTAGCAAAGGTAATTTGTATACTAATTTGAATTTAAATAACTAAATATAAAACTTAAATATCATAACATTAATTTTATAAACGTACAAAGAAAGTTAAGCTAATGTTAAAGATTTATTCTAGCCCGTCAAACATTTAATATTTAAGATTAAGACAAAATTATAATATTGGAAAGTATTGTGCATATGAATTTAATAATTTGATTCAAATATTGAAGTAATCACTAGTTGGTGTCTTATTTTTTCATGGTAACAGTTTAGTTCACTTCTCAGTTCACAAATTTCGATCCAAAAAATTATGGGATAACATTTCATTCAAATCTCCATTTATAAAGCTTTATGTAAAAGTTATGGCCATTAACTTACCGATAAGTTGATATTTAAATAGGTCATTGATCCTCCAATGTCCAATTCAGTCAGTAGTAGTTGTTTTTTTTTTAGTTTCACTTCTTCCAAATCTCCGATCAAATTTAGGTAGAGCCAGATGACGATCTAGGTGACTTTTCTCAAGAGAAAGTGGTGGCAAATGATAGGGTTCTACTCACTCATGGTGAGTTATTTCAGTTCGAAACTAAGTGGACACATTTTATTAATATTTTTTTTTTTATAAAAAAAACTATGAGGCACTTCAAATTGCTCAACACTCTCTGGAACAACAAGACAAAAGACACTTTTCAAATCTGTCGGCTCCTTTTATATTCCCAGATTCTTTTTAGAAGTTCTGCGCATATTCCTTTTTACCTTTTGTTCTATTTTATAAACTTTTACATTATTCTCCTTTTTTTTATTACAAAGTCTGTTTTCTCATTAAGAATTTTTGCCATTTTTAATTCCTATCAGAAAGTCGGACTTTCTGACAGCAATCTTTTACCTTTGGAATTTTCTTTCACTATTTGAATCAATTATTCAGTATGCACTTTCCAACATTGAATTTATTTTAGTTAACTTATATTAAAAAAAAATAAAAATTAAACTTTCACTGTACGTTTTCTTAAAACAACATTATATTACAAAAAAAAATTCAAGATTGGGTTCTCTCTTTTTTTATTTAAATGATACACAATATTAAATAGTAATTTGTACCATATACATAAATAAATGGTACAATACCACCGGGGCAGGGGAATAGAGGTTTGAACTAATTTTATTCTTTAAGTCTTTATGGAGTACTTCTAACCCATGTCCTAGTCTTATCCGGTTTCAGTGACCTAGCATTATAGGTACTGGTTTCTCCTTCACCATTCTCTAAAGTGAAAGCATTTGGACCATCCCGTCAGCTGATTTGGTAAGGTCTCTCGTACAAATTTTGGAACTTTTTAAAAATATGCTTCTCACTTTGGTTCACAGGGTTCGTTTTGACCCACACTGTATCCCCTGTTTTAAACTTATCAGTCAAGCCTCCTTTCTGTCGGGTCCGGAGCTTGGCACAGTGTTCCAATTTTTTTCTTGATTCTTTGTGATCTCTCCCTTTATCAATGTTTCCTGAACTAGCGGGTAACCTGCATTTATACAATCGAGGTACCGCTTGTCCGAATTGAAGTCTTACAGGTGCAAATCCGGTAGATTCATTATGAGTCCAATTTATGAAATTTAACACCCTTGGGAGTTGTTTCACCCATCCTCTATGGTTGGACACAGTATATACCCTGAAGAGGCATCCTAACTCTCTCATCGCCTGCTTGCGAGGGTTTGATTGTGGATTTTGTATGGATGACAATATGTGTTTTACCTCCATCCTCTCTATCCACTGTAACCAATCATAAGATGTGAAAGGCATACCATGGTCTGACAAAATAGCTTTTGGTTTGCCTACTCTTTTAAAATATCGTACCTCAAGGGCTCGTATGGAATTTCTAGTATTGGCCTGGGTCACCAGATATGCCGACACCAATTTTGAAAAAAGGTCATATACTACTAGTAGAGATTTCATTTTCCCAAAAGCTGGCAATGGTCCATATAAATCAATAGCCACCAGGTCATTGGGATTTTAGGGATGATAGGATGGACCTTGATATGACTTGTTTGCTGGTTTTGTCTTCTGACAAATTTCGCATGAGCTTATTATTCTGGTGACCCGTGCTCTCATATTCGGCCAATGGAACCATGGCCTCAATAAGCCTTCCACTTTATTTACACCATAGTGCCCATACAAATGATGGGTGTACTCAATAAGTCCTTCCTGTAAACTATCTGGTATAATCATTTTCCACTGATCCTTTTGTGGGTCAGTGATATACCACAGTATCCCTTCTTTCAGGCGGTATCTCTCATCAGCGTTAGTGTCTGCTGTTTCTCCAACTTCACCTTTGTCTTCTAGTTGGTCAATAATTTTCTTGTAGGTAGGGCTTTGCCATTGTACCTTTCCTAAGTGTGTCTCAATCCTTCTTCTACTACAGTGTCTGTTTCTAATTCTACACTTTCCAAACAGATGTCTTCCATCTGCAGATGGTCCTGGGTATTGGGAACAATATTCCGGCTCATTGTATCAGCTACCACATTTTCAGTGCCCTTACAATACTGGATGAAATAATTGAACTCCTGGAGAAAAAGGCTCCATTGGATTAGCCTACTATTTGTTAAATAACTGTAATTTAAGAATTCCAGACTCTTATGATCTGTCCTAACAATCATTTCCAATCCTATCAAGAATTGGCAGAACTTCTGAAATGCCCACACCACAGCCAAGGCCTCTTTTTCTGTTACATGGTAATTAATCTCTGCACCTCTCAATGGTCTGCTGACAAAATAAATTACATCTGAGGTACCATCCTCCTGAGCTTGCATAAGAGCTGCACCTAATCTATACCCACTACTCTCTACCTGAACAATAAATGATTTCCTTAGGTCAGGGTAAACCAACATCACTTGGCTAAGGAATTTCTCTTTAAAAACCTTAAAATTGGTCTCATGCTCTTCCATCCATTTCCATGATGTTTTCTTATGTTATAATTGCAGCAGAGGCTCCATGTCTGAAGCAAAGTTTTTGTAAAATTTATTGTAGAAATTACACAGTCCCAAAAATGATCTCACCTGTTTTGGTGTTCGAGGGGCTGGGAAACCTCATATTGCCTGGATTTTGTCCAGGTGTGGTCTGATTCCATTAGCATTAATTAAGTGCCCTAAGAAATTTACTTCTTTCACTGATAAACAACTTTTTTGTAAATTAATGTGAATATCCTTCATATTGCACTCTTGTAGAAACAACTTGAGGTGTTGTAAGTGCTCCTGAGAGTTATTGGATGCAATAATCACATCATCCATGTAGATAGTGATTAACTTTTTGATCTCAGGGGACAGCACACGGTCAAGACATTTTAGCAGGCCTGCTCAACTATTCTTGCGACCAAAAGGCATTCTGTTAAATTGGTACAATATACCATTATATCAAAATGCTTGTGTACTTCAGGTCAGCAGGGTGTAACTTGATCTGCCAATAGCTGGCAGTCAGATCTAACATGGAAAATATCTTTTTTCCCTGGAATTTATTTACCAACTCATTAATTGGAGGTGGAACATTTTGATCTGTCCATGTAATCTTGTTCTATTGCATGGCATCCAAACACAGTCTTATGGCTCCATCTTTTTTTTTACAACCACCAATGGGTTATTATATGCTGACAAGCCCTTAGTGATAATATCCCACTCCTCCATTTTAGCTAATTCTTTCTCTACCTCAGCTCTATATTGGTGTGGCACTGGGTATGATCTTTCCTGGTATGGTGTACTGTCAGCAACCTTGATCCTGTGTCCATACCTTTTAATAACACCAGGTTTAGCTGAAAAATTTGATTTATATTCAATTAGAACTTATTTTAGGTCCTCTTTCCATCTTTCCCTCACTTCATTTATTATCTCATCAATACGTGCCTCTATTGAAGGCTGTTCTATATCAACCTCCATATTACATACATTTTGCTGGTTCATTCTCATCTGCGACCCAAACTCCACTTCTTCCTGTTGCAGATAATCTTTTCATCTTTATAATTGATCACACACCCAGTTTTGTGCATAAAATTGGGTCCCAATATGGCTTCATGTACCAACCCTTTTAGAATTAATAGCGTGTGGGGCATAATTTTATCCCCTATTTTAATTTGCACCCAAACTTGTTTCAAGCTTAATTGTGCCTTTTTATTAATTGCCAATGTTATTTGCATGCTTTTCACTGGTAGAGTTGGTATCTCTATGGGTTGGGTCCACATGCATTCATACGTTGTTTCCGACAATACTGATATCTGGCTGCCAGAATCCCACAATGTCTCTACCTTGACATTGTTCATTTGCAAAACAAACTTTGGGCATTCTTGAGATGTGTACTTAATCGATTCACCATCCCACTCACAAATAAGATTATCTATCCTCTTTTCTTCTGTTGTTCTACTGATCACTTTATTTCTTCTCTTTTTCCTCCTATTTTTTACTGGTTCTTTTATTTCTTCTTTTAATTCTCTGACCATCTCTGCCATTTCTCTTTTTATATCTTCTTTGAAATTCCGTCATGCATTCATATAATAGTTTTCATTAAGGGTTCCATGCCCTCTTTTAATTCTTTTTCACCTTCTGCCATATTTTGTATATTTTTATTACTTCTCAATTTCATATATGGCCGTGTTGCTTATTTTTGCTATAGTAAACAAAATCTTAACTTTATCAATTGTTACGATATAAATTCAATATTTTATTTTGCTTTGTTAATAAATTCGTTCACCGACACCCCTCTCTTTTATCACCCTATAATCACCCGTCCCTCTCTATCCTTACTGTCATTACTAGTTTTTGATCGATTTTATTTATTATTTAATTTATCCACTATTATTTTGTTTCAATATAAACTTATTTAAAATCTTATATTCTTAAAAAAAAACTTTCATAATGGTACGCAATAACTTTTTAGACTTGTGCACTATTTGTGGTCATATTTATTTTCTGGCTACGGACATTAAATTCTCAATTTTATGCCATTTTTAAATTTTCTCAGGTCGTGGGTTTTTTTTGGTGTAAGCCCGAGTTGTGCAAGCCATTATAACATTTTCTGTATTTCTAGGCCTCTATACGCATTATAAATGCGCGAGTTGATCAAGTTATGTAAAAGAAAAATAAATGTTCATTTATTTTATTTAAAAGAAGAAGAACGTTTCATTATTATTCTAAAAACATAACTACCTTTCCTGATCAGCTCGGCCTAGAATTATTACCAAGTACAATTGTGAGCTGGATCAGTTTTTAATTTCTATATAAGGGTGCCATAGTCTTTAGATCCACTGAGCCTGCGTCAAATATATTGTAACTTGTAAAGTAATAATTATATGATCTGGATTAAAATTCCCATTAAGTAGAAGATATTCCCCTTTGACTTAATTAAGAAAAATAAATCTATTTAGCAAAGGTAATTTGTATACTAATTTGAATTTAAATAACTAAATATAAAACTTAAATATCATAACATTAATTTTATACATGTACAAAGAAAGTTAAGCTAATAATAAAGATTTATTCTTGCCCGTCAAACATTTAATATTTAAGATTAAGACAAAATTATAATATTGGAAAGTATTGTGCATATGAATTTAATAATTTGATTCAAATATTGAAGTAATCACTAGTTGGTGTCTTATTTTTCCGTGGTAACAGTTTAGTTCACTTCTCAGTTCACAAATTTCGATCCAAAAAAGTTATGGGATAACATTTCATTCAAATCTCTATTTATAAAACTTTATCTAAAAGTTATGGCCATTAACTTACCAGTAAGTTGATATTTAAATAGGTCATTGATCCTCCGACGTCCAATTCAGTCAGTGGGTAGTTTAGTTGTTTTTTTTTAGTTTCACTTCTTCCAAATCTCTGATCAAATTTAGGTAGAGCCAGACGATGATCTAGGTGACTTTCCTCGAGAGAAAGTGTCGGCAAATGATAGAGTTCTACTCACTCATGGCGAGCGATTTCAGTTCGTATCTAAGTGGACACATTTTATTAATATTTTTTTTTGTATAAAAAAAAAACTACGAGGCACTTCAATTTGCTCAACACTCTCTGGAACAACAAGACAAAAGACACTATTTAAATCTGTCGGCTCCTTTTATAAAACCAGATTCTTTTTAGAAGTTCTGCGCATATTCCTTTTTACCTTTTGTTTTATTTTATAAACTTCTACATTATTCTCCTTTTTTTTATTACAAAGTCTGTTTTCTCGTTAAGAATTTCTGCCATTTTTATTTCCTATCAGAAAGTCAGACTTTCTGACAGCAATCTTTTACCTTTGGAATTTTCTTTCACTATTTGAATCATTTATTCAGTATGCACTTTCCAACATTGAATTTATTTTAGTTAACTTTTATTAAAAAAAAGAAAAAATAAACTTTCACTGTATGTTTTCTTAAAGCAACATTATATTACAAAAAAAAAAATTCAAGATCGGGTTCTCTCTTTTTTATTTAAATGATACACAATATTAAATAGTAATTTGTACCATATACATAAATAAATGGTACAATATATATATATATATATATATATATATATATATATATATATATATAAAGATTAAGAATGTCCTTTACTCTCATATATTTTGAACAGTGCTTACGTATTACAACCCATCTGTTTTTTAAAAAATACACAATTTTAGTTGCAGCATTTTATAGGTGTACTTCGATATTCAATCACCTATTTAATTTTAAAAGGTTAATGCCAATTGAAAACCTATTGCATAAAGCATAATTGGATCATATATATATAAATTAATTTTTTATTTTCCATATATATATATATATATATATATATATATATATATATATATATATATATATATATATATGATTTTAATTTATAACCATTGTTAATAAATTTTGAATTAATTTAAATCAAGTAAACTTGCTTGGTTTTCATGAAAATTTCCAATGCACATTTATTTGATTAATCATATATTGATGAGACAATATTCATTAATTGATTATACCATATAATTCATTAGAAGCAGATACAAAATAGTTTGGAACCAAAACCACAGAATAGCTAAGAACGTATAATTATATATCACCTTTTTTTGCATTCAACATATATTACCTGAACTGATACATATTTTTATATAGCAATAAATTAATTGATTTTAAATTCTTAAATATTTAATAAGAAATCAGAATCTTATTGTAATTATTTTGTTAGTAAAAATTATATTAATATAAAAATTATATATAAATTGATTTAATGATTGATCAAGGTACAAATATGATAATTAATGAAGATGAGTAAAAGTAGTTGCAATAAAAGGTTTGTGTATTTTATTTTAAGTCATTATTAATTAAAGTGAATATTGTATTAAGTCAGTTTAAAGCCATAAATATCATAATCTTATTCAGTTATAGAGCTGATAAAAATAATATATTTTATTCTGCTACAAATTAGAGTTATTTGTTTTAATTATATTTAAAGTCCATTAATGTGGATTGTAAATTCATTTTAAATATTAAATGTTAATATTAATATTTGACTATAATAATCACAGTAATCTTTATATGCTTAGACAATTATTGTCTAAAGTTTTAATAACTTAGCTTTATTAAACTGGGGAGTAATTGGATATGATTTGTCAATTGTGTTTGAATAAACATCAAATAGTAAACTAACATTTATTTATATTTGGTGTGATTGGATATTATAAATTTAAATGCTATCTAATATGATAATTTTATTTTATAGTGTTAGAAGTTGGTGAAAGCAGAATGATATGTTAGGTTAATTGATTTTTTTATTATTATTGAGTATTTTTTTTTGATAACAATTGTTAATATCAGAACAACCAAATACCCTAAATCTTATCTACTTTTGTACTATATAATTACAGGTATTAATCAATATAGTACCTTTGTAGCATAGTGGCTTTTAAAATTGGATTATACACACATTAATTGTCATTCATAATTAGATAGTAATAGAAATTATTCAAGTAGATATTATCTATAAGGTCCTTTCTTTTATAATATGAAAGAGTGATTCGATCAACAAATAATAACTTTATATCTCATTAAGATATAAGACCCATAACAGTGCTTTAATAAAATAACTATATGTATAACACTTCAAGATGTTTATTTAATCTTTATTTCTACACTACAATGGGATGAATCACTATTTATATGCATTTATTGTATGCAAACATTATATTTTTTTTTATTATATAATTACTTATTATATCCACTTCATTGCAATACATAAACATGGATATTTTTCATACTCTTCAAATTTTTTAATATATAATTCTATAAAGTTTATGTGCATTATTACCATGCAGTTATAGAAAATAATAGTGATCATAGAACATTTGTTTTTTCTAAATAACAATGCAATATAAAACGTCTAGAGAAATTTCTTAACACAGAGACTGGAATATATTCTACAGATTAATAAAACAGTATCTTATAGAAAACAATCCTTAAAATTAATCTTAAACAGAAGCTTTTAAAAAACAAGTGTTCATACAAATAAATAATATAATTTAAGGTTTCACATTAGGGATTAATAGGTTATTATTTTTTTGTAAGACCCATATGGAGAGGGAGAGTAATGAGATAATGCATGAAGAGTGGCCTTTAATTGAACGTCTTTAAAATTTTATTATTAGGCATAAATGGAAACTATTATTGTAGCAATGGGAAATATGCTGCAGAGTAAATTTACACACGGGAGTTTTCTTTTATTACTTCCATAAACTGAAAAGTAAATTCATTTTGTTTCCTATTAGTACAGTCTGCATTTATTGTTAGAATCAGCTAATGAATGTTGCTAGTATGTTTTTAATTGGCTGACTTTCTTTTATGCAACAAAGATTAGATGATTGATTTTCACTCTGAAATCTTCTTTTAAGTTTGTAATCTGTAAATTATCTTTATTGTATTCCCAAAGATAATCTTTCCTTCTGGTTAGCATATACTCCAATATATATATATATATATATATATATATTGGAGTATATGCTAACCAGATATGGTTACAGAAAGGAGTTTTGCTATTAACTGAAAGGAGACCCTTTGATTCCTCTTGGAGGCCTTAAAGGAACCGAGCAGGGCAAATTCCTAATATCCACTCCATACGTTCTTGCCATTGCAGCTGTTATTACTATGTGATTATTCATATAGTATATGAACATGGATGGGCTGCTCACCAACACACATTAGCCAGCATGGTGAGTTTATTAGCTTTTTACCTCTGAGTTTAAAATCAAGAAACACCATGGTCTTTCTTCTCAGTTCCTGATAAGGCAGAATGAATGTTTGTGTAAATGATAAATATTTTCCCAATACGTATATACAATTATGACAGACAAAAATAAAGCATGACCCTTATTCCCAGGAGGCTGGAAACCAACCAAGGCAGCGGTTGGTGGCCAAAGGCAGAGGGTGCTAAGAATCCCCTGATTGCGGACCCAGGCTGCCATTTGATGACAACTTTTTATTTAGGTACTTACAACTGCAGATCACTTTCAAGTGAAGGAAGATTGTAAGAATTAGAAGAAGAACTCTCTTATATTAAATGGGACATTATTGGACTTTGTGAAGTTAGAAGAAAAGGTGAAGAGACAATTGATTTAAAAAGTGGACATATACTCTATTATAAAGGCACAAATATTGGAAATACAAGTGGAGTAGGATTCATTATAAATAAAAAGTGGAAGAACAATATTGTGGACATTGATGGTGTATCGGACAGAGTGGCAAGATTAGTTAAACAACTTAATAGCAGATACCAAATGCAGATAATTCAGGTTTATGCCCCAACAAGTTCTCATAGTGATGAAATAGTAGAAGATTTTTATATGGATGTACAAAAGGCTTTTGATCAGAGTAAACACCATTTTAAAATTGTTATGGGAGACTTTAATGATAGAATTGGTAAAAAAAAAAGAAAGATAAAAGTGCTGTGGGTAATTTTGGTTATGGTAATAGAAATGAGAGAGGACATAGACTTGTGGAGTTTGCCGATAAAGAAAAACTTTATATTATGAATTCTTTTTTTGAGAAAAATGTTAAAAGGAAATGGACATGGAAGCATCCAAATGAAGGTACAGCAGAATTGGATTATATTTTGACTAACAAGAAATACATATTTCAAGATTGTAATGTTCTTAATAAATCTAACACAGGGAGTGATCATCGATTAGTAAGGTGTAAGATACGTGTTAATGTAAAACTAGAGAGACACAGATTATTAAGAAAAACAATATTTACAGTTGATATTCCTAATCTTCAGAAACATTCTAATGAATTTAAATTAGAACTTACAAATCGGTTTCAAGTATTAGTAGATTTTGAACATGATTCAGATGTGAATGAAATTAAAATGAAAATAACTGATACACTTTTAAAAACTACAACAAGGATAGCTGGTAGAAAAAAGCAGTAATTGACCAATAAAATTTCTACTGAGACTAGAGAATTTATGAAGAAAAGAAGGAATATGAAAATATACAAAAATGATGCATTAAAAAGAATTGAATACCTCGAATTTTGTAAAATGGTGCGGAAAAAAGTTGAAAATGATATAAGAAAGTATAACTGTAAACTAGCAAGGAAAGCTGTAGAAGAAAATAAAAGTCTTAAGAATGTAAAACAACATTTTGGTATTGGTAGAAAATTTATATCTGCAATAAGAAAAAAAGATTGAATTATTACTAAAAGTAGAGATGACATCATGAAATTGGTAGAAGATTTTTATCAAGAATTATATAGTAATAAAGAACAAGTACCTCCTATATCTATTACATCTTCCAAATTGCCCAGAATTTTAAATGAAGAAGTGAGACATGCAATTAAATGTATGAAAAAAGGAAAGGCTCCAAGTAATGATGGAATTATAATTGATATATTAAAAGAAGCAGGTGAAGAATTATAAATTTTTTTAGCAAAGTTATATACCAAACGTCTAAATGATAAAGATGTACCGGATGATTGGAAGAATGCAGTAATAATATTAATATTTAAAAAAGGTGATAAAGAGGCTACTAGAAATTAGAGACCTATCAGCCTTTTATCAGTTTTATATAAAATTTTTACCAAGATAATTACTACTCTTCTACAGAGAACATTGGATTTCTACCAACCAAGAGAACTAGCTGGGTTTAAAAGTGGTTTTAGTACAGTAGATCATATCCAAGTATTGAGATAAGTTATAGAAAGGACAAATGAATATGAGTTGCCATTATGCTTAGGATTTGTAGATTATGAAAAGGCATTTGATTCTATAAACATTTCTTCAGTGATTAAAGTATTAAAGCATTAGATCATCAAGGTATAGATCCAGGATATTGTCATATTTTAAAGAATATTTATAAAAATGCAACAGCAACAATTAGATTACATAATGACACTGGGAAAGTCAACATTGAGAAAGGTGTAAGACAAGGTGACTCCATATCTCCAAAACGTTTTACAGCAGTGCTGCATGAAGTATTTTGTGGATTAAAATGGGAAACTAAAGGAGTGAAAGTAAATGATGATTATTTAAGTCATTTAGTTTTCGCAGATGATATAGTTGTTTTTTCTGCAGGAAATGTTGCAGGAATTATCAGATGAAAGTAGGAAAGTAGGACTAAAGATAAATGTTAAAAAGATTAAAGTAATATTTAATCGATTTGCTCAAAATATGAAAATAAAGATTGATTATGATGAATTAGAAGAAGTTAACAGTTACAAATACCTTGGTCAGATTATTAATACTGATGGAAACATAATGGACAAAATTAATCATAGAATTAAAGTTGGTTGGAGTGCTTTTGGTAGAAATAACTTGATACTAAAAGGAAATATGCCTATGTGTTTGAAAAGGAAGGTTTTTAACAAATGTGTTTTACCAGTTCTTACTTATGCATCTGAGACTTGGACACTTAAAAGAAGAGCAATTCAGAGACTTCAGACACTCAAAGAAGTATAGAGAGATGTATGTTGAGAGTAACAAGAAGAGATCATAAATGCAATGTATGGGTAAGATAACAAACAGGTGTTACTGACCTCATTGAAAAAAATAAAAGATTGAAGTGGAGTTGGGCTGGACACATTGTTAGAAGAGATGATAATAGATGGACAATTGAAATTTTAAACTGGATTCCAAGAGAGTGTAGAAGACCCAGAAAGAGACCACATGTGAGATGGATGGATGAAATAAGAAAGTGTGCAGTGGTGATGTGGAGAAGAGAAGCTAAAGATCGGGGAAGATGGATTAAACTTGGAGAGACCTTCATCCTGCAGTGGATTGATAATGGTTGATAATGATATATATATATCCTGTAATGAATCTACAAATATTAAAAATTAAAATTAATTTTATTTTCAGCCCTGAGTAAAAGACAGAGATGCTTCCACATTATTTTTTATATCATTAAACATCACATAATCACCATTGCCTATGTTTATACAAGCTGTTAAAACAGAGGTAAAACTTTTAATACAATAATAGCAGTGCACCTAGGTGCAATCCTCTCAGATCCAAGGTTCCTGACTGGAGATATTGGATGAATAGGCATTAGATAGGAATTTTATGCATACACATTCTTGCATTCATTCATTACTATTGCTCACACTGGGTGGTACTATTGTATGGAGAGTTTTGCTCTGTTTTAACATTTCTTTTTTTCAATTTTTTTATGGAGTCAAATATTCTAAATAACTAAGTAAATGAGCAAAAGAAATTATGCAACATTGCAAATTAATTGCTTATATATATATTTACATATACATATTTTTACCAATAATAAATATATAATTATATATTTTATTTACATTTTGGTTACTCTTTTGGCACTGTGTACATCATTTTTAAATTAATTTTCTATCTCAAAACTATGTATATATATTTTTCTGCTATTTAACATTTAAATTTATATCCATGTTGTGATTTTATTCGAGACAAACTCAAGATATATATATAATATTTTGGTCAACAGAAAATTGTAAATATGACAAGAAATAATATTCACATCATGCAGGATGTTATATCTATATAAATGTTAAATATTTAAAATTGTTATGTCTTTTTACAGATCATAATAAATCTTAGTATGTGTAATAACTGTAAAAATGATTTTTATATTTTCATAAATTTAAAAGATTAAAAATAAATTCCAGATAATGAAGGAATTGATATATTTCTGTTTTTTAATTTAACTTTTAAATATCATAACATGAAACTTCTAAATTAGAAGTGGCAACATAAAGTTATTTAGCAATTATTAAAACGTAGATTGTCTTTGAATATAGCCATAATCATTATAGAAAATAATAAATAATTTTTGCTTTGTATAATAAATAAGTTTATTCTATCAGAAAAAAGAGCATAAGATATGAATGTCATAAATTTTCATATAGTCATATTCTTTTAATTACACCATGTTAAATTTATATTTTTTATATCGGATTTTAATATTTTGAATATTTCCACAGGGTATATATATAGACTTGATTTTTTATATTCATAAAATTATTATTTTATATAAAAAAATTTATTAGAATGTTATACATATATTGTTTAGTAAATATTTCATGAATATTGACATTTTTCGTTTAAATTTTAGTGAAGTTAAAAAAAAATACAATTGTTTTATTAACTATGTCCTTTTGATATACAAAAAAAATTGTTATGTTTTAATACATACATTTAACTTATTATTATTAAATGATATTAGCACAATGAAAAAAAAATTAAATGGGATAGAATATTTAACTTATTTACTTTTTCTAATAATAACATAAGATCACATAACCGAGTAATATTAATGATTTACCATTAATACAAGTGCAAATGATATTGTTATGAAATGGAAAATCCTATACATTGTTATAAATGATGTACCAATTGAGATGTAAACCAAGTATGATTATAAGTAGGTATACAATGTAACTTTATCTCAATTACAATAGCCTAATGGACCCAGATCTACAGATATATATATATGAAAGAAATAGATTGTAATGTTAGTTACAGAGTAGTCTGTACTATTGTGGTATAAGACTGTTTGCACTGGTTATTGGTAAAAGATCTAAAACAATTGAGATTCATTGCAATGACTGCCCCAACAAGTAGTAGTAAAGAAATGGATTTTATCTAGATTAATTTCATATTCCTGTTACAAATGCCACCCAAATCTGTGGACTATTGAATAAAGGCATAGTAGTGCATAGTATAGATTCTGTACATTCAGTTATAAATGATCTAGATATTTTCATTCTGTTACAATATATATAGCAACAATTATTTCTAGCATATAGTTCCATTTCTAAATTTCATGTGCATTCAAAAAGTTACCTTTTCTCAATATATGTCCAGTATTTCTTTACTGTTTTTTATTGTGTGATTTCATGTAAAATGGCTTCAAATCACAAAATTAATGGTCATAGCAATTGTGCAAACCTAAACGAACTTGTAAATGTGCATTGTGTAAGAAATTAAAAAAAAAATTAGTAATTATTAAAAATATCATGAAAAATCTATTGTTGAAGAAGAACAAATTAATCACTTATTAAATAATAAAAAAGAAAAAAGAAACCCATGACAATGTTTTGGAATAAAAATTTCACTTATAAATGTGATAAATATTTTGGTTAAAACTTAAAGTCATTGAATTTGTGACTAAAGATATAAATAAAAAAAAACATTCCCATAAATGACTTCAAATTTTTTTTTTTGAGAAATGTGGATGAGAATTTATTTATTTCTAACAAGGCTGCTACTGCAATTTCTGTACAATTAAAAAAATATCCAGGCTTCGATTCTCCTAATAATTTGATAGCAGTGGAGTTCAACACTGTGATACTAAGTATACCGTAAGTTGTTTTTTATTATTATTATTATTATTATTATTATTATTATTATTATTATTATTATTATTATTATTATTATTATTATTATTATTATTATTATTATTATTATTATTATTATTATTATTATTATTATTATTATTATTATTATTATTATTATTATTATTATTATTATTATTATTATTATTATTATTATTATTATTATTATTATTATTATTATTATTATGGTGATGATGATGATGATGATGATGATGATGATGATGATGATGATGATAGTGATGATGATGATGATGATGTTTCAACAATAATCTTTATTAATCCTTTGAGTTACATAGCAATATATAACATTGATTGTAAAGGTTAGAGGTGCAATCATGTTGTACAGATTTTTATATGGATTAATTTGAAAGGTTACAATAATAACATTTCAAGGTATATATTTTTTTACAAATGCTCTTACTAGTTTTGATACAGAGATGGATATTAAGTTTAATCATTTTTTAAAAAACAGTTCAATATAAAACTCAATTTTATAGATAGATAGATATGACCTAACATTGTAACAGCTAGCATCATATTAAGAGTTATTTACAGTCACTAAATTAATCTTGATTATTGATCTGTTAATTGTTAATCTTGTAGTATTCTAGGGGGGTAACTTATAATTCATGTAGCATAAAATCAAGCTGTGGGTGCTGTACAAAGAACAAAGTCAATTCAAAGTAGAATTATATATGATAACAGTATATAGATTGCTATAGATGAGGAGTAAATTCTGAAGTCTGATGGTGAATAATGTTGCCAGCAGTTAGTGAAGATGAGTTTTGTTGTGAGTAATGGATGGTACCATTGAATGCTATTCATTGTGGTTATTGTCGGATTACGATCTATTATAGATTGGATGATTGTTTTAATAATAACCAGGTGGCAGCAAAAATGACTGAGAGCACAGTATTGTTGTCCTGTGCCTTGATTTGTTGGAGCTTATTGATGAATGTAATTGGGTGTCTTCTGGGGTTGTTGTTGTTGTTATTCTTTTTTTTTTGAGGAAATGTAATAGAATGAATGCATCCACCTCAAGAAATACATCTATAAAAATGTGAATCTCAAGTTATTATTCCACTGACTTATTTTTAAATGTGCATCACTCTATTTTTTAAAACTACTTTTGTTGATAATCTTAGTTTGAATATGATCATTTTCAAATTAATATGTATTGTAAATTAATGTATATACATGTTATCTTCTGTATATGTGTTTGAAAAAGATTAAATATGAATATGCCTAAATAGTTTGCAGTTTTCTAAACAAAATATTGTTACTATTTTCAAGTTACTAGGGTGATACAACAAAATAACCTATATAGAAGTAATATTGAGAGAAATCTTATATATTTATGCATACTTTTATAAATGTTTGTGAATATATTTTTCTAACAACATATATATATATATATTTGCGTTCACAATAATATCCGATTTAATTTTATTTTTTTGAATATTTACTAAGACATTTTTATTAATTTATAATTAAAAAAAAATCATTTTGACTATATGTTTTTATATTATAAATGTCATATATTATAATAATTTTATTGTTTTTTTTTAAAAAAATAATTATTGTTAAAAATGTACACGTGTAAATACTTTTAGAATAATAAAGAGTTTATTTCTCCACATATTTTTTAAAAAAGAAATTATGTTAATAATTTTTCAAACTTTTTAATGATGTTGTTTTTGAAATATTTACTTATGTTGACATTTTAAATCTATGTTTTTACTTAAGCCAATCATCTTCTAAAAACAATTTCTTTTTATTTAAACTATCATGCAGAAAAAGTTCATTAGGTCAAATGAAGGAGTTAAGTTTTCAGTCACCAGTTGCTATCTTATAAAGTTAGTCTTCAAAAAGTACAATATCTTCCTTATCTTCTAGCTTGGAATCATGGTTGACCAGTTAAGTGGAAATAAATTTTATTTTTGACAGAAATTCCAGACATACATTCTTAACTGATATTAAGTATTGAAATTGTATTGAGTGAATATTTTTGGAAAGAAAATAAAGTTGCTTTAAGAAAAAAGAACAAGATATTAAGGAGGTGTTGATAAAGTGGATGATGTGTAGCGTATAAAAAAATAAAAAGACTACCAAAAATAAACCCTCCGTTATCTATATGAAGAAATTATCAGAAGAGATGCATATGTGATAAATATTAAATATATTGTCTTTTTTTTACTTCAATTTTGTTTTAAAATATATACTTTTCTTTTTTTAACATTAGTTAATTTTTAAAACAAATAGATGTATGGTATCACATGTAATATCCACTAATTTAATATAAAATTTAATTGTAATTATTATCATAAGAAAAAAGATATGTTTCTTCTCCTTAATCAAAATCACATTCTACAGTATTACAGAATTTATATCCTATATTTAGCACAAGCTAATACTTATTTCATTTTTTTTCCTTCTTTTATTTAGCTTTCTTCCATTTTCTTGGAGCTGCAATATATTATTATAATTTGTCTATATCTACTCATTATCTTTTGCATTATTTCAATCAATAAATAATATTTTTAATAACTATATTTTAATGTATCATTCCAATTTCCTAATTAATCACAAATCCATACTTTTAGAGATCTTAACATATTGTTTTACCATTTTTTATATTCTTTACATTTATCATTTACAAGATTATATCACATAAACAATTACCAACATCATATTTAATAAAAATATTATTAAAATGAAGATTCTTTTATTGAAAATTTATGTTTACACAACAATAAATTATGATTGATAGAATCATAAAAGTTATCAAAAATTGCATGTTATCCATGCCTCTTTTGTGTGAGATAACTCCAAGCAAATAACAAAAGTTTTATTTATCTAAATCTAATATCAATGGTGCACATAACTTTTATCTTAGGGGAAATATTTTATTATCTATTAAAGTTTTACTCTAATATCTGTCTTAATTAATTAATTTTCTAAACATTTAAAATTCTTCATTCACTCTTAAATTTTCTGCTCAATCATACCTTTTAAACTTCTTTTCCAACAAAGTTTCATTACTCTGACCTTTGTTGAATTTATCTCCAAATTAAATCCATTCTTGCTGTCAATTCTTATATAATTATTTTTTACTTGTTCAGCAATAACTTTAACCTAGTTATGATAACAGTAATTTTATAATTTATCTAAATAAATATTAAATAGAACAAAATAAAAAGATAATATCCTAACTTACAATTCTTTTTGTACCCCCCCTCCCCGAAATAAGACTATTTAGTGATAAAATATCAGTTGATTCATTCATATATTTTTTATTGCCCCCCCCCCCCACATATGCCTTTTTTGTAGAATAGGAAACAAAATAACCTATAAAAAGCATTATCAAGAACAATGAAACAAGTATCTATTTTCTCTTTTTTGACCGTTTTTCACATTATAATCCGTATTATTCTTAACTGAAGCTAATGCATATCTGCTTTTAAAAAAAAATCAAATCGCTTATTCTAAAAAAAAAAAAAAGGTTGATTCTTTAAAATAATTTTTACAGTAATAAAATAGTAAATTCTAGGTAACTGAATATTTTCAAAATGCAGCCCAGCTTTGGCATTTCGAATGCTTGTACCTTTTATAATCCGCAATATCAGAATGAGAAATGAATTATATGCTATAAAATTCTCACAGCTTAGCTATACTCTTTATTAAAATTACAATTATTAAAAAAAAAAAATATAAGCCATTCTTTCGAATTGTAAATTTCATTACAGATATTAATTAAACTTTTTTTTAACATAGCCTTTAACAATTCAACTGCATTCGCAACAATTCACCGAAATTTATCAACTTTCTCGTTTCAAGCATTGTGTACTTTGTTTCATCTTTTATTATTTTTAGTTCTGTTTATCCATACAAATTTTCTATAGATTTATTTTTCACTTCACTCCTATGACACTTCCTTTTATTATAATATATATATATATGATTTAATGATGCATATAATTGTAACCTTATAGAAAAAAATAATTTTCATTCATGCTTTATTAGATTAAATTTTTGTGCACTCTCTGCCTTGCGATATATATATATATATACAAATAATTTGTTAATGAAACAGCAGGCTCAAAATAAGTTCAAGACCTGATTTAAGTATGATCAATAAGGATTTGTTTGTGTAAAAACAAGATTGAAGCATAGGTGTTATAATTATGCTTTTAAAATACTTATTGACAAGTGAGTCCATGTGAATTTAATCTGATAGTGCAAGTGAGAAGATTAATTTCTTTACATAAAATTATAAATAATTGTGTATATATACATAATCATTAAAAACAAGTCAATACTCAGACTATCCCAATATCAATGACAATTGACAATTTCAATCTGTTGTCAAGGCAACCTCCTTTAAACATTAAAGATGAAATCCCATCATTATTAATGGTTTAATATGCTTATATAGACACTCAAGATTGTAACATGATCACAGAAATTGAAATTATTGCTACAAAGAAGTTTAAACCTCTTTAAACAGTTAATATAACCTATTCTGAAATATAGACTAATAAATAGTTACAAACTGCAACTATAATTTTCAAATTGTACCCAAAGCATTACTTAAATAATAAGTGTACTAATACTTAAGGCTAAATGGGTTTATAAGTAATCATTAAAAACCAGCCAACACTTAGATAATCCCAATATTAATAACATTCAACAATTTCAAGCCATTGTCAAGGCAACTTCGTTTTAAAAATAAAGGTGGAATCACACCTTTACTAATGATTTAATATACTTATATAGACCCTAAAGATTGCAACTTGACCACAGATATATATATATATATATATATATATATATATATATATATATATATATATATATATATATATATATATATATAATGTTGACTAAATAGACAAATCAGTATCATTAAAGTGTAATAAGACAAACATGTAAAATATTTGTATTATTAAACACCGTTAATATTTATAATAACCTATAATGATTTAAGTAGATAAATAAATATTAAATATATATTCTAATTTTAAAATATTTGTTTATATAGGTGATCAATTGTCTATTTTAAGTTTACTTTGTAGTTTTAGTATTAATACAATACATCTAACAGCCTGACTTGTTGTATAAAAATTTATCATATAGGATAAATGTATTTATTAAATTGTTGCATTATCTTTCATCAACTATATGATGGTATCCCATATCATCATACAAATATGAGTTGTTAATTTAAACATATGTGCCATGGTCTTGTATGCATTTTTTATTTTCTTAGTATTTCTAGATGCATTGAATCAATTGTAGGCATTATTCTGCATTTACTAGATTTTATATACTTATTGCATGCAGTATCTGAATATTAACATGTAGAATTTGTGGAGTAAATTCAAATTTTTACTGAACATTAATCATATTTTTTTTAATAAAATATTTATACTTTTTTTTTGCTTTTATAGTAAAGACTTTGTGAAATCAACTAATTTATCTTAAATACATTAAGAAAATGGTGTAACTTATGATTAATATTAATACTTTCATTTTTAAAGTACTACAATAAATATACATTTTAAAGATTTCTTTTATTAAAAATAAAAGTATTAGTCTTTTTTTAAAAATAAAATTATATAACCTAAAAAATTGTTATTTTATTGAATGCTCCCTAATTAATTTTTCAGTGAAAAATAATATTGACATGTAGTATCTCTGTAATTTTTATAGGTTGTAGTAGTTCAGACTTAATTTAATTGGGCAATTTTTATTTACTTTACAAATTTACATTTGCTTAAATCTCTTGTAATACCTATGATAAAATATGTCTTTAATATGGACTTTAGATAAATTATTACATACAATAAAACTATAGTCGTTATATAGCAAATTTACTATATGCAAAGGATATTCTTGTAAACCTGTATCACTGGAAAGTTATTTGGGACATAAAACTTTTCTATTAAATAATTTATGGAAAAATCTCTTTATATAGTTGTATTTCAAAGATATTAATACAGGAATCTCCTATCCATACAAAAAATAAAAAAATCATTTTACATTGATAAATATAAATGTGAAACTTTATGTCTATCCACATTATACAGACTTAGAAACATTTATAATGGTTATTTAATAACATTGATATATTTTCTGTAGATCTAAATACTATTATTGAGAAATTAATTATTAGCATAGCATATATTTAAAGTATAATATTAGATTTCTTTAAATGGTTTTCTTAATTACTAAAATAATGATAAATTGAACTGAGTACAAGAGAATTATATATTTTCATTTATAAATAATTATTCATTATAAAAAAATTCCTCTATATTCCTTTTTTTACTGTAATTTTTTTTTACATATAATTATAAACATTTCAGCTAGACCATATTAGATATTTTCAGAATTAATTAAAAAAAAAATTGAAAATCAAAATAATAAATCCATTGTATAAATAAGCCCAAAAACCTAATGATTTCTAATAATTAACATATGTAAATAAATCTTTTCATCTTATCATAAATAACATAAAAGTTTCAAAAAATGTAGAAATAAAGAATTATAAACAGGTCTTCTAAATAAAATTATGGAATTTATTACTATTGTAATCTCAGTTTACTATGGGTATTTCTTATTGTCAGTTTTTTTAATTATTTCATTCTACATCTAATGTATGAAATACATGAAGAAATCCCATTAAAATTATTTTTGGTTAAATGCAGACAATATATTGTAACCCAATAACAAAGGAACAATCTCCCAATGGTGTCAATAATGTGGAAGTGTGACTATCATTAATGTATTTTCACTTGTCTATCTTCAAGTCTTTTTTATATTTCTCCATAAGCCAAAACTATTCTATGCTTTAATAATAGGTTCAGATTTTATAAAATAATAAAAAAATTTCTCAGGGTTATTTAATAATATACACATTCTTTAGTCTTATTATATTTTAATGAAAATATTTTGCCAATGTAATGTGTCTTACTATAAGAACTAATCAAGAGTAATTTAATCTGTGTTTTATACTAAGGCTGGAAATTTTAAATTTAAAAATGATTAATAAATTATCTATTTATATAAAATAAAAAAAATAGATTTATAATGTAAAATGTAAATATTGATTTTAGGTAGGGACAATGTAAATGGGATTTTATGTATGTTACCTTACCCAATATTTTTGTATCCACAATTAATACAATACTGATGTATTTATTAATAGATATTCTGTGTAATTTAATATCTTAAATATGATCTTTATCTCATAAATATGCAGTGAGGATGCTTCTTTAATAATGACAAAACAGAAGTATTAAAAATTAAAAAATATTTTATTGCACAATATAATATAAATGATAAAAACGAATAATAATAAAATTATACAAATGTCTAATAAATTTTAATATTTATTTTCTAATTCTAATTTGATTTTGGGGTATGAAAAGAGTATTATCAGACAGTTTTATGAAGTCATTAACATTAAATATGAATAGGTTGTTTATTATTTCAAAATAATCCTCAATTCAAATACTGGAGGTTAATAGTCAATAATAAATTTTCTATGTGGTCCTTAATTAGTTTGTTTCATAAATTAATTAATTATTAATCAACCTCAATAATGCTGGTGGGTTTTTTTCTTTTCATGTCATAGAATCAGCCAGGAGGCAAACCCGCAACAACCATCTGCAACCAACTGCTTGCTTGCAAGGGGGTTGCACTGACCTCTTGACTAATAATGATTGACATGCTGGAGAGTTTTCACTCTTTTAGAGAAGCAAGTGCAATTATTACTTAGAGTACCTAAATGATAATTACATAGGGCTTATTTATTTCACTTCAAGATCATTTACTAGATTCATTTGCAGGCCTAAACATTAGGAGTAATAATTTACAAACAAAATATAACTAAATCATTCTGATGACATGTTACATATTATATAATATTTAAAAATTAATACTAACATATAAGAGTAATGCGCAAAATATTTCTTAATGATCTACTCATCTAAATAAGGGTGATTGACTTTGAGGTTGATTTTAAAGACCCAAAAACATATAATAATTGCAATCAGCACAGTATTATATAAATTTAATAGTTGCTTACATTTATACAACCTAAAGCAAAGATAAATCACATTTAATCTCATTCAATATCACCAATATTATTATTAAATAAAAATATTACCTCGATAATAGCATAGTAATATCTGAGGAAACTATTTTATTCTTTATTACATTAAATGTGTTGAATGTCATTTATCTTGAATTAACAAGTGTGCCATGTAGAATTTATTAATTTTTATGTTGGGTTCCAGAATAAAATAAATTTTTAAATCATTATAATTGTAGGAATATAAATTATGGATTTTTATGCATTTTATTGCAATTGCTTCTTTCATAGTTTGTTAATATTATTACTATTATTATTAACCTTTTGAGCACTGATTACTTTATTGGCTGAGTGAGATAAAAGTCTAAACTTTTAATTGGTCAATTCACAAACCCAACATCAAAATATATTCATATTTTAATATTATATTCACTTTAGTTTCATTTGTAAAAAGTATATTAATAATTTGTCAGGTTATGAAAGTGAACAAAAGTTTTTTCAAAAATAAATTTTTATTTATAATTATAAAAATATTCAATAGCGGCAAATCTAAAATGAACATTAGTAACCAACTAAAAAGTGTTGCTGACATCAGTGATTTCTTTCTCAGTTTTACGTTCCCAATAAATAAATAATTTTTACTAAAATCTTATATATTTTTCTATAATAATTTTATTTTTAGCATATTTTATCAAAATAATTTATAATATGTCAAAAAATACTTTTAAAATGATCTAAAACATTCGTTTATCACTTTTTAAATGAAACAAAAAAATCATAACAGTGCAAGTTATTAACAAGTGAATTCTTTTGTCCTCAATAGTTGAGAGCCAATCAATGCTTAGAATGGACTGCCTCCTCCCTTTGTTAAACCTTCAAAGACAGTTTTGTTGATTTTTTACTTGTAAAATAATTCAAAAGAAAGCAGAATCTTATGGAACTCTTTATAACCTTTCAAATGATGGTAAAATCTTTACCGTAACTTTAAAAATGACAGAATTCAAGTGACTTGAAGTGGCTTCAAGTCATCTCATAAAAATCATGGAAGGGATTATCCATTTTAATGATTGTTTTTAAATTTGACATTTAACATCCTTTATATTTGCATTGATAATTCATAATCCATGACAGGCATTTAAATGTTTAGCATTCACAATCCATTATCCATTTAATGGTATTTAAATATTTAACATGGGTAATTTGTAATGCATTTATTTCAGCACTAGACAAACTTGTAGTTTATTATATTCACAAATTTAATTTATCTGAAAGAATGTTATTATTTTATCCAAAGAATTAACATCCAGTATTTCTTTTATTTGAACTATAATTAATCCATTCTTATATATCATTAATCCATGATGATAATAGTTCTGATTGTATATTCTATCAACAAATAGTTTATCATTCATAAAGAATGTATTTTTCACTATTTTTTTAATTGAAATTAGGCATTTCTCCAAGCAACAAAACTTATGGAGACATATTTGAGTGAGAAAATTTTTATTTAAAGTTTTTCCTTCCATAATTAGGGATGAGATAAATTCACAATATTCAGACATAATATGCATATATTCTTGAAATGAAGAAAACAAT
Source organism: Epiperipatus broadwayi (assembly GCA_028023455.1). Lineage (NCBI taxonomy): Eukaryota > Metazoa > Onychophora > Udeonychophora > Euonychophora > Peripatidae > Epiperipatus > Epiperipatus broadwayi. The sequence goes on from JAQFVV010006229.1 coordinate 577,161, forward strand.
TATTTTACAATAATTTGAAAAATAAATATCAGTAACTTATTTGAATTTAATAAATATAATTTTTCAATTTTATCAACTATTTATTGTTATTTCCAATTAAAAAGGTTCAGTAATTTATTATTGAAGTAGTGAGACAACATTCTATAAGATAATTTATTCATTTCCACTAACAGATGACAATAATAAATGAGATTTCTTGAACTAACATATTATTTAATCAATCAATGATGTTTTGTGGTGTATCTGTTATTGTTCATCTTGTTTCTACTGAGAAGTCATTTTACCTAGAAAAGACACTTAAACTAGTTGATATTCTCAACAATGTTGAAAAGAAACAAAATTTATATTTAAAAGTTTTAACCTGCTTAGGTCCTGACTGCAATAAACATTTGTGAAGACTGTTTGGTTTTTCAAAATTTAGTTTTTATACTTATTTGATCATTTAATGTCTAAATTAAATATATTACCCATAATGCAGTGGGATGCTTGTTTTTTTTCCAGAAAAATTTGGAAGACATCATGAATTATTATTGCCAGTAAAATTATAGATGCTAAGATTTTTGAAATAATGTGGTAAAAACTTTATGAATGTCAATTAAAAATGAAAAAAAAAAAAATAATTTCAATCTTTCAAAATTGTTTCATTTTTGATTCCAAGTTATTTTTAATAATTTTACAAACATTTGTTTAAAATAAATAAGCAATAAAACTTAATAGTTCTTAGGTATTTACCTCAATTAATTTTAAATTAACATTTTAATAAATAATATTATATATATATATATATATTGAATATCCTACAAACCAAATCAATTCAAACTAATTATAATAAATCTAAATTTATACATGTAAACTTTTGAGCACATAAGCATAACATATAAAATGTATAAATTATTTGTTCTCCACATAAATAAAAATGTAATCTGAAATATAATTTCCTTACTTTAAAATATTTTAGTGTTATAATGTTAAATTTATATTTTTATTTCATATTTTCTATATTAAGTTATTTTTTTATGTATGTGATCACCTCTGTTTATTTATACTATTAAATAGCTTTATTTCTTTGTAAGAGTGATGTCAAAAATATAAATGTACATATTTTAATAAAATCATTGATCACAAAATATGCTTGGAAAGCTATTTTTTATTAAAAATTCTTTATAAAACTTTATTTTCTCTTAAGCATTAATATCAGAAAAGTTTGTACTTGTTATTGATTATATTTTATGCTATACAACCAATGACAGTGATGAATATATTTGCTTAACTATAAAATATAAAGCCAATAAAATTTTACAGTTTTTTAATTTACAATAGCCAAAATACAGAGCATATGTAAGGTTATAATTTACAAATGTATATATATATTAATAAAATATATATATATAAATATATATATATATATACTTAAGTTATAATTTACAAATGTATATATATATATACTTAAGCTAGATGTAATTAGAAGGGATTTGAACCCAGTCTTTCAATGTGTCTTCAGTCACCCACTCCATAGTATAAAATCAATAGACATGTCCACATACATCAGATTTTAAATGATATGTGTGGCTGAAGAGTTGGAAAGTGAAGAAGATTGAAGCCTGTTTATTAAATGTTTTTCTGAATACAACCTGTCTATTAAAGTTTGAAGAATTGCTATCTTAATGTAAACAGAGCACTGATTATATATATATATATATATGGGAAATGATGAGCTGGATCATCGGATGAGTGCTGGCTCTGCACAAAATGTTTATTGGTGATCATTTATTTTTTCACATGTATGTGGTTGTAAAATGGAGTCAGTGATTGAATAAAGCTTGAACATCTGGGTTCAAATTCTCTTTATATATATCAACAAAATGTTACTATAGATCGATAGAGAAAAGTTGCTTAGACTTAGGGGAATTGGTAATTAGTAATAATTGATAGTTTCCTGGCAACATCAAGTCATTTTATCTCTTTTTACATAGATATAATCTCCTTACTATTACATCTAATCTTTATTATAATAATAAACCTTAAAAATAGTTAATTCAACATATGGATATATTGTATAAGCAACATGAACACTAATTTTCCAAGAAGTGACATTCAGTTTTCTACATTTATATAAATATTTTATTATATGAACTACTCATACACTAATATCTCTAGATCATAAATATTGTATTACATTTATATATTGTGATGTACACATGTTGCCACCTATATTTTTCTTGTAGTATACAAAAAACTAAATAAAGAAGACAATTAAAAATCATTTATTTAATAAAAACAAATATTTGTTATTTTAATTAATTTGGAATAAATGAATCATTTATTTATTAAATTTTAAAGTGAAATAATTTTGTTTAAATTATTATTGTGCAAATGATATCAATGCCTTATTAGAATTAGAAAAAAGAGAGTCTCATGCTTTCAAGTCACTACTTAACCCTATGATCGAATTGGACAAATTATTTCATCTTTAGGTCAATATGCCCTCTGGTGAATTTTTTCATAAGTATTATATGTTAAAATGCATGTAAAACAGTATACTTTATTATAAAAAAAAATTTGCCTGAAAAAAGCATGAAATTCAAAATTCCCACTCTTACAATAGACATAAGCCCCAAGGCTGTAAAATATTTGACATTTTATGACATTGAACTTTTCAATAATGCAAAAATGCATTTATTTCCGAATTTATTATGGTTTTAGATATTTTTTAAAAATAATTTACACTATATTTATTAGATATCAAGATATATACATTATTTAATAACTTATTTTGACTTGAAATACTTTATTTTTAAAAATATAATGTTATATTAGCAGCTAACATGAATATGGCCTGAAGCAAATTAGAAGACAAGCTATGCCATAGTCAATCTACTTTATTTATGAGTAAAGAAAATATCATAATTTTGCAATAAATATTCAAAAAATTTAAACTTTTAAAGCATAATTCATTAGATATAAGAGAAATAAATAATTATACATTTCAAATGTTTAAAAATAATAAAAATTAAAAAATATTTTGTTGATTTTATAAACTGAAAATAATCTCTAGAAATGTGATGTCTAATGTCTTCGTTTTGATTACAGTCACATTTTTTAATATTTACAGAAACGAAATGTAAACATTTAAAATTTATTTCAGTAATAAATAAAAATATGTATCAAATAAAGTCAAATTTGTTATTTTCTGATAAGTAATAAACATTTTATCATAAATTTTATGTTGATGTGTGAGATAAAGAAAACATCAAAAAATGCTGAAAAGTAAGGGGTGTTAGGGTCCATTTAGAAAAAGTTAAAAAGTATTGTATTTTGTGTTAGCATAGCTATAGAAATAATTGTTTGTCATCTGATCCTTCATGTTAGCTGCAGGATGGCACTATTTCTAGCTAAATTTCTAGAAATATGCCATTTCTGTGGCTGCACCCAAGCCTTTAAACATTCTTTCTAAAATAAATCCTAGAAAGATTGTTAACTCAGAATTAAGTCTTCTTTCTACGCTAAAAGGTAGACTGTTAACTCAGAGTTAAGTCTTCTTTCTATGATAAAACCTAGAAAGAGTGTTAACTCGGCTTAGCGGCTAATGATGTGGCTTTTTCTGATGCTAAAAGGAGAGGAAATGCCATAGTTTTTTGTGTCACACACTACATCGTAATGCTGTGTTATGTATTTGATGTAAAAATATTGTACGAGTGTGTGTTAACTTGATCGTGTCAAAATTATTTAAATTTTCATTGGTGACTTTTTTTAAGACGAATTGATGTATTGTTACCTTTTAACAATTTTAACAGTGTCGTGATTGTTCCTCGTAAAGCTGTAAGCTTCCTAAATTCTCGATTAGGGTGGGGTAGTGTAAAATTTTTAACAATCATGCTTTGAGTCATGTTTTAGCAAGAAATTTTCTGAGACCAAGAAGGTGGCTAATTCCAACGCTGAAAACTTGAAAAGATGGGAATTGCCAGACACGGAAGCCAGCACTGGAACATATTTCTACAGCAGAAAAAAAATTATCCTGCTGCTGAAAGAAAAGATTGGATTGTGTGGCAAATATATGCAGATTTGAGGTCCAAAAACATATTTTGACTTTCATTTGTAAGTCTCGTTGTTGCTGATGGAAATGTTCACTTCGTAAAGGGAAGCTTGTTTGAGGGATTCCAAATGGCTTTCATCAAATGTAAAAAAATAAAAGAAGTAACTTCAATTTTTATTTAAACATACATCCCTTCTCCCAATAATTGTTGTCATCGGCACTCAAATGGTCAAATAAAAGGAACATCAATTATTCTTTAATCATATGGAAAAAAAAACCTCCCACTAATTGTTGTCAGCAATCAAATATAAACCAATAAAAATAAGACCGTAAATTATTATTTAAACATAACCCAATTTACTATTTCAACATACACCAAAAAAGACCCACTCTTGTCAATAAAAATTAAAGAAACAACTATTATTGTCTCATTGTCAAACCAAATATTATTGGGAAAGCCAAATAATTTATAAACAAAAAAAAAGAAAGTTAAATCGATTGTCAATCAAATGGTAACCAATAAAAGTAACTTAAATTTTGATTTAAACATACACACAAACAAAAAAATGCAAACCCTTTCTCCTAATAATTGTTGTCACCAATCAAATGTAAAAAATAAAAGGTAACATACAATTATTCTTTAATCATACACAAAACCACCCCTCCCACTAATTGTTGTTGGCAATCAAATGTAAAGCACTAAAAGTAAGGTAAACCAATTATTTTTTTGTAAACGTAACCCAAATTACTATTTGAACATACACCAAAAAAGACCCTCTTGTCAATAAAAATGAAAGAAACAACAACAATTATTGTCCCCTTGTCAAAAATATTAGGTTTTTGGGAAACCAAAACAATAATTTATAAACGAAACCAAAAGTCAAATTGGTTGTCAATCAAATGTAAACAATAAAAGTAACTTCAATTTTTATTTAAACATACACAAAAAAAACCCCTTTCTCCCAATAATTGTTGTTGGCAATCAAATGTAAAATAAAAGGAATGTAAATTAGTATTTAATCATCACCCCAAAACACCCACCCCTCTCACTAATTATTGTCAGCAATCAAATGTACACAAATACTAAAAGTAATGTCAACTATCTATTCTGTAAACAGTTACACCCATTCTCCCAATAATTGTTGTCTACAATCATACACACAAAAAAACACCCCTCACAATAATTAGTGTCAATCAAATGTAAAACAATAAAAGTAAGACCATAACTTATTATTAAAATATAACCCAAATTACTATTTGAACATACACCAAAAAACACTCTCTTGTCAATAAAAATTAAACAAACAACAACTATTATTGTCCCATTGTCAAAAATATTTATTTGTAGAACTAAAAATCATAATTTATAAATGAAAGGAAGTCAAATCAGTTGTCAATCAAATGTAAACCAATAAAAGTAACTTAAATTTTTATTTAAACATACACGAAAAAAAACAACAACACTTCTCCCAATAATTGTTGTCGGCAATCAAATGTAAACCTATCAAAGTAACGTCAATTATTATTTAATGATTCATCAAAAGAACTCGTTCTCTCTTGAATTTTGTCAATCCAATTTTACAAAAACAGTAATACTATTTAAAAAAAAAAACACAAATTACTATTTGAATACACACCAAAAAAAACCCTCTTGTCAATAAAAAAAAAAAAAAACTATTATTATCCCATTGTCAAAAATATTATTTTGGAAAAATAATTCAGAAACAAAAGAAAGTAAACTTTGTAAACAAAAAAAATGTCAATATTAATAGAGAATTGCTAGCCTGGGAATGTTATATTAATGTGTTGTTGGTTAGAAATAGCACCATCTCACAGCTGACACAAAGGATCAGATGAGAACGAAATAATTTTAGCAAAAAGATACATACTTTTTTTGGTTAAAAGTTTGTGTTTATTTTTCCTTACATTTATAAAAAATATTTGTAACATATAGCAAAGAAATATATACTGTGAATAAGATAACTTAGAGGGAGAGGGGATTAGTTTCATTTTCATTTGGTATCTTTATGATTAAAATGAAATGGATATCACAAATGCTATGCTGACTGCCATAGGGCTAAGACAATTGAATTCCCCTTGGATTGCAATAGGAATACATAATCAATTTGAATCATTAAATGTCATCCAATTAATGTCTTTTGATACTATATTCATAAGCAATTCAAAATATTAGATTATATCCAATTATTATTCCTTTTGATATGTTTCTGTTTTTGCTAACAAAAAAAAAAGATACCAAAGGAAACATCATCAATTGATGGAATATCAGTCGAAGTCATATATACACAACACTGTAATAACAAATAATAATAACCTTCTTTTAACATAACATAGATACATTTCATTTTTTAAAAAGGTTAATAAAAGAGTATAATGATGATTTTAATGATAAACATTTATTAAAGTGTTTTTATTAACAATTTTTATTAGTATAACTTACTTGATATTTGTTTTTATTTAAACATTATGAAAAATATATATTTAAAAAAAATAAAAGTAACAATATTAAAATTTTATTACTTTGTTTAAATAATTTATATTTAATTCTTTTACAACTGTAAGTTTTATAATTTAAATGTATGTCGTACCTATCAATTGTAAACATGAAAAAAAAATAGGAGGGGAGGTAAATTATAAAATGTATGATAGAATATTATATTGCCGTTGGTAAATTAGAATTAAAATCTTTATTTTATCCATCCCAATGAGTTAATGTTTATTTCAATAAATTTATATTATAATTATTAACCTAAATCCTTTGATTTGCCTATTGTATCAATTATTATAAAATTATTTTATTATACAATTTATTTTATAATTAAAATAATTCATTGTATATACAATATTATACTTTATTATCAAATAAGCCATCATTTATTGAATTGTACCTTCTTTGTCAAGCAAGGTACTCATTTTGTAAACCATTGGTGCCTTATAAAATTCATGAGTTTATTGTAATATAAATATATACTGCCATAGAGCCATTTGTAAATCAGCATATCTATCTATCTATCTATCTATCTATCTATCTATCTATCTATCTATCTATCTATCTATCTATCTATCTATCTATCTATCTATCTATCTATCTATCTATCTATCTATCTATCTATCTATCTATCTATCTATCTATCTATCTATCTATCTATCTATCTATCTATCTATCTATCTATCTATCTATCTATCTATCTATCTATCTATCTATCTATCTATCTATCTATCTATCTATCTATCTATCTATCTATCTATCTATCTATCTATCTATCTATCTATCTATCTATCTATCTATCTATCTATCTATCTATCTATCTATCTATCTATCTATCTATCTATCTATCTATCTATCTATCTATCTATCTATCTATCTATCTATCTATCTATCTATCTATCTATCTATCTATCTATCTATCTATCTATCTATCTATCTATCTATCTATCTATCTATCTATCTATATTTAATTGCCTAACTACAATATTTATGTAATATATTTTAGAATGCCCAAATAATTAGTGCATAAGTGGAGAGAAGCACTTGGTTCATGATTTTATTTATTATATGTGATTGCCAAATTTATGAAGCACTTGCAGCTCTGCTAGCCATAGTCAATTATAATATTTTCAATTACATTCATGATTACCCAAAATATTCAAGATATTCATTGAACAGCACTTACTTTAATTTTATATTTTGGCAGTCTTTATTAGTTATCCTTTACATGTACTCATCCAACAATGAAATATTGTTATTCATGAAGCAATGTTATTTCAATAGCATTGTTCATAGATTTTGGAGAATTGTTTTATTTACATTTTGGTACCCAATGTTGGGCCAAGTATTTATCCATAAGTTGTGAGACCTTTAATATCATATAATAATAGGCAGGTGGAATTGAAATATTTGATTAATGATTACAATTGATATCAGCTATTTTGTGTATATTAGTATTATATTAAACAGAGTAATAACTTAATAGATAATAATTTTAAATTAGTAGTTGTGCTTTGTTAAGAGTTTTAATTTAGAATGGAATGTCAAACTGTTTTTGAAAAATAGAGATGAAAGAATACTTAAAAATGCTTTATAAATAAAATGTTTTATAAATATGCCAAAATGGAAGGCAAAGTACCAGATTATGATGTCTGGACTTGTCATATAATAATAAAAATAAGAGTTTATGCTTATGACTTTAAAAGCATTATATATGTGCTATATGTTAGTAAAATTCCAAAGAAATATAGACTTATTACTAATAAATATTACTAAGTCCTTCTTATGAAGCAACTGCAAAATAAATAATGAAAGTATTTTAAACTAATTTATTTTTTGACGGTATTGTACCTTAGTTATTTTGGAAAATAAACAAAAACATTGATGTTCACATTTGTTAGCAAGTGCATAGCCCAATATCTTTTGAGAATAGTTATAAAATTTACACTATGTTATACACAATATAAGTTGAATTTTAAAAAAATAAATTATTTAATTTATACATATTAATTTTGGGATGATAATTTTTTAATTAGGTAAATTAATCACCATGGAGAAGTGATGTTACTGTGATATTTTGTATTAAAAGTGTATATTATGCAACTTGAATATGTGAGTAGAGTTTCAATTGATTTGTATGATTTAGCATATAAAGCATAGTTTTGAAAACAAGTGGTTCATTTTGTTTTGTTTGAGATATTAAATTCGGGAGGAGGATAATGTTTTTTTTCCTAAAATAAATTTTTAAATAAAAATCTGATTTAAATTATGAAAAATGAGAAAGAGACAGGTAAGTTAGGACAGGAATGAGAAGCTACTAACGTCTCTGTCACATCAAAAGTTAATCAAAATAAATCTATAATGTCAGGGTTAAAGAGCTAAATAGTAGAAATGAAACAAAAACTAAGAAAAGTGTGAAAAAAGCCAAAAAAAATGTTAAGAAAATTAATGAATAAGCTCAATGAAAGTCATGAAAAATTATTAAAGGATCTAATGAGTAACATTGATTAAAATCAAAAAAAATATGTCAAGAATCAAGAAATACTTAAATAAGAATTGTGACAAAACCAAAAAGAATATGCCAAAAATCAAGAAATGCTTAAAAAAGAATAGAGGCCTGGCCATAAAATGTTAATTGTGAAGATAAAAGAGGGTCAATATGAGATAAAGAATAGGTTGAAGCAACAGATCAAGCATGTGCATACATAATTATTTCATGAAATAAAAATGAGACGAGCCAATAAATGGTTTGAGAGTTAAGTTAATGAACAAGAGATTAAAATGGAAAGATTTCAAAATCAATTGCAAATAAAAACCATTAAGTTAGAAGATATGATAAAAAGGGGCAAAACTATACTCAAGAGATGGAAACTATGACAGAAAAGTATGGATTGAAATATCAGGATAAAGGGAGTGTCTTAGAGGTCTAATGTTTGGAAATTAAGATAGAGTAAAGTCATTCATATTATATTATTCTAGATATAATTCAATCCAAAGAAAAGGAGCAGGTTTATTTCAAATGAAATGCCATCACAATCTTAAATTGTCTCTCATTAGAGATAAATCCTTTAATATCTAAATGGTTTTATCACCATGAGATATGCAGTCATAGATGTAGGTACATTAATTGGGAACATAAAAATTTTTCATGATTACTGTGTAGCACCAGTAAGATGTGTTGGATGTGTGATGTTAGTGATTTACAAAAAAAATGTTTATTGAATGGCCATGACCAAATATGTGTACTATTATGTATAATAATAGTAAATATCCCATTTATAATTATTATATTCATGGATTTATCTGGTATAAATAATCAATATTTGTCAAAGCCAAAGAAGTTAATTTTATCAATCAATATTTACCCAATCTGTATAAAACTATAGATTTATTTTTAAATATCCAGTTAAAATGAAATGTAGAGTGCTAATGAACATAATTTTTGCAGGATATTTGTATTGTTGATTTTAGTATATTTAATTATTTTAATACAATGCATGAAATTGAATATAATCATTGAATTTATTCTTGTGATGGTTTAATTTTAATTTACCATGAGTTACTCATAGTATGTTTAATTGGTCATTATGAACTTATTTTAATTGTTCTAAATTTATTTATTTATTTTTTATAATAAATGGGAATATGCGAGGAACACATGTTGCCAGCTATAGTTTCCTTGTAATGCATAAATAACTATATAAAAAAGACAGTTAAAGGTCATATATTTAATAAAAATATTTGTTTGAATGAATTTGGAATAAATTAACAATTTGTTTTTTTTATATTTTAAAATGAAATATTTCTGTTTAAATTATTATTATATAAATGATAACATTGCCTTATTAGAATTAGGAGAGAGTCACTTGATCTCAAGCCAGTGCTTAAAACAGAAAGAGATTGCATTTTGTGTTGCCATAACTATAGAAATGGTTTTAGCAAGAAGACACAAAATTTCTTCTGCTTGAAAATTTGTGTTTATTTTAGCCTTAGTTTTATAAACATATTTGCAACATATAGCAAAGAAATAAGCACTGTGAATAAGACAACATATTAGGAGGGATGAGCTCCCGCTTTATTTGGTATATTTAAGATTAAAACAAAATGGATATCATAAATGTTATGCTGACTGCCATAGAATGAAGATAATTGAATTCACCATGGATTGCCATATCAAAAGGAATAATAATTGGACATCACCTAATGATTCAAATTGGTTATGGATGCCCATGTTTGTGTTTTTGCTAATTAAAAAAAAGATTCCAAAGAAAACATCATTGAATATTGGTTTATCAGGTGAAATCATATATATGCTAAACTGAGGTAACAGACACTAATAAAAACATTCTTTTAAAGTAATACTGTCAGATAAATTTTATTTTTAAAAAAATTATTAAAAATGTTATAATGCTACTTTTTTATTTATAAATAATTTCTTTTAGCATAACTTACATGACATTCATTATCATTTAAATGATATGGTAAATGTGTATGTATATATATATATATATATATATATATATATATATATATATATATATATATATATATATATATATATATATATATATATATATTGATACAAAGATTTACACAGGTTCCATATTATATAAAAGACATATTTTGTGGGTTCATTAGGTAGTTAAAATATTTTAAAATACTGAAGTTTCGACGTGATGATACCCACAAAATATGTCTTTGATATATATATATATATATACATATGATATATATATATATATATATATATATATAAGTAACAGTATTAAAAATTTATTATTTTATTTAAAGAATTTATATTTAACTCTTTTATGACTATTTGCTTTATAATGTAAATGTATATCACACCTATCAATTGCAATTGGAAAAAAAAAAGAAGAGGGAATGTAAATTATAAAATATATGATAGGATATTAGATTGCAATTGGTAAATTAGAATTATAATCTTTATTTTATTCATCTCAATGAATTAATGTTTATTTCAATAATTTTATGTTGCATCAATCATTGTAAAACTATTTTATTACACAATTTATTTTACAATTAAGATAACTCATTGTATATTTTATACTATATTTTATCATCAAATAAGTCATAATTTATTGAATTGTATTTTTTTGCCAAGCATGATACATCATCTCTGTACCATTGGTACATTACAAAATTCACGAGACTGTTGTAAAAATAAGTTTAACCTGTCATAGAGCCATCAGTGAATCAATATATTTATTTATCTGTTTTAGTTATATATATTTTAATTGCATAAGTACAACATTTATGTAATATATTTTAGAATGCCCAAATAGTTAGTGCATAAGTGAAGAAAACTACTTGGTTCATGATTTTATTTATTATATGTAGTTGTCTCAATCTATGACACACTTGCAAGCCAGCTAAACATAGTTTATTATAATATTTCCCATTACATTCATGGCTACTCATATGCAAGCTATTCATCAATGAACACTTAGTTTAGCTTTACATTTTGGAAGTCTTTATTAGTTTTCCTTTACATTTGGCTCTTCCAACAAATATTGCTATTCATGAGACAATGTTGTTTCATTAGCATTGTTTGTAGGTTTTAGAGAATAGTTTCCTTCACAATATATTGTATCGGATGGATCCGCAGAATGAACTTACTTACACATATATATGTTTTGGCTGGTTTTAAACTCCTTCCTAATACATTTATAATATTATTTAATTATAAATGTTACGTGAACAAACCAGCATGTTTGAGCAAAATGGGAGATATTATTGATAGCTTTAACTATCAACAATGGCCCACCTCGGCTGCTAGATTCAAACCCCTACTATCCACACACTTTATTTGTTTCGGAGTAAACTCCAGGCACCAGCTAGTCTCAGACTAATGTATTTGGTCATTAGGCTCATAATCCAGCACTCGAAATGATCTCAAAAACTAGCCCAGTCTAATTTTAATCAATAATAAAAAGAAATTGGTAAAAAGAATTGACCAACAAATAAAGTTTTAGTTTAAAGACAATTTATTTTAACTAGCATTAATTATACTAAATTTAAATATCTTTATAATTTTTAATTAACATAATATTGGTATTTTTGTCACGCACATTTTAAATTAACACAATATAATATATCTTATGAAAAAGCAAAATAATATTTGACATTGATAAATTATCTAACATTCACAAACACGCACATCAAGAGTTCATTTTATGCATGCTTATAGAGTTCAAATTACTTGTCTCTGTAGGATTTACAAATTACAGTGGTGGCTACTACATATAAATGAGAATAATAAAATGTTTTACCTAGGATTTTTGGAACATGGATATTGCTTGTTGTTAGCTGCTTCTGATGGAGTATATCTAACTGGTTAGATTTGATGTTTCTTGAGGAGATTTGATGCTAATCTGTTGGTTTTATTCTTGGAGACAGTTGAACATTGATGGAGGATTTCTGAGATGTTAAGTAGACATTATTTCATGGGCAGGTCTGGACTAAGGGCTGAAATAAGAGCATATAATCCCAAAAGCTGCTCAGCACTGCATTTGTTTCTGGATACATAATATGAATTGCACCATTATCTCTGGTGAAACATGACTGACACTAGACAAACTGAAAACTGGATGTCCGATAAAAATCTAGCTATTTATGTATATGAAGTGTTTTTGTTTTAATATCCTCCGGCAATATGTGTTGTCGAAATTCCTTTAGTAACTAATCCTTTGACAACTGTTTTTGAAGATTGTTTAATTAGTAGTAGCCATTACAAACATGTTGTTTTTATATCTTTAATTAGTAGCTCACTGCTGTGTTTTTAAATACATTTCAATATTTATTCTCATGTGTTTTTCAATATAATTTTAATACACATTTATTATATATCTTATTAACAAGCTTACATTTATTTTTATTTACCATCGTACATATATACACATTTATTCTAATAAACTGGAATGAAAAGAGATTTATATTTTAACTTTTAATTTATAATAATAACACTCTTTAACTTTTATGAACTCTTCGATTTTTAAATCTTATTTTCACGAAAACAAACTGCATTTACATTTAATAAAGAAACTTTTAAACTTTTACCTATTATTTCTCTTTTAACAAAGGATTTTTATTTCTAATAATTTTTTTAAACAAATTGTTATGTGCCAATTTCAATATTGATACAATATATATATATATATATATATATATATATATATATATATATATATATATATATATATATATATATATATATATATATATATATATATATATATATATATATGCTTAAAAAAGAATAATTTTTAAATAAAAAAACATGGTATAAAATGAGTTTTACCCACTAATATTGACCATGAATAATAGTGCTATGTCCTTCATAACATAATTTTATAAATTTGATACAGGTGCAACTTCTAAATGCTATTATTGTAAGACATATATATATATATATTCTTAAGATCATTATTTAATAATAAAATATTTTACTAATCTACTGGAAATGATAATTTTTCAAACTTCGTTGATATTATTCAAAATCTATTATTTTATTATATGATATCAAATTTCTTGATTATATGAACCTCTTTTCCAATATCAATTACGTTAGATATTTCTGAATTTAATTCCTCTTTTATAATAGTATTCCAGATGTTTTATGTTTGTATAAAAATGATTATCATGTTTCTGTATTAGACAAAAACTTTTGAATTTCAAATATTAAACTTGCTTGATTTATTATATTTATACTATGTATTTAGTTTTCGTTTTATATTAATCGAGGTACATACTTATATATTGTGTTATAAACCAAACTGAAGATGAATAATCTCTCCTTAGCAGTTGAATAACAAACTCATCACCGCTGAATCAGCAAACTATATAAAAATAGATAAGCAGTTTACTTTTTATGATCTGAAAATATTTACTTAGTTTACAAATGATGTTGAGATTTAGAAGTAAAATTAATATATAAACCAAATCTAAATACTGACGTATTAATTGCGAATTATACTGAATTATATAAAAGATAAAACCAGTTCATTGTTTTAAACAACGATTACACTGACAATTCATTACAAATCAAATTAAATAAATAAATACTGGTTTGCACAGCATTAATGTATATAATAAACGGAACTGGAATTGAATAATTTCTTTCTAACTTCAAAATGATAAAGAAACTCATCATCTCTATGTTTGTAACTGTGTAAAAAATAAAATAGACAATAGAATAATTACAAGATGTTTTAAATTTTACCTTTAACTATATATTAATTTCATATCAGATGAAATCTACACACACTTTTCTTTGTTACAGTTTTGACCACAGCCTAAACATCATAATAGCATGAATATAATTATAGTTCATGGTTAAACTATAAGAGAGAACTTCCATCAATTTTATTTACTAAATTAGCTTCTTTATATTTTCTATCACTTTTCCTTCTTAAATTCTCTTTTTCAGTTTGATTACAACATTGGATTCAAATTCTGTTGAGCATTGTTCTTTATTAATCTATGACTGATATCTTTTTTATTTATATGATCTATATTTAAGTCCACTTTCTTATTATGCTTGCATGCCATTTAGTATTTTTCTCTCTCTTACACACACACACACACACACACACACTCACAGATACATCTCTAAATATATAATAACAGAATAATAACCCAAGTTTATCTAATCGATGAAAATTCAAACTGTTGTTAAGATAATATTTATAAGTAAAAGATAAATTCCAGTTTTTACTCTAGCTTAAAATCTAAATATAGACAAAAAGAGCTGGCACAGTATTTTAATAGACAGATTTTTATATGCCTAAAAAATTATATGAACCTTATTAAATGACTATCTTAACTGAAAGGTAGCAATTTAAACACATTCATTGTTATTAAACATAACTTACGTATGAGTCTATTATTATTAAGATTTGGTTTTCGACAAATTTTGGAGCAAGGTATTCCAACATTAATTCCTGCTATAAATATGGCATTATTAATTTTTAAGTCATATATGAAGAGAAGAAAGAAAGTATCATTTGACAACCAGTGTATGTAATAAATAATAAAACATCCACATTATTCATAAATCAGTATGGCTATTCGAATTCCAAGGAAAAAAAAATATTTAAAAATTATTTTGTGATGTCTCCATTAATATGAAAATCATCTCATAAAGAACAGATTATTATTTTTTTGTTTATTTGATATTTTGTGATGTTGGCTTTTGCATAAAAATAAAACAAACTTCTCTGTTTTTTTGTTTATTAAAAAATAATGTAAATAGTTGATGTAATATATCTTTCACAGAATCAGTCTTTTGTAAGTTGTAGACATACCTCATGTTTTTTCTATTTTTTAATTAAAGAAAATAAAAAGTAATAATTTTAATTAATTATACACTATTATAAAATTTTATTCCATAACAACAATTTTAATAATTTACTTTACACTTCATCATTGTTTCATATTAACTGATTTGTATAATGTTATTCTAATAATGATCGACACATTTTTTACTTTTTTTTAACTCAAGTCCAAATATTTTTTTCTCTTTTCTGGGTAATTGTAATATTTACATAAATGTTCTGGGCACTTATACAAAAATGTTTGTTTATATATTTTAAACTTAGATTTTATTCATGCTTTCCAAAATGGTGAGCACAATGGAAGAAATTATTGCATCATTTACAATACAGGATCAAATACTGAGAATGAAGTTTAATTTTTGACCTTAGAAATAGAACATTTATGGCAATACATATCTTCAGAATTAAGAACTCTTCCACTAACATTAGAAAAGTTACAGACTGAAAAAAGTAAATAAAAGTATAAAATTGTTCATCTTAAAATAACTATTGTGGCCAAGGAATCCATAACTACACAAGTAATGCTAAGTATTAGAGAAAAGCTGGTTGGGATTTTAAAACAAGTTATTTAAAAGGCAGTTTCTTATGTAATCAATTGCCCCACAATTATATAGCCTGGTCAATTGGATAAATTTGGTGATTGATAGTGTAATAGTGTTTAGGTATTTCTTAATTAGTAAAACAACAAGGCCAGAAAATATGTGTTATATGAACTAGCTTAAAAAATAATCAGAAAATTATCTCCTAATAATGTTATAGATACTTCTGAAATTAATACACATTTAAGTAAAGAATTTGTTAAAAAATTGATAAATGAATTGTTAATTAATGGAATTTGACCTCCTTGTACTATGAAAAAAATGCATTGTCATTGATTTGACTTCTCCAAATATTGCTAAAGAAATACATGTTGGGCTCATAGGGTCAACTATTATTGAAGATAGTATATGTTGTTCATTAGAATTTTTAGGCCATGATGTTTTGCACATAAATCACATTGGAGGTTAGGGAATTCAGTATGGAATGTTTTTCACTAATCTTCAAGATAAATTTTGTAATGTTTCACCACTGATTAAGGATTTACAAGTACTTTATACAGAGTCAAAAATTTGTTTTGACAATGAAGAGTTTAAGAAGTGAGATTATGAATGTGTCCATAATTTTCAAAAACATTAACCAAATATAATTAAAGCTGTGATATAGCTTTCAATGAATTTGATAAAATTTATTAAAGACATGTTGTTAAATAAATTGTAAAAGAATAATCATTTTATCAACATTGTATGATAGATATTATACATGAACTAGAAAAAAAATTATTAACCAAATATGAAGACCATAAATTATTATTTGTACAAAACTGCTCTACTCCTATTACCTTAGTCAAATCCAATGGGGGTTTCACTTATGATATATCAGATAGGGCAATTATAAAACAAAGACTAGATGAAAAAGGTTGATTGTTTAATCTGTGTTGTGGATACTGGACATAATATTTCTTTTCAAGCTATTTAGTTAGCTGCCAAAGTGGTTTATTATTGAAATCGTTCAAAAGTCAGAATAGATCACATGAGTTTTGGAGTTGTTTTGGAAGGGGATAAGAAAAAATTCAAGACTTGATGTGAAGATACTATACATTTATTGGATTTATTGGATAAAGGATTGAAATAATTATGGCCAAATTGCAAAAGATAAAATTTTAAGTCCAGAAGAATTGGAGGCAGCACAAAAAGTAGTAGCGAATGGGTGTATTAAGTATGCCAATTTATCTCATAATCACACCAGTGGCTATATATTTTTTTATTTGATAAAAGGTTAGATGATAAAAGAAATATAGCATCATACATCCTCTGTGCATATACCAGAACCAGATCTATAGCTAGAGTAATGAATATTAGTTGTGAAATGCTGCAAAAGGTGGCAAAAACTGAAAAAACTTATTTGGATCTTCCCAAAGAATGGAAATTGGCTAACACATTAGTTCAATTTCCTGAAGTAATTTTACACATTTTAGATGACTTATTTATTCATAGATTATGTAAATATGTATAATTGTACTGTATTTCTACTGAATTTTATAATGCTTGTTATTGTGTGGAGAAGAATCAGCAAACTGGTGAAATTATAAAAATCAATATGAAGTGACTTTTACTATGTCAAGCAATGATTAGTATAATAAGAAAATGTTTTGATATATTAGGAATTAAATCAGTTCACAGAATGTAATAATGTAAATTTGATGAAAAGATGAATTACTAAATTTTGAAATTTTCTTGTATAGTTTTTTTTTTTAATTATTTTTCCATTAAATAATCAAAAGATAAAAAAGAACATGCTAAGCATGAATAAAAGCTAAATTTAAATTATATATATTACCTTTTCTGTATAAATGTCCAAAAAATTTATGTAAATGTATCGTTCTTTAATAAAACAGCTAATGTGAAATACATGTTACTTATTTCTCTTAAATACTATTTTACTCAAAAAAACTTAATGACATAATATATCGAATAATATTTTATATTTGACTACTCAAACAATTTAATATCGTTTTATATCTTATGCACTTATATACAATATTATAGTACATCCTTTCTTCATTTGAGAGACATCCAGTTTTTTTTTTTCTAAGGAGGAATTATAATCAAATATTAATAATTAGAAGAAAAAAAAACTATTTAGCCCTTTCTTATCATATACTCACATATAAAAAACTATCCTTCTACATTTTAGTGCTTATTTTTACTAATTACAGATAAAATTCTATTCTATTTAGATTCTTTAAATACTATCACTTACTACTACTAATAATACATAGCCTTACATCTCAGTCCGTCATTAATATTATATTTTAGTCAAGTGAAAATATTATTTAATAATACAAACTCTATTATTTAAGATTTTTGAATATTATTCATGAGTTAAACAATAAAATTTTGAAAGCTTATTTGATAATTTTTGAAAATATGGAAAATATATTTTATTCTGTGCCAATTATTATTATTACTTATTCATACCTATTATATTAATGAATCACCAAAGAAAGTTTATTTTAAGTGACAGCTATTTTATCATTCTCTAAGACAGATTTAATTTGTTATCTTTTTAATCGATATCTCAGTCAAGCGTTGGATGGCCTAACGGTTAGCATAGCTGCCTTCCAAGCTGGCCCGAGTTCACTTCTCGATCAAAGCATTTGACATATGAAAAGATGAGTTTCAGCGACAGTCTAGTTTGAGAAAATATTCTAGACATCTAAATACCTATCAGTTATATTCTAATAGTGGCCGGAATTTGATTATATAAATAGGCACATGTAATATATTTTATTCTTCAAATGTAAATGCATTATCACACAAACATACCTTTTAGTTGTATTCAAACTTATTGAATATTTGTGCTTTTGATGAAACGCCAGACACACTTATATATATATATACATTTTGCGTCAAAAATAAAGATCGCAATTGCAACTAGTTAGTTCAAAGTTTATCTTAGATTCTGCCTTATTAATTTTCCCAAAGAAAAAATTTACAGAAATTTGTAATAAATATCCAAAATTCTAACAGTACAAAAAGTATTTGTATATACTAAAAATTCAATTTTATATCAAATTAAAATGTTTTTTTTGTAAAATCCTATACATTATTTAAGAGGATTTTATTAGGAAAAAAAAAAAAACTTAAAATTTGTATTTTTTTGTACTTTGATCATTATTTATTACTAAACCAAATATGTTTTTATTTTATTTGAAATTTTTCAAATTTTATATTTAAAAAAAAAAATATGTGTATATATTTTTGACAGAGAAATAAGAAAATAACATTATTTGTAGAATCTATTAAATTAAAAGTTTAAATTAGATTTTTAAAAAATATTATTTGTCTACTTTTCTCGATTACCATTTATTAAATTATATTTATCTAATTAACTAAAAAATATTTATTTTTGTTCTACATTTTCTTTAAAAATAATTGTAATTATATATTTATAAATAATTCTTTTTATGCTTTAGGTGAAAATTAGGCTATTTAAATAGCTATATAAACATTTCGTCAGTGATTAAAGCATTGGATCATCAAGGTATAGACTCAGGATATTGCCATATTCTGAGAATTTATAAAAATGCAAGAGCAACAATTAGATTACATAACGATACTAAAAATGTTAACATTGAGAAGGGTATAAGACAGGGTAATTCCATATCTCCAAAACTTTTTCAGCAATGCAGTATGAAGTATTTTGTTAATTAAAATGGGAAGCTAAAGGAGTAAAAAGTAAATGGAGATTATTTATGTCATTTAGATTTTGAAGATGATGTAGTTATTTTTGCATAATAATGCTTCAGAACTTCAGAAAATATTGCAAGACTTGTCAGATAAAAGTAAGAAAGTAGGACTAAAGATAAATGTTAAAAAACCTAAAATAATGTTCAATGGATTTTCTCGAAAGAGGAAAATAAAGATTGAATATAAAGAGTTAGAAGTTAACAGTTACAAATACCTTGGTCAGATTATTACTAGAGATGAAAACATAATGGATAAAATAAATTATAGAATTAAACTTGGTTGGAGTGCTTTTGATAGAAATAACATAATATTAAAAGGAAATATGCCTATATGTTTGAAAAGGAAGTTTTTAATAAATTTGTTTTACCAGTTCTTACTTAAAAATCTGAGACTTGGATATTTAATAAAAGAGCAATACAGAGACTTAAAAACACTCAAAGAAGTATGCATGTTAGAAGTAACAAGAATAGAATGAAAACATGGGTGTTGCTGACATCATTGAAATAATGAAGACTGAAGTGGAATTAGGCTGGACATATTGCTAGAAGAGTTGATAATAGATGTACATTTGAACTCTTAAACAGGATTCCAAGAGATTTTAAAAGACCCATAAAGAGACCATATGAGAGATTGATGGATGAAACAAGAAAGTGTGCAGGGGTGATGTGAATCTTAGAGACTAGAGATTGGAGATGGATTGAACTTGGAGAGACCTTCATCCTGCAGTGGATTGATAATGATGATGATGATGATATATATCTTAAATAAATATTAAAATACATGAATTGAGAAATGTTTTTTTATGTATACTAAATTATCTCCTGAAAGCAGATTGGAATAATTAGACGGTAGAATACTAAAACCAAGCACTCATAGTCTGTGGTAGTTTATGGCTGTTCAATCGTTATTTTAACTTGAATGTATTCTAACAGCTTAAATTTCGAGTTACATTTTTTTTAAAAAAAACCCTTATATAAATGAATTAATAATTTAAATTTAATTTGATGAATAACTTTAAATGTAATAAATAATAAAAGTGAAAAGTTTTATTAGTAATATTGTATATAAGTAATACATACAAAAAAAAATTATGAGAGTTGTAAAAAAATGTATCGAAATCATTTTATTATTCCTTTGCAGGTGTGATTTCAACAGACTTCATTTTCAACCATATTTAAATTATTGCAGACAAATGTTTCCAAGTTCAATTTAGTTTCTTTTTGTCCTTAGCCTCTCTTCTCACATCATGTCATCAAACTTTCTAATTTTATCTAGCGATCTCACATATAATAATTATCCCGATCTTTTACAATCTCATGCGATTCAGTTCTAAATTTCAACTTTCACAGTTGTTATTTATATCTTTTTCAATATATCCACCCCAGCTCCTAATTCTTTTAATGATATCAAGGATAACCATTGGTGATCTCATCCAAGTTTTTCACTCCACTAAATTATAAATGAGCATAATATAATTTTAAAAACAGATCAAGTCATTTGATTCAAATACCTGTATCCACAGTGAAATAGCAATCCCAGTTTCCTATATTAACAACAAACCCATCACTTCTTTAGTTTATAAAACTAGATAAATCTCAAACAGCTTTCTACTCAAGTGACATCTATTTAAAACATGAGTAATCAGTGATTCCTAGAAATTAACATATTTGAATCTTTAATCTTCTGATTAATATTTAGCATTTTTTCCTTTATTAAAAAATCCTGAGATTCAAAGCTGACAAGCAATGCAGTAGATTTGAATCCAAGTCAACTTGTCTAAAAAGTTGCATTGATCTGATTGTAATCCAGTAAATATGTTTTAGTACCATCAGTTCTTTATTAATTATAAGCAGCTTCCCCTCACCCTGGCTAGAAATGTTAGTAATAACAGCCAATCATTTAACTGTTAACAATAAATGATAAAACAAGAGCATCTATCTACTTTAATAAAACCAGATAAACTCAGCAATCAGTTATTGTCAGTTGTTTTTGCCATTATCAATAATGCTTAGTATTTGACACTGGATGTATCCATGTATGCACCAAGCTACAATCTTTAATTCAATTTTACTATTCAATGTAAAAATCTGAATTTAAAAACACACTTAGGTTTTGAATTCAAGGTATTCTGTCTGGCTTATCTTTCTCCAGATTTGTATTATATCCTTTATTACTTTTATTTTTATTAATTTATGAACATTTTTTTCTCTTGACTTTCAATGTGTTAATTCCCTTTTGAATTCCAAGCATTACTAATAAAAGCAAAATCTAGAAACAGTCTGGACTGGAATTTTAAATGAAATACCACAAGTTTTGCACTGGTTACTCAAGATTACTAGAAAATACAGTAGAGCAGATGGTTATTTGGTTGTTTTCTCTTAGCGTGTTGAAACCACTTGAGGTTGTAATTTCCATGTAAACAAACAGAATTATAATGTTACCAGGACCTTTGTTCTTTTTTTTTTCAACTTTATAGTGCTTTTTTTGATTTACAACAAAATCATAAATAATGAAATTTATCTAAAATAAATAAAAAATAAATTGGATAAACTTTTTTTTTTTAATTTTTATTTTTCTAAAATGAAATTTGTAATGTTAACAAGAATAAAAACAATATCGTGGTGATGCAAATCAAATTTTAACATGGAAAAAAAAATTTCTCCAACACAAAAACATCATGGCCATGCAAATAAAATTGTTAATTTTAACAAGAATAAAAAGAAATAATTTCCCAAAAACAACATTGTGGCCATGCAAATATAATTTGTAATTGTAATAAGAATAAAACAATTTTTTTTATTCAAAACAACATCATGGCCAAAAATAAAGCCAGTATTTTCCATTGGTCTCATGATTTATCTCACACAAACGTGGATTTTAGCGTGATTTCGTAAAAATCATGCTTATACCTCCCCTTTGACAATTGATTAAAGTGTCACCCTTGTCTAGAGAAGCGAGGTAAAGTTTCCACAATTTTTATTACCTCATACAATATCATTGGATTTGGAAAATAATGACTTGGGCATGTGAATTTGAAGACTTTTGACAGTCTCAATTACAGATACCCTCACAAAATATCGTAGTGAAATTTAAAATGGGATTTTTCATAGAAACTGTAAAGTTCACTGTAAGTGGCAGTGGCTGCTGTGGCAGAATAAATCATCCTACTTCTGTGCTGTAAATACCTGTATCCAAAATGTTAATAATGGGATTGTTCATATAAACTGCAGCAGAATAATATGTCCTATTTCAGTGCTTTAGCATAGAAATAGATACCGTAGCTAAATTTAAAATGGGATTGTTCATATAAATTGCATAACACAAAGTTTCCCGTAAGTGGTGGTGTCTTCTGTGGCAGAATAAACTTCCTATTTCTGTGCTGTAGCATAGAAATAGGTGCTGCAGACAACTAAATGGACTATTTCTATGCTTAACCATAGGGGCACAGCCACTTAAACAGCATATTTCTATGCATTTGCATAGAAATTATGCTCTCAAGTGGTTTGAACATGCTTAGAGAAAACAACCATTATTTTTATTTTTATATTAGAAAAAAAAATAAAGTTTTTATTTGGTGTGTATTTTATAAAAGTACAGAAATTTTCTATATCATTTTGCACCTTCACACATCCAAGCAATTATATATGCAGTACTTTTGTGAAAATAGATTATATATAATTAATGGAGCAAATTTCAGAGGTCTTTGGTAAGGGTTTTGTCTTAGTTTTTATACTAAAATAATTTTTCACCAAATACTTATTAAATGTATAAATTCAACTTTTCAGCACTTATACAGAGATCTAGGTGCACTGCTCTCAGATCCAAAACTCTACAGTCTGGGGATATTGGATGAATAGATGCTGGATAGGGTTTTGATGAACTAACTTTCTAGCATCCATTGATTGTTGTGGCTTACACTGAGTTGTATACAGAAAGCTGCTACTCTGGGAATAGAATTTATCAATATTTAAATCATACTTATGGTACTTACATACTATACCTGCTGCCCATGTCTGCAATGGCAGAATATTATACTTTTTGCAATAGAGAGGGGGCTGTTTGCAACAACATAATGCCATATTAAAAAATCAAGTTTTTAACAAAGTTAAACCACTAAGCATCACATGATCACATTTTCTATACTAGCACATTAATTGTTGATAAACAGAGCACTGCTCTCCATACAGTATTGCCACCTGTGCTAAACAGAGTAATCAATGGATTCCAGAAGGCTGGCGATATTGGATGAGTAGGCATTAGATAGGGATTTTATGCACAAGCCTTCTGGCATCCATTGATTACTCTGTTTAGCACAGGTGGCAATACTGTATGGAGAGTTTTGCTCTGTTTTTTAACAAAGTGTAAAATATAAATTTGTACATAAACATATTATGATACTAAATAAAATCAGATAGTTGAGACTTTTTAATATGGCAATCTGCCATTGCAATTCTCATGCTCCCCCCACTACATAAATATATAGTATTCTACCATCATAAACACTGATACTAGATCTAATACATATGTACTTACTTCAATTTTCATGTTTGACAAAAACGTTAGCTTTTTTTCTATAAACTGGATAGTATTATACACAGAAGAATGGGAATAAACTAACTTAGAATCTGTAAAATTTCAGATATTTCATATTTAATTTATAAAGATTGCTTTTTGAAAAAAAAATGACACTGATAAAGTATATAGATTATATTTAAAAAAACATATTTTGATTATATCATAGTAGAATATTTTGAGATTGTTGATTGTTATTGATATTGCTTAAATGTAGACTTTTTCATGTATTTATAACTATACTCATCTAGCCTTGAGAATTACTAGCTTTATTATCTAATTAATACATAGTTTTAGTGGAATTTGAAAGTTATAATTAAAAATTTGTTAGACTGGTTTTACAACAGATTATCTTTGCCTTTTTAATGAGATTTATATACATTTATTTAAATTAATAATCCCATACTCTTTAGTAAGTTGTAGTCTTTAGTGTCTATATAAATACATTGGACCACAGATAAAGGTGAATTTCTACTTTTATTGTAAAAGAAGGTTGCCTTGACAACAGATTGAGATTGTTGATTATTATTGATATTGGTATTTTTAAGCATTGACTGTTTTTATGCACTTACATGTGTAAACCTATCTAGCCTTGAGGGTTATTAGCTTTAGTTATCTATTAAATAGGTAGTTTAAGAGGAATTCAAACTTATAATTGACTATTTTTAATCTCCTTTCAGAACAGGTTATATTTACCAGTTTTAATATTTTTTAAAAATTAATTCATTCTCTTTAGTCAAGTGGCAATTGATTGTTATACATATTGTTGTTGTTGAAGTGTTCCTGTATTTAATTTTATTTACTATATTTTTTATTTTTTAGAAGGAAGCCTAGAGGTAAAAAAACATACTAAATGATTGACATATTAAAGTGAAGTTTTACATTTCCAGAATTTTTAAATATGATGCTGCATATAATTAAAATAGGATGCACTGATTGTCTTATTTTATCAGATAGCTGCTGATCATAAAAGTATGAATGTGTTTAAAACTCTTACTTAAAAATTATTTAGTTTTGTCAATGTTTTTGCTGCTATCATATTGTTATTCTGTATTTTAGAAAATGTCTGGAATGAACACTTTTGTTAGATGAACATTAGGCAGTCTCATCATAATTGAAAGTTTTTTCTATGATTTATTTTATTCATTCTAGAATTATTTATCGCACAAAAAGTTTTTAAATATATTTTTTTAGCCTTTTCTTAGATTATTAATCACTTGTAGAATGAATGGTTCTCCAAGTTTAATCCAGTTTTTTAATCACTATTTTCTCTTTTACCCATTACACTAGCAAACACCCTTGTTTCATCCATCTTTTACCATGTAGTTCCATTTTAAATCTTTTGAATTGTTTTGTGATCTGATTCAAAATGTTAACTTTCAATATATTATCACCTCTTTTAGCAATTTGTTAATCCCTGTTTCATTTTGATCTTTTCATTCAATTATATTCATGTTATATGATGGCTATCTCATCCATGTATTTTATTTTCATTTTTTTATTGTTATTCATAACATATATCTCTTCATACTTTATTGGGTGGTCTGAATTCACTATGCCCTTATTTGTTAAATGCTCAAGTCTCAGGTCTAATCACATACATTCATGTTTTTAAGCACATAAGCATGTTTTTTATACTAAATTATTTCCATTAAAAACACTTGTAAGACATTTAATTATATAGTTAATTTTATTCATTATATTTTCATTTCTATTAATAATCTTATGAAGATATTTGTAATCTAATTCATGATTATTATTTCTATTTTCTTCTAAGAAAGTCCATTGAACATTAATTTTGAATTTTTGGATTGAATTATTACTTAAGCCGGGAATTTATTAACTGATTTAATTTGTTCTATTTACGTTTGTTTTGCTTTAAAATAAATGGATGACCATAATTTATAAGTTAAAGTAAAAGAAAATGATCATCATTAATTTCTATTGAATAAGTCAAATGGAGATAAAATTATGATTTGCTTTATTCTACTAAAGCCATGACTGAGACATTGTCAGTTAAATCAGTATTTAAACGATTCCAAATTCTGAAAATAATTTTAAGTAGCTTGATTTAGAATGTATTTATGGTTAACATTATGGTTTCATGGGAGAGAAATATTTCCATTATATCATAAAGTTGATCTCAAATAAATACAACAAAATGATTACATTCATTGAATAAATGCAGTGGAGGATAGAATAGAATGGAGAGCTATAATAAATAATGACATTGAAGGAGTTAAAAGATACAACTTGCTGAAGTAATTAATGTCTATTTCATATCTCAAATAAACATAGCAAAGAATCAGCATATAATATATGTGGATATACTTCAGGTTTAAGTCAAATGTGTTATTATTATTTAATCTTTGTACTTTATAAATTTTTACTTTTTTGAGTTGAAATGAGTGGCTGATACTCTCAATGATTGTAAAGATATTTTTATTTCTTCTTGTGGATACATTATTTCTTTTTTTAGGTCAGAAAAATACTTTTATTTATTTATTTATTTTTTTCTATATGTCATAGCATCAGCCGGGAGGCGAACCTGCAACAACCGTCTGCAACCAACTGCTTGCTTGCAAGGCTGCTGCGCTGACCTCTCGGCTAACAACACTTTTATTTATTTGTCACTTTCTTTTAACACCAATAGTTTAAATTTGTTTGTTTATTTATTTTAAAAAGTGCACTTCTTCAGTTTATTACTTTGAGCATCAATATAGTGTTAGAATAGCAGATTCAAAAATTAAAGTGCATCTTACTTTTTATTCCTGTGTGACAAATCATGTGACTCTTGATTATTCTATATTATATTGTACCATTACATGCACTAACCATAATTTTCTTAAGATTATATAATTTTCAGTTTAGGGTAGTAAACCTGCATAAACTAATTTTTACTTATCAAAACCAAATTTACTTTCTTGGATGAACAAAATAAAAGATTAGTTAACCTATAAAAACAATTCACCAGAAAGAAAATTCATGCTTGCATCTATATAGTTGGTAACTGTATTATCTGCAAATGAAAGCCAAAACCTGACACACATAATCCATATACTAAATTTAATTCGTACTTATCGTCTTTAGTTCATTTGCCATTTGATTTATTTTTGTAGTGATTCTAACTAATGTTTGTAGGCATTCAATTATAAATGATATTTATTTCAATAAAAAAATTATGTTCCAAAAATGTTCTCTACTTTATTATACTTCTTTCTATCTTTTACATATATAATAAAATATATATTTTTCCCTTTTTTTATTTTATTTTTTTAAACAATACTTTCAGGGATAGTAGTCGTTTTTCTTTATTTACTTAACAAACGATTTTATGACGCTTCATGTGGATATCATTTTATTATCTTTAATTTTAAAAAAATAATTCCGTTTCTTTCAATGACTTCTGCTTTTTTAATATATATTTTTTAATTTTGTTTTTTTATTATTAATTTCTGCATTACAAGAAAATTGTTATAGATTTTTGAATTTTTTTTATCAGAATCACTTTTTTTATATTTTACTGTTATTTCAGTCATTTAATGTTTATCTGACAATTTCTGAAGCGGTTAATGGGTATTTCTCTTATTTTTTTTTTACAAAACTATTTCTTACTTTTACAAAATCTTTGTTTTCTTTTTTTAATTATTTGTAATTTACTTTTGCTATTTATTTCTTTATAAATTTGAATTGTTTTTTTTTTAATATTCATTTTTGTTAATTTTTATAAAAAATGATGCTACGATTTTAAAAGTTGATGACTATTTTCTCACTAACACTAACTTATAAAAATAAAATAATAACAAGAAATACATATTTTATTGGAAATCAATTTTAATATTGATCACTAATGTATAAGTATGAGTAAAAAATAAAATAGCAAGTATATGTGTTTTCAATATATTTAATATACAAGTAGAGCTTTTTTAAAAATTAATTTTCGTTTGTTTTCCAGCTTGCTATTTAATTAATTATTTTTTAAATACATATATATGAAGCCAATATTTTATAATTAAACGATTTTTTTTTAGATTTAACACCTGCTATTCTAATTTATTCTCATAAAGATTTTCTGTATTTTTGTTTTATGCATAAATTATTGTCTATGATTCATCTGGAGAAAAATTAAACCAGATGTTTTTAAATGGTTAATTAGATTAAATATGCAATAAAATTAAGAATAAAACTGATTTATATATATATATTCTACTTTTTGGATTTTTTCTTTCAATAATTGAAACGAAAAGTATAAACCTCTATAAAAAAAGTTGAGTAAGGTTAATAAGTGGAATTTTTTAGTAAGTAGTATTTTTTTTTATTATTACCACAAATTTTAAATTTGTTAAGTTTAAATGACAAGAAGACATTATTATTTGTGAGAGATTAAAACTTCTTTTCTTCCATGTTGTGATTTATTTTAAGCATCTGGATGCTTATATAAAATTGGAGTAACTACTTAAAATGATTTGAAAGTGATAGAAATGCTGTAGCATCTGATTAAGTGATGATTTATAATTATAAAATCTGAAACCTGCAAAGCATTAATAATTATTTTAAGTTTCATAATTGACTGTTAATGAAAATGTATATTTTTATACATACAATGAAATGGAATAATAGGCATTTTTCTACTGTATAGTTATTATTAGTTGTAGGTTTAAACAAAATAAACCATATACATATAAAGATCAAATATCCAATATAAAAATTATTTGTTTACAATGTTGTTATACATATATAATTAATATAATAATCAATCTAAATAAAATTGCAAAAAAACAACTAATTTTAATTTTAATTATTTAATTACCAAACCACCTTTCATTTATTGAGAACTTTTCCAGATATAAAGTTTTATATCTCTCCATACTTAAAATTCTGTATATAATAACATTTAAAAACATTTACAACTTTACATCTTGATAAAGTCTCAATAAGTGATAAAAGCCCGTTTGATAATTAAATAATTATAATTATAATTATAATTAGCTGTTTGTTTCAATCTTATTTATAATAAATATTATATTAAAATAAATTTCATTTAAATAAATTTTTTAAAGAAATTTTGTTAAAATAGTATTTGATATTTTCATCTAATATTTATGGGTTTAATAGTATATTAATATTTTAAACATGATACAATATGTAAATACATTCGTTTATCATATTTTATATTTAAAATCAAATTGTATCACATATTTAATTTTTAATATTCAAATGTTTTATAATTTGTTTTAAAATATAAAGTTTATTAAGTCAATGCTTTCATGAGTTGTAAAAAAAATAAACCCAATAATTTTATTATGTTATTATGAATGGATTAACTGTTGAGATTATACTATCATTGATAAGTCAATGAATTAAGATAAAAATATGTATATTGTATGAAATTTTATTGTTACATGATCCTATATTAGAATAATAATTATTAATTCATTTTAATTTTATATTGATACTATAGTTGCTATGATGTAATATTTTTTATTATGTTTAACTTAGCAGGATTTTGGAGTATATAACGTGGGCACAAGAATTTTTGACCGATTAATGCCAACCAATTTTACATCACATTACATAACCATATTTTAGGTGAACTCATAATTAAATATTATTGCTAGCATTAATCATGTTTAATATTTATTACAAGATAAAGCATGGTAGTCTCTTCATATTATAATATTGAATAAAAATATGATATCAGGGGTAATGATGGTTTTGAAAGTGGAGGAAAAGAAAGAATATGCAGATAAGGAAATGATGAAAAAAAAACCGTAATGATTAGCATGGAAAAAAATAATCTATCAAAAGCAAGATGTTATAGATAGAAATATAGAAATAAAAACATGGGAGTCTTTTGCTTCAGGATAAACTCATTAGTGAGAAAATACTCAAAAAACAGTTACATTTTTATTTAAAACAGTAGCAAACTCACCACATATTGGTACCACCAGTACAAACCATAGAAATCAATGAATGTTAGAATGTTTGTGAATAAACTCCTATCTAGTATCTACTTATTTAATATCCCCAGACTAGTTTTTAGTTTACAATGGGTGATACTACAGTATAAAGAATTTGCTACTGTTGTAACAAATTGTGCAAGCAGATGAAATGATGATCATGTGATGTTTTCAGATATTTCTATTTGTTCATGATATGTTTTTTTTTTTTTTTTAAAATTCAATCTAATTAATCATGCATTGTTAAACATTGGAAACTGAAACAAAAACTTTATTATTTTTCTGATCTTTGGTTCATAATTAATATACATGTAATGTTTAATTTACATTCTTAAATTACTGGCATAATGTGCAATTATCTTATTTAATAATTAGTATTATCTGTTACATGGTTTAATAATTAACATATTTGTATATCATATAGCATTAACTTGTAATTTCAGCCAGGAAGGAATGATTCTTTTAATTTTTTTAAAATTAGCAATCAAGCTTTAAATTACTTTTTAGATAGTTGCTTTATTACCAAACTGGCTAGTCATAAATAAGTAAAAGACTAAAAAAAAATATATTTGCCACTTTTTCTATTTCACCACACCTGTCCTTATACTCATCCTCAACCAAGTCTTCCATGGTTTCCTCAACTCTTATTTTATATTCTTCTAAACTTATTCTTACCATTCACTCTCTATCCACATCTTTCACTATCATTTCTATTTTTTTTTAATTTTACATCACATTACTAACCATTTCTATTATAAAGAAGTTATGATCACTATTACATACACTCTATTCATTATCAAATACTTTAATTTTCTGTATTTTATCCATCCCATTTTTCTTTACTAATACATAATCTATTGTGTGGAATATATTATTTCTAGACTATGTATATTGTCATAAATATTTGATAAATTTCCAATGCTCAAATTAACTCTCTGACAAAAATTCTTCAACAGTTGTCCAATCTTATTACTTACACCATCATTTTCTTTAATATGCCCATTCATATATCATGTAACCATTATTCCCTTTTCCTTTTCTTTGAAACTCTGTATATTTGTAACTAGGCATTCATAAATGCTATTGTTTCACTCCATTATAGTATGACTATCTCCAGTAACTATATACACTATAGCCACCATCTATTCTTGTCTTCCTAACCTTTTCTAAAACCATAATCATTTTTGAAATTTAACAGTATTTAAATATTTTTTTTTCACATAAATCCTATACCACCACCATTTTTCTTTTTCTTTTCTATTTATACCATGCCATACCAAGTCTTCCAGAATAGGTTCTTCTTTTTCTCTTAGATGTGTTTTCACTACTGCTAATACCTCTAGCTCTTCATTTTTAATTGCTTTGTTTAATTCCAGACACTTTTCTGGTCTCCTACCACCTTGCATTGTAAATAACTATTATATAAAGAGAGTTTAATGTTTATTATAAAGTTAAAATAAAAAAAAATGTTTATTTACTTTGTTAATACAGATCAATCTGTTTGATTAATGCAAAAACAATGAAATGTTTGGATTGAATAATATTTCACAGTTTCTGCCATAAGTATTGAAGACAATCTCGTTTATATACAAAGAGGATAAATGAGACAGTGATTCATTCTGTTATCACAGTATAGTCAAGTATTAAAATAGGAGTGTGACAAGCATTGTTAGCCAAGAGATCATCGCAGTTGCCTTGCAAGCAGGTAATTGGTTGCAAATGGTTGTGGGTTCGCGTTCCGGACGATGCTATGACATATGGAAAAAAAATAGGAGTGTGTATTATTTATTGTAATAAGATCTAAATATTATTATGTTTAATGTTATATATATATATGTGTAATGAATAACTTGTATTACATATAAATCATTTAATGTTTATGACAATGTTAAAATAAATAAAAAAATAAAAAGTTATTAATTTAATTTGCTAACAAAAATCAATATGTTTGATCGATGTAAAACAATAGAATAATTAATTGGATTGAAGATAATCTTCTTCACACACAAAGAGGACCAATGAGGAAGTGATTCACACTTAGGTGGGAGTATGTATATTTACTGTAGCAGCATTATATATATATATATATATATATATATATATATATATATATATATATATATATATATATATATATATATATATATATAATAAAATAAGTATTCAAATATAAAGACCTATCTTTAAAACTAGCTCATACTTTATAGTTTTAAAATATGTGGTTAAATTATAAAAAATAATAAGTAATAATCATGAGATATTTAGCAAGGTACAACAGCTGGCAAACATTGAGAACACATCCCAGAAGATATACCCTCAATGGCTTACTAAATTCACATAATAACACAACTACATAATATTCCTATGTCTTTGAAATACCCTAAATATTTTCAACAAAATACTAATAAATTAAATCACTGTCTTTAAAATATAATCCCAGGTTCTTTAAATATAAAATAATACAAATCAATTTAAAATTCTGTAGTTAAATATGATGAAGGATTTTACATTATATTTAACTACCTCTATAAAAATAATAATAGCAACAATAATAACAATTAAAGTGTTCCTACAGTTAATTTTATTAGTATCTTATTTTTATTCTCAACATTTAATAATAAAATGTTAAATAATTCCAAAAAACATTACATAAATCTGATTCTCTTATGTGGTATTTAAAAAAATAGTTCAATGCAATCAATATGAAAATATGCTCAATCCATATTAAACCATTTAGGTAATCAGCTAGGATTATAAATAATATTAAAATTATTAACAATAACCCTCTAAATAAGTTGTAAAATTTATAACATGCAATCATATTATACATCTTGTTTAATTTCTGTGGATCATGTATTGTGAAGATGAAGAAACCAATAAAATAATACTTGATAAGGAAATTTTCATAAAAACATTAACAAATTTATTTTTGATTTAAACATTATATAACTTTACATAAGATTATAAATTTAAGATAATTAATTTACAATATTAACTATAAAAATAAAATACTATATATACAATCTTACAAGAATGCGGGTTCGAACTCAGACTTTCACATGACCCACCACTCTCACTGCCATCTCATATTGCTGACCTATCTGATCACACACATGTTGAAAAGATAAATAATCACCAATATACGTATTTCATGCTAAACCAGCAATCATCAGTTGGTCTAGATTACTATCCTCACACACATATATAATCAGTATTCAGCTTTATATTAAGATAGCCAATCTATATTCTTTAATGGACAGGCTTCAAAATATTCCAACTCACAAATCTTTAGCCTTCCATTTCATTGAAAATCTGATGATGGAACGTTCAAAGCCCTTGTTAATGCCAAGATTGTCATAAATGCAGGTTTAAGCCTGTACAATGTATTAATTTACATAAATAGTGTGTAAAAGGTCTGCCCATCACTCACATATGTATGTATAAATGGATTATTCTCCAGTACATGAGGGGTCAGAATGACTAATATGTCAACATGGGTAGGATGACAACCTTGGCACTAACAAGGGCTTTGAACGTTCCATCATCAGATTTTCAATGAAATGGAAGGCTAAAGAGTTGTGAGTTGGAATAGTTTGAAGCCAGTCCATTAAAGTATATAGATTGGCTATCTTAATATAAAGCTGAATACTGATTATATATATGTGTGAGGATAGTAATCTAGACCAACTGATGATTGCTGGTTTAGCATGAAATACGTATATTGGTGATTATTTATCTTTTCAACATGTGTGTGATCAGGTGGGTCAACAATATAAGATGGCAATGAGAGTGGTGGGTCTGGTGAAAGTCTGAGTTCGAACCCTGCATATATTACATATATAAATGCAGGTTTAAGCCTGTACAATGTATTAATCCTACAAGTAATAAATACAACACATATAATAAATAAAACAAGATCAATAAATAAAAACATATATGTTAGCCTTCACTTTGGTTATATTAAAATTTAAATCAAGTTTACATATCATAAACAGAAAAAATATTTTACAACATAAAATTCAAGAATGTTCATACATCTAAAATTATATTACAAAAATTTACTTTTTCAGTTTGATAAGAGAAATATTGTTTCTCTAACTCAGATTTAACAAATATATAAAATAGCTTTAAATATATCTTAATTAACTTTACTCTTTTGTGGGTGTATTTTGCTCTGTCAATATGTCCTATAAAAAGTAAATAATCAAGTAATAAATTATATTGCTTGGTATCATCTTTAAAAAATGGTATATTTGCATATGTTAAAAATAAACATTCAGATATTTCTCTTAATATTTTATCCATTCATTCAAGTAAAATATGCATTTGCTCAAATACTTATCAATTTCAAATCATTGAGATTCTAAATTTGAGGAATATTAATCTTTCCTTTTATATCTTTTTGTACTGAACATTACTTATATCATTTGTAAAACTCTTATTTGTAAACCTATTTTGATTTTATATTAAACAATCTATTTTTCAATGTTTATCCATTACTTCACTTTCTTAATGCTATGCTATATGATGCAAAACAACTGAAAAATTGATAGTGGTAAAATGCAGGATGTGAAGGAAAATAACTAGAGTAACAACTCAATAAAATAAGGAAATTCACATGGAAAAACAGTGCAAAAACTATTACGTATGACTTAGTTAGGTACCTAAGAAAAATTATGTCATGATTTTCTTAACTCTTACTGACAACAACAAATAAATGACACTGTCCATAGAAATATAATACAGTACTACATTATCTGTATTAGTGAATAAATGCAAAATTCAAAATATAAGCTGATATTTATCATCTTCACATATCCTATATACATCCAGGGTTTCCTATCTACTCCCCTGTTCACCATCATACAATCCCATCTACTGATTTATACAATCAACATCATAAAAATAAGCAAAACAACATAACTAAATAATCTATAAACTATCATCTTAAAAAATCACTAAAAAAACAAACAAATACCTTTCAAGAACAGTTTGGAAAATATAAGTTTCACTACAATACGAATGATCTTGATAAAATGTAATAATGTGATTCATATATCCATTTATTCAATATATCATACATCTAAAATATTATGTTGCTTTATCTTGCAAAGTAAATCTATCTTAAACTTATGCATATTTATAATCTTTCCTGTTTACTATATCCTAAAGTAAAATTTTACATAATACATTTTCCATAAATCCATTCATCAATTAAAATATCTTATTAAATTCCAAGCAATAAAAATTATTAAGCAAATATCATATAATAATAATAAATTACCAAGTAATCCAACTGTCGTCTTGTTCAGCTATCCATGAACAAATTACATAATAAATTTACCCATCAAAATTGTTATCTATAAATTATGTTTTTAACTTTTCTAAGATTATTGAAATATAAATTTATTCTAAGATTAACTATGCAACAAATATTTATGTTTGTTTAAATAAAATAACAATACGTTACAGATTGGTACTAAGTTTTATTTAACTTTTTGTTCAAAGTTTTTTTCTCCTTCCTCCATTTTCATGCACTAGATTTATCAACACAAATATGAAATTTTAACATCCTTCAAAATCAAAGTAAAATATTGTCAATCTTGAATTATAAAGATATTCATAAGAGTATTTTTTCTGTATATCTTCTCAAGTTGACCATAATTTATCAGAAGAAACACTTTATCCATTTTTGGCAAGTAAAATATTTTTCTGGTACCGGTATGTATTTCCAAGATTTTTTATAGGGCAGTTATAGATGCATCAAAAAATCTGATAAATGTATCCCAGGCTCATCATATTTTTATATTTCCAATAGACTAACACATTATTATTTCCGTAATACTTTTCCAGTTATATATTAATTAATAATGTAAACAAACATTTCATTTCCAAAAATTGATGGTTTATTCAGCATGAAAATTATATTTTTCAGCAAAACATTTTCTTTATCTTCAGATAGCTAAAACAATGTTGATTCATTTACAATTTCAGGATATTCAAATTATGTATTCAATATTCATTAATTATATTTCAGTTTTGTCTTTAAAAATATCTTGCTGTAATGACAAATCCATTTTTATTTGTTTTAAAGACAAATTATTATGCTATAAATACATTATATTTATAATAAGAAAACATTCTAATTAATATACAATATTGTTTTATGTCTGTTTTAAAAATTTAAATTGTAGAATGTACTTTTTCTTCTTTTCTTATAATATATATTAGAAAAATATTGTCTTTTCAAAATTATCTCATTCTTCAATAAATTATTTTTAATAGCATTAAACACATTTCTAGAATGTAAATGTTCACTTTCTTGAAATATATTATATGAAGCAATATTAAAATCTGTATGTAAATTCAACATAAATATATCATAACAAAATCTTTGGCATTTGGTCATCTTTCTTCTGACATTTAATAAGCGGAATCTGCATTCCATAAATTACTGAAGAAGTTTGAATTAAGGTCATAAATAGATTTTGCAATAGATAAATGTAGTTTTTCTATTCACACATTATGTGCCAACAATAATTAATTCTTTATATTTTTAAAACTTTAGAGAAAAATAATATTATTTTAAAATTCAACTTTATAATTTAATTATTTTATGAATCCTTGTTATATTAAATAACCTGTTATAACCAGTTATTACCTATTATTATCCTATTATAATCTGATATTATTTATCTAGACATTGATGATTTGCCTATTTATACTAGTTTATATCCAGTAATCCTATTGGACAAACAAAGTTAGACAATTTGACTCATTTACATTTTGTAGTTTAAAAAGGAAAAATAAATTATGAGTCATCTCTTATTAATATATATATATATATTATAATAATAAATTCCAGTTATTATTGGCCTAATGTGCTTTTATCTCTAATGAAATTATTTATAAATATAAAATTTATTTGACTATTTTATTATGTATACATATATACTATTTATATATACATGTGAACTTTAAATAATACATACCTTAAGCTTTTGAGAAATTGCCAGATTTGAAGTTGAAAAATAAATAATTTATATTTTTTTTTTTGAGGTAAACAAACTCTTTTGTATTTTTAAATACCCCCAACCCCCACCCCCGTTCCTAAAGGTTTTTTTTTTTCTTTCTCCATATATACATTTTTAAATAGGATTTATTTAAAATTAGTATATTTTTTTTCTATATATATATATATATATATATATATATATATATATATATATATATATATATATATATATATATATATATATATTATTAAATCTTAATGTATATTCAACAATTAATATCTGAATTAAGCATGAAATTGTAACAAAACATGAGGAGATTCATTCTTTCTTTAGTTATTGAAGAGAAGAAAAGAAAATCATTTCTTTTTAAATAACTTTTTCTTTTATAAAAATTCCTATTCAACATTTGGAATTAAATATTAACTCTTCCAAATTAAGATAAATCTATGGATTAAAAGACTATAAGGAAAATATTTAAATTTTCTATTAAATCTTAAAAGGAATAGCAATATAAAAGAAAAGAACATTTGTTTGAGTTTTTGCAAACTACATTGTTTTAACACTTCATTATTCTTCAGATATATATAAATTTAAAGTAATTATATATATAAAGAAATATTACAATGTGGAGTGAGTGAAATAATTTTATATCATAAAGGTTTCAAAACCTACTGCCATGCTATTTTGAAATATTAGTTGCAAAGAATGTCTAATGATAATAAAAAAATGGAGAATAAGAACATCATCATTCGAAGAATATTTACTTTATATTACATCAATCAAATCATTGGATATTATTAACAGTATATCAATTAAGGACAAATAAATCAACATTATACCAATGAATTAATATACTTCGTAAAAGATCTTCATTTGGATTATGAACTACAGACTTAAAAATAAACTTTTAACTCTGGAAAATAAGTTTTTCTTTTTTTATTTATTTATATATATTATAATAATATTTATATTATTTTAATATGTTTATTATTATTATTATTATTATTATTATTATTATTATTATTATTATTATTATTATTATTATTATTATTATTATTATTATTATTATTATTATTATTATTATTATTATTATTATTATTATTATTATTATTATTATTATTTCAAATTTGGCATCAATATATATTAATAGAAATATCTAAATTTAATACTATAAACCCAAATTGAAAGTTTAACATAATTCATAAAAATTAAATGAAATATATAAAAATGGTTAAAATTTAACAGATATTTAAAATAGATTTATTATATTTATTATATAATATAATAAACATTTAATGTATTCTATTTATTATAAATATATATAATATATAAATTATACAATTGTAAATAGTACTTATATATATATATATATATATTGTAACAAAATAAAAGGTCGCTCAAATAATTATTTAAAGGAGTCCAAATATCAAGATATTAAGTAAAGGTTCAAAATATAACACTATCTAGAATTATAGATGGTTACAATATAACTATTACCATATAAGTGAAGGAGTTCAAATATCAAGATATTAAGCAAATTATTATAGCAATGTATTATATGAAATCACGTGAAGTGAGTACACTAGTAATTTCAATAAAATATAACTCAGGTATACAGACTGTAGGTTTTATCCACTTTCATTTCTTGGTTTGATGTTAAGTGCATGTTTAAACAAATACTAAGTGAATATGGTCTAGCAGGGCGCCACTAGATTATCTGAATCTAGACACGGTTATATCTAATAACCTTTCACATGTACTGGGTTTGAATCCCTTTTTGGTACTTTATTTCTAATAAAAATGAGAGATTTTGCTTTTTGAGCCATATCACTATAAGCACTAATAGTTAGGTAAAAGTAAAACATCTTTAAACCACAGTGGAGTTCATTGAACATAAATCATTTCTCAGATCTTAACATAACAAATGTGTTTCAATATTTTTATAAGTTCACTAGCTCAGATTATATATAACTAATTTAGGATGGCAATTCACTCATCCTTGCATGAAATAGATGATGGGATGTGGTTATAATAATACTAAGAGATCACTAAATATTATAAAATCAATATTTATTTATGGCCTTTAAACAGTTAAACAGCTCATTAATTAAAACGTTGATGACGATGATGATGATGATAATAATAACGATAATGACAAGGGTTTCAACTACAGCTCTAGGACTAAGCCTAAACATAAAACTAATTTTTATAAAGAAATTCATAATTATTGCTTAATTTTAGCATATTTACTTATATCTTAAATAACTAATATTCAACCATTGATGATGATGAATAATCACACTTAACAAAGACTACACTTAATGAAATATATACGCCTCGTTTAATAAAACAAACTAATATTTATTACTACATTTCTAACATATACATAAAAATTTCTAGATAAATATGAAAATTGACATGAATAATAATAATAATAATAATTGATTATATAACAATCCTCAGATTAATTTTAAGTTCTTCCCCCTTTCCCTTCAAATGTATTTTGTATTAAGTTGGACGTCACATTGACCATGATTTTCACTCCATGAGAAAAGTATTTCAGAAAAAAAAATATTATCTGCTCATTAGCACACATACTTTAAAAATCTAACATGTAAATAGAATGTAAAAAAAAAAATGTTAGTAGAATTGAAAGAGCAAGTTTTAGAAACAAGTTTTAAATTATTTTCTCCCCCCTCTCTTCTACCTCTGAAATGCTATACTTAATGAAACAAACTAATCTAATATTCTAACACTACTTGTTACTCCACATTCAATCGCAATTATACACATATAAAATATCATTATGTATGTGCGTGTTTTATCCCATGATAACAAAATATTATTTAAAACCAAAATAATAATATATTAGTTAAAACTAAAATCATAATACCATAAAAAAAAATTGTTTTACACATTAATATTTTTCATAACTGTAAAATTAATAAACAAATAATTTTCATACATTCAAGATAATTTATGAAGCTCAAAGTTATTATTAGTAAGACATTCTTGTTTTTAATCGATCTGAATAGTCTTTAAAAGTTCTTTAAATAAAATATACCACTTTATTGCTAAAATGTTTCTTAAGACTGATATCATAAAGAAAATAGATATAAAAAGTCATATTACCGATCTTTTGTTTGTGGCGAATTTCCAAGGGTTCAAACTTGTCTTGTATAATGTCTATATTTCTGCAGCTACTATTTCCGTTTTATGTGGGAACAATCTCTTTCTTGAGGTGTATAACTATTTGATGATGATGACTCTATTGAGGTTATTTGCTTTAGTGGACAATTTGGAAATCATTATATTAAATTTTCTTC
This sequence comes from Epiperipatus broadwayi, assembly GCA_028023455.1. Taxonomy (NCBI): domain Eukaryota; kingdom Metazoa; phylum Onychophora; class Udeonychophora; order Euonychophora; family Peripatidae; genus Epiperipatus; species Epiperipatus broadwayi. The sequence continues at coordinate 618,222 of JAQFVV010006229.1, forward strand.
TCTTCCTGTCAAGCATGTGGATGAAATACAGCAGTTGTTTTCCCATTTGTAAATTTTCTTGAGTTTAAAATCAGTTGTTGTAACAATTAATTGGACTTGATGATTAATATTTATCAGTAGATTAATTCATCTTCTTTGAATGCAGGTGAATGCTTTCTTCCTTCTATTAAAAACATCTTATTTATCTGGTCAGTTGAAAGGTGTAGAATATTATTTTAGACACAACATCTTTTCTTTCCTATGTGATGTGCAGCTTCCCCAGATGGACCAGAACCGATGGGACATACATATATTTTTTCTAGCCAGACATCTCTTATATTTTCAGCATTCAATTGGATAGTTTAATAATCTGAATCATAAACAATAATCCTAATAATAATTCAAGACAGCTTTTTATATCCAATTTTTAGCTACCTTAACCAATCAGAGATAGCATCACTTGCTATTTTTGGACAAATTTGTTTTAATTAGATCTCTAATTTATTTTCAACTAAATTATTTTTCAACTGAAAAGTTTAATCCTTTTTCCAGACACTTTTGTTTAAAAAAAAAATAGACTCAATCCTTATTTCCTTTCTTTTCTTTTTTTTTCCTTTTAACATCCAGGTAACACTTCAAATCTTTGAGCTTCCTTCTTTAGATCTTGAGATAAGACAATTTCAAAATTTAGAGCTCTGACCCATTATAAGCTTCCAAAGTGAAACAATCATTTACAAAAAAAAATTGCTACAAAGATCGATATCTGATTAAACAGATTTCCTCTTTTAACAAAAAATTGTACAAAAAAAAATAATTTGACAGATTTAATACTTCCTTTTCTTTCAATATTTAGGAAATGTAAATTTTTGTATGTAATGTACACACATCCTTCATTCTTTCAAATCATTCATAAACTAACCTTAAATAATATGATTGCTAGCTTAGTAATTATAACCCAATTATTTAATTAAGTCTGTAACTTTTAAATCCCAATTATAATTAAAGAAAAGCAAAATAAAAGTATAGAATAAGACATTAAAATTGATCAAGCATAAGTTAGTTTTAAAGAAAGTTAAAATGTTGAATATTTGAAATATAAAACAATTAAATAGCTTACACATACACTGCCTATACGTATGCATTATAACTTTGCTTTTTAACAGAAAATTTAAATATTAAATAGTTTAAATGTGTGTATTACCTTTCTATCAACACACAAACAAATAAAGCATATAATTGTTGACCCACTCTCTTTCTATCTAAAGCTTTTAGAACTGGACCTTGTAGGGTTTAAACTTGGATGCCCTACAGCTTCTTTTATGGTTATATAAAATTGTGATGATGATTTTTGGTTTACCTTTTCTACATGCACATTACTATAAATTTAGCTAGTGACTAAATTGTAATGGCACAATATATATATATATATATATTTTACCGAGATACATCAGGAAGGAGTGTGCTTTCTAAGGAGCTACACATAATTTTGAAAAAAAAATATAAATTAATAAACGATTTGTGTAAATATTTAATAAGAATAAAAGGTCTTGTAGAGTAAAATAAGAATAAAAGGATTTTTTTCTCATAGATAGGTTTATCATTAGAAGCATAGATTAGACATTTTATAAAATATAATTTTGAATCGTATTTAAATAAAACCTAAAGAACTAAAATTTGATTTAAGATTGCTTTAAGAAAAAAAAAAAACACAAGGTGGAATTCATTTTGTCTTATAATTAAAATAAAAAAAAAAAAAAAGAAAAAAAAATGTAATCAAAGGAATGTAGTGAACAATGGGAGCTAATGACGAACATAAGAAATTTCCATTAAATGGCTAGTTAGTGAAAATAACTTTAACAAAGAAATTGAAATAATTCTAACAAAGAAATTGAAATAACATTAACAAAGAAATTGAAATAACTTTAACAAAGAAATTGAAATAAAGAAATTGAAATAACTCTAGCAGAGAGTACAAAGAAATTAAAATGACCAATGCAAATACCAGAAAGTCAGCACGGACCATAACTGAAACACCAGAGGATTAGTTACGTATTGTAGATTGAATCTGCAAGATAAGGACCGTAAAATATAAAAGAGCGAATTTTCTATTGTATTATTATATGAGAGAGAGATATTAAAATTATTTTTATAGATCGAGAGCATTGAATATTAATATATGTCTCAAGCTAAACATAATGCTGCACTGTTAAACCCATTGTGTGAACAGCAATCCTTCCCGCAATACCAACAGCCAACAGTTCAAATGTCGATTACGGTAGTGTAAAGCAAGAAGGCGACGGAGTGTCCACGTGGAGCCCACAGGATCCCAACGACATCGGGAAAAGGAGTGCAAAGAGTTAGCGCTAACTGACCGAATGAAATACTATCAGAAGCAACGCTCGGAACCGTGCATAAGGAAGAAAGCTAGGTAATGTTTATTTCAATTTCTAATTCACTAATTAAAAGCCGTAATAATAAATGGAATAATAAACTCTGAACTTTATGGTACGAACATTCACTATTAGTTGTCTTTAGCTCCATTACCCAGAGATTTTATTGTGACTGTGTGTATAATTATTTTATGTATTTATAATATGAAATTTTGATTGTATTAAATATTATTTGAACTTGAACGAAAGTATAATTAATTATATTATAAGACCAAACGAAGCATAATAGCGTGAATGGAGATTTCATGGGTTAGTGATTACTTAAATTAGATTTAAATTAAATAATTAAATAAAAGAAAAGGAGAAAGCGAGAAATTTAGCGCTGAGAGGGATTCATAAATTGATTTTTTAGGTAGGCGGATTATATTTAATTGATTGTTGTAGCTGAGCTAGCGGGAGCGGGTACTAGATCGTATTGGTAAATCAGACTTGTCGACAAAGGTCGGCTGGCGCCCATTGGATTTTTTCCTTTAAATAAATAAAAAGTTTCATTGGCTAATATGTAATCTAGTAAATGAGTGTTAATGTTATTGGCAAATGTTTGCAAATGATATTGATTACTCTACCCGAGGTACCAACAGCCCCATGATAGGACTTTGTATAAGAGGGAGGTACAAAGTTCTGATCGAGTCATCATTATAAACATTAAACATTTTATTGATTTTATATAAATAATGTTATTATATAATTTACGAGATGACACAAAAGAGGGCTAGGTATAATATATATATATTAACAAGTATGAAACATATATAATAAGAACTGTAAATAAATTAATAAGTTATATAAGTTATTAATTTTTGAATCTAGATATCATTTTTATATATCTGTTAATTTAAATTATGTTATTTATTTTTGAATAGTTTATTATAACATAGAATTTTATCATAGCATGTTAAATGAGAATGTTAATTATTAATATTTTTAAATGATAAAATTCCTTATTTATTTATTAATATTGTATTATCTTTTACATTATATTTTTTATTGTTTATTAAATATTGAGTTATTAACTTGATCTCTGCCTAATCATTATTATATTATATTATACATATGTTAGTATTATAAACATCATATGAATATCAATTATTAGGTAATGCTTATATAGAGGCATATTAAATAATGACTTGTTTTGAAATTATCTTTGAAAAGAGCTAATTGCAAATTCTCCATGAGTTTGAATATCGTGGCATAATGGTGACTGAAAGAGGGATGAGAGATAGATGAACTAGTCTAAATTATATCAAAATTTATTTAAAATTATTGAGCTAGCATAATAAAGATAGATATAATCATGGACTTAGTATTTTATCGATTTATTTCTAGCATTCTACCTGAAGACCCAAAGTCCGATTGTAGTGAAATGCATATCTTCTTTCTGGTGAATTTAATCATCCCGTTATATTTAACAAGCCCAATTTAGACTTTAAATATAATCGATTCTGTTATATTTGGCGCATCAACTGGGGCTATTAAATATAATCAATTCCATTATAATATATATATATATATATATATATATATATATATATATATATATATATATATATATATATATATATATATATATATATATATATATATATATATATATATATATATATATATATATATATATATATATATATATAAAGTATTGATATCAAATATATTTTATCCAATTTAATTGGTTACTTGAAATATTGTTTACAAGTTAACTTTAAATATTGTCTTTAAATTTATTTATAATGGTCAGAGTGTATCAATTTTATCATCAATTTAAAAAATATTTGAAACTTTATTTAAGATCTTGGAAAGAATCCACATGCACTAAACAGTCACGTGATATCTTTTCTAGACATACTATAACAATTTCAAATAAATAAATAATTGTCAAGTATTGGTGATTGAGAGGTCAGCACAGCTGCCTTACAAGCAGTTGTGTGAGGGTTCACTTCCCAGCCAATGCTATGACCCATGAAAAAAAAAAGAAAAAATAAGGAAAAAATAAATAAATAAAAAATTAAAATGCATTATAAAAATATTTAATGTAATAAAGTAAATGAGAATGCAATTTTCTGTTTATTACAACACAATAAATAAAATTGATCCATTCAGAACATCACATAATATAATTATAATTTTTAATAATAATTATTCAACATTTTAAATTATTTAAAAAACATGTTAAGTACTTTATTAAATATTTATACTAGACTTATTAAACGATTGATTTACTATGATGCTTATTAAGCAAAAGAACAACTATACCTTTTAAATATAGCAGATATAAATCTACTCGTCATGTGAAATAAATTATATCACTCTTATCTTTTACTTTTATACTTGAAATAATTTTGAAACATTTTATAACCTATCTGTGAGCTTCTTTTACCAAGTTCAAGTTCTTTTACTTATATAATTATAATTATGGTTTAGCAAAGATCCTAAATCTATTTATTTTTTTATAAAATGGCACTTTTACAACCTACTTTATAACTTTCTTCTACTTTTATAAGTGAACAGACAATTTATTAATATGCAAGATAATAAACAACAAATATTTATTAACAAATCTGGGTTTGAAATTTATAACATTTATAATTTAATAAAATGTAAACATGAATAGAAATAAAAATATGGATCTGTCCTTACTATAATACAATAATTGATTCATGATTATAATAAATGGTCACATACCTCAATCTGAAAAACAGAAGTAAGTTAAATATTAAATATAACAATTAAACTAAATAAAATTGCAATGCATGACAATATAGAATGTAACTATTATGCTGAGGATCAATCTATATTAATTAGATGTTCAATTATATTATGTCACCTGAATGTATATTACACTTATGTCTATGAATTGTCAACTTGTGTTTTATAAATAGAGTTCATTCAAAAGACTGTTAATCATACAAAGAAAGAAAATACTTATATATAATTACTTGTTAGTAAGTTTAATTAATATTTAATTTTATATATTAAATGTCTAATTAAGTGTAGATGTTTAAAATCTTGCCTTTTGTCTTTTAAGTCAATGTCCAATCTAATGCATCCAATTATGCTAATATTTTATTTACAAACATATAAAATTTATCTATGTATACCTTGAGTTGTGTATTTATATCTCTCTCCTTCTATAAAAAATTTAATCAAAATGAGTTCTTTAAAAATAATATTTTCTGCAAATGAGTAAAAGGGTGAGAAAAATCTTAACTCTCAGTATACACTAAAAAAATACAAATACAGAATCTTTAAGAGCATCAAAATTAAATGAATCTTGGACTTTTTTAAAAATAAAAGGTTAAAATTTGTAAGAGTGGCTTTAGTGTTTTTTAGTAGACAGTGTCTTTCTTTTATTGATGCATATTGAATGATTTTAAAACTCCAATCACTTAAAACAATTCCCACAATAAATTCAAATGCTTAAGCTCCTGATTTTGTAGCCATTGCCTTTCCAATTCCATCTGTAAATCATTTCACGTTAATTTAGACACTAGGCATACCAATGGTTAGACTTTATCACTATCTGATGACATGAAGAAGCTCAAAGATCCAGTGACAATTAAATTAGCAAGATTGCATCATTAGATTATATATACATGTAAATAAGTAGTTAAATATAGGTTTTTTTCAAAGCTTGCATTATAATACAAATAAAAATGCTATTTATATGCAGTTTATATATATATATATAAAACACGTGATAATATATTTTGCTTCAAAAGAAATAAAAATTAGTATTTTAAAATTCTATTTCATTATTAGTTTAATTTTTTTAACAAAAACATTTTATAATAATTATAGTTTTGTAGTTGATAAGAAAATATAAATATCTCAGAATTTATTCCAACCAAAAGTTCATAACTTAAATAAAGAATGTCTCTTTCTTTTTAAATATTCTGCACTAATAGATAAATGCAATTCAAGATATTAAACAGTTTTTTTAAAAAAAAAAATAGAATCATGATAATTAATATAATAATAACAAAATATATATTCTTATTCTAAATCTTTACTTCAACTGTATTCCATTTGTAACAACAACCAATAAAAAAAAAAACTGCAGTTGCTTAGATTTTTTTTTTCATTTTCCAAAATCAACAAATGTTTACTCTTTTAAACAAAAGAAACTTGGTTAATAAAATTTAATGTCAGATTTCTTTATTATTTTTGCCACTTCATGATTGAAAATCTTAAATCTTCATGTATTTTATTCTACATTTAATAAAAAAAAAAATAGTTCATTCTTTTATGAATGTATGGTTATGTATGTTGAAGCACTCAAATCTGTTGCACACATTTGGCTTCACTTTCTGGTGATGTTTGAAACCCTCAAACATGGGTTTGAACTCAGTCCTTTAATAATAAATCACTAGGGAGCGAGGGTATACTGATGCACGTGATTGTTTAATGTTTTTGTTAAGCGTTAGTCTCGTTTAATATTAATTTACATATAAAACATAAATTTCTATTACAGTAAACAATCATGCGTATGTGACATAATAATTTTATTAAAAGCGTTTATATGACGTATTTATTTTTATTCCTGTATTTTTATTTGAGAGGAAGTTCGAGAGAGTAACGCAAATTTAGCAAATGAAAGAATTGCCTTATTTTAAGTTCAGAAAAGATTTGTTTTTATTTTAACATAAGTTTATTTTAAAAATTCACATTACTTAACATTTATCCTGCGGGTCTATTTTCAGTTTAAAATAGACCAAGACCAGCTCTCTCAAATTTGATCTTGTGCATACTTTAAAATTAGCTGTGTCATTGTTGACCATTAGTGGACATCTGGGAATTACCAATGGCAGCCAAAATTAGTATAAATACCACCGAATTTTCTAATTAAAAAGCACTGCATTTTATTTCTAAATGTTGTTGTCAAGGTAATCTATGTCACTCAGAATTTTAAAATGGTTTTTGAGTAGAAAGAAAATTTGCTTCCCCGATCTCTCCAAGATCAGACCCGTGCCAATGTACTCATAAACCATCATTTCCAAACTGCTGCCAAAATGAATTGTAAAATACACCAGGAATGGACATTAACCACAATTTTGCTGAAGTAATGCCAAATTAATCATATTTCTTCAAAAATGAAATCAACATGTGTGCATACATCCATCAAATTGTCTAACATAAAGGTAATTACCTGCCGCAAAATAAACTCTAAAAACTTTCATCTAAATAATCTTCTTAATCGTGAACTGTAAAATTCAACCTTTAATTATGTAAATTTATTTCGCCTAAAGTATGTCTTTTTAATATTTCCATTTTTGTAATATTTATTTTTTTCAAAATGTAATTGCTTATTTTTCCATCGGTAATGCCAAACCGATTAATTGCTTAAACAATGACTTTTCTTTTTGCTTTAATATCTAAATTTTATTTGATTTTCTAAACTCGATTGCTGGGTTTTCACTCTTACTGTTTTATTATTTTTAAATGCGGCAATTTTAATTTGATATTATGTAAATCATACCTATTTTAATATGCTAATAATTCAACCTGGCAAATCAATCTTATATTATTTTACTATTCCACCATTAAGGAATTTTAAATCATAAACGTAAGTTTTCTTACTAAACTAAAAATTTGCCCGGTTGAAAATATTCCTAAACTATTTTGATTAATTTTTATTATGCTATCCATTATCATTTCAAATAAATTATTAACTATTATTTCACGCTATTGATTAATATTAAATAAATTTAGTATTAAATAAATTGAAGTTCAGATCCTTACTTTTAGTTGATGATTCATTATATAATTAGCCCACCATCTAACGATAATTTAAGTACTAATTTTTCAGGCATATTGATATGTGTTTAATGAAGGGAATCTTAACTTTTCATATTTTATTATTGATATGCTAAATAATCTTTTAAGCAAATTGTATTCCCCTTTTTGGGATTGCTTATATATTATCATTTTATTACGCTAGGCTTACTTACTCTTTAAGGCCATAAATAAAAATCAGTGTTAATAAAGACCTGAAAGCCTTTGTGATGCATACCAGTGATAATGTTCATCAATCAACTGTTGCTTTGTCATACTTTCTCTCATTACTGGAATCCTTAAAACACATTTCTTGGTGGAGTGTGGAGGCCCCGACTTCAAAGGTTGTGTTTGGTCATGTAGGCTCTATTATGGGTTAACATTCAGAAAAATGGAACCATAGTATCCTGCCGACCACTTCTTCGGATGCCATCTGTCACAAGTGCAGATGAGCTTATATTTTTCATTCTCAAGTTGATGAAGCTTCTCATCCTTTCAAACGTTATCATTTTGTTCGCACGTTATCGTTTATACTTCCTCATATATTTTATTTGTCTGTAAGTCATAATGATATGATTTTCCTAAGCCACTCCAAGTTCTCATATTATAATATAAATTTAGTTTGCCCTATCACATGTTATAGCCTATTAGCACTATCCACCCTGTCGTTAAACTGCTATTAAATATGTTGAAAGTTAACTTTTAATAAAGCCTATAAAAGTCAAGTCATGTGACCAGATGTCGAGATAATTATGCTTTTCCTTATTCTATACGTAAATCATAAATGATGAATCATTTTATAATTTCCAATATAATTAATCTATCATTAATATAATTATGATGAAATCCATGTATAATCAAAATTCACTAGATAATTTGTTATTCAAACTATCATAATGTATATAATCAAAGCCCACGTATAGTTATTAAAATCCGTTATATTCTTAGTGACTTAAAATATCATAATGTTCAGAATAAAAGCCCATGTATGGTTATTGAAGTCAGTTACATTCTTAGTGATTTAAAATGTCATAGCATGAATAATAGAAGCCCTATAAAATATATTTTAAATTAGCATATTAAGCCACATCGTTTCAATTAATTAATTTCTTACTAATATGTATATTTAGTACTTTCATATCCATCAATCCTTAATTTATGTCGCTAAGGTCAGCATGGAATGCTCACATCAACATTATGTGAAACCCATATAGAGTATTTATTATGTGTAATCAGAGTTATAGTGTGTTTTAAAGTCTATATCCATTTGCTCATATACTAATTTAATTACATCATTAATGTTATTTTAAATAAATTCATATTTAATAATCTATTCTTTGGACATTTTATTAAGTCATGCATGCACATCTGTTATTATATTGCATCATCCTTTAGTTAATCAATAGATCTCTTGTGTCTCTGCTGACCCTCTGGGCCAGGAATTGTTAAAATGTCATTTGCTATCATCAGAAGTGTTGTTTGTAATGTTATAGATTTGGGAAATGGGAAATAGGGTGGAGTTCATGAGTATTCCTGACCTATGTATCTCACATATGATTGAACTCTAGGTACTTTTGCCTTGATGTTAATTCTTGTTAGACGAACATACAATTCTGACTGGTACAATGTATATATATATATATATATATATATATATATATATATATATATATATATATATATATATATATATATATATATATATATATATATATATAGCTTCAAGTTATCCTAAAATTATGTTGTAAAGGTTGGCTGCCTATCTAATCTTCATACTTGTCGTTCCAAAACATCAGTTATTTATTATTATTTTTTATAAGAATTGGGTATCACCTTACAATATATATGTTAGGATTTGTTTACATGTAGGCCAAAACATTAGAAAAAGTTTTACTTTGTTAACATTGGTGTAATACTTATCAAAACCAAGGATCATATTTTTCCTCAAATATTAAAATTAGATTTGTCCTGCACTTCAATATCAAAGTTTTTCTTTATAACAATAGAAAGAACAAAATAGTATTTCATAATCATTCAAAAATATATACACTTTGAAAATGAATATGACCTTCTTTAAATTAACACAAACCAATACAATTTAACTCACGTATTCATAATATTATGTCAAAATATATAATTTATATATTATCTCAACTTAAACATTACACATAATGTAAAAATAAGTTATGACTGCAATAAAAAAAAATAGAAAGGACAAAAAATATTAATAAATTATATTAAAGTTATTACTTTTATTATCAAACATCACTGTCAAGCATTGTTAGCCGAGAGTTCATTGCACCTGCCTTGCGAGCAAGAAATTGTTTGCAGACAGGTGTGGGTTCACATCCCGGCCAATGCTATGACATATGAAAAAAAACAATATCACTGTTTCATTATCATCACATATTTTTAAAAGAATAAGATTAAATTACTAACTTTATGTTATAATAATTACACAGAAGCAAAACTCTACATACAATAGCATCATTCAGTGCAAGACAGAACAATCAATTGATGCCCTAAGTGGTACTACTGTATTGAAAGTTTTGCCTTTGTGCAAACAGTTTGTGTAAGCATAAAGAATGGTGATCATGTGATGTTTAATGCTATAATAGTAATACATTTCTTCCTCTAGCATTTTGTTGCCATAGCAAACATTTTAACATTTTCTAAATTAATATATAACATTTCAAATCTATCTAAAAAAATTATTTATATATGATCTTACATCATATACCGAATTTAAACTCGACTTCTGTTGGTACAATATATATATATATATATATATATATATATGTAGATAAAATGTAATGTTTAAACTCGACTTCTGTTGGTACAATATATATATATAACTTTTAAACATTAGTTTAAAATGAAATTGATAAAGTTAAATTATATAGTATTGTGATAAAACATTTTTGTTCCGAATATTACATATAATTTACCATCTACTGTAAAAATGTACTTAATTATTCTAAAATTAGCACTGATAACATAAAAATTAAATTAATGGGTGTTTATTAAAAAATGTTTTAGAAAATATGGATGATTATGTGAGAGACTTAATACCCATATGTAAAAAATAGTTTACACCCAATTTGAATAAAATAAGAATATTACATAAACAAAAAATAAAATAAAAAAAAACAATTTTTATTAATAGGGAATGCAATTTGCTTAATAGATGTAGGCATAATGTGGAGATTTATAAAACATGTAGAATAACATAAACTGGGTATTATGAGAATTAGTGTAGCTCTGTTATAATTATATGCACATTATAATGATTATGTGTCAATAATTCAAAGTTTTTTTGTAATTTAATTATTATTTAATTTTTAAAAATTAGATGTTACTCTAGTTTATTTATAGCATATGTTTGCTAATTATTTTTTATCCTTTTGTAAGTAATATTTATATAATATAAATCACATTATAAAATGATTATTTTAGTTAATGATTGGGTTTCATCAGTATAACTTTACTTTAAACTGTTTAGAAAAAGTAATCAGTTATAAACAACAAATAATAGGAACAGAATATTTATTAATTAATACTTCCTATATACTTTATCAAAATATTTTCTTGGTTGTTTAGAGATTTTAAGCATTATCTAAAGAATCATGACTAAATATTTATGCACATTTTGCATTATTTTCATTGTAAAATAGATCATATGATCAGATAACCAGTTTCTCTATCCAATGACTTTGACAAATGTCATTATAATGTCGATTTTTATCTAAAAGAAATATCTACATTTTCGGTTAAATTTATTATGTATAGATTGAAAATGATACAGTCAAAATTTATTGAAATCATGCTAGGTAGTAATAAAGCTAAATATTATTTAAAAACTAACTTTTCTGTGTGTATGCTCATTTTACCAGATGTTATACATAGATTGATGAATTTAAAAGCTAATGTTTATGAATTGAATCTTAATTTGTTCTTCATAGTATTCAAATAATATCTGATATCCTAAGCAGAAAAATTTGACTATTTTTTTGTTCTGTTTAGTTTAGCACAATGTTAAATTGACAATTTTGGATCAAAGCTTGCTGTTTCTTCGAATGCTTATATAATATATAATTTTTTGAATGATTAAACATTGAAAAATTTTCAAATATACATTTATGTTAAAAATTTTTTTTTTTTTAAAATGTAGCAATTATTTATAGAATAAGTAAATTTCTTGAGTTATTAACAAAATATTTTATCTTCTCTTTTTTAATTTGTTGTGTGCAATAACACATTAAACAATAAATATATTTCTTGATAAAATATAATTTTTACATAAATAAATTTTAACATACTTTCAAGCTCCTTCAGCCATCCACTCTATCTCATACAACTGATGTGCATGGATTGATGTGCATCACCACACACATGTGAATAAAATAAATGATCAATATATATATATATATATATATATATAATGAGCATAGATTTATATATCAGCATGATATATACGATATATATATATATATATATCATGCTGAACCATCACTCATCAGTTGGTCCAATCACCATTTCACACATTTGACCACACCCATGTGAAAAGATAAACGATCTCCAGTAATGTATACATATTTCATGCTGAATCAGCACTAATCATATGTAGAAGATGATGATCTGGACCAACTGATGAGTACTAGTTTAACATAAAATAGGTATACTGAATATCATTTAACTTTTTCACATGTGTATTGTCATGCACATCAGTTGTATGAGATAAAGTGGATGTCTGAAAAGAGCTTGAAAGTCTATGTTCAAATCTCTTATATTACATCTAGACTCCAGGTATGTAAAATATACTTGTATTTAAAATATTATAAATAAATTTTATAAATTACTATAGTGTTTGTTTATAGTCTTATAATTTAAAAATAATTTCACAAAATTTTAAAATTATAATTGCAATTTTAATCAGCTTTATTTTCATCATAAAAAAACCAATTTTATTTTTCTTGAAATATTAATGTATATCTGTAATTTTAAAAATATTTATACAGTAATTTACGAATATATATTGTAAGGATACATTTAACAGATTACATAAAAATAACCATGCACACATCATCACAAAGACTTAACAATCAAAGGCATATTATTGAATATAAGTTAATATATTTGTGTAAAATTGTCAGTTAAAATTATATTAAAATAGGCAAAACTCTCTCCATACAATAATGCCACTCAAAGCAAGACAGAGTAATCAATGGATGCCAGAAGCTTGTGCATAAAATCCCTATCTGATGCCTCCTCATCCAATATTCCCAAACTAGTTTTTGGATTGTGGCCTTCATCAGTGAGAAGCCTTGGATCTGAGGGTACTGAATCTAGATCTTAGAATTTAATGCAACCCTTCAGCAGCCACATTTTATCTTTACATAATTACAAAACTATGAGAACAAAATTGAAAACACACAAACATTTTCAATCTAAGCTCAATAGCTTATATAGTCATATGGGTCTGAACTCAATTCAGCACTCATACATTTTGGTGTCTTTGCTTCTTTTTTAATCATAGCCACCACCTTCCTATTATGCAGGATTTTATGCAGGATTGGCATTAAACCTTTGAACATCACATGATTATTATATTCCATGCTTCCTCATAACTGTTGTTAAAATAGGCAAAATTCTCTTCATACAGTAGTGACACTCAAAGCAAGACAGAGTAATCAATGGATGCCAGAAGGCTTGTGCATAAAATCTTTATTTAATGCTTACTGATCCAATATCCCCAAAATAGTTTCTGGCTTGTGGCCTTCATCAGTGAGGAGATTTGGATCTGAGAGCACTGCACATAGATCTTAGGATCTAATGCAACCATCCAGCAGCCATCTTTATCTCTACATAACTACAAAACTATGAGAACAAAATGAAAAACATACAAATATTTTCATATCTAAGCCACAAGCCAGAAACTAGTTTGGGGATATTGGATAAGTAGGCACTAGAGAGTTTTGCCTATTTTAACAACAGTTATGAGCAAGCATGGGAGATAGTGATTATGTGATGTTTAAAATTATATTATTGACAATACTAATTTATAAGTATTCCAAACCCTTAAATGTAAGCAAGTAACAATTTGAAAGAAACAAAATAAAAAAAATCATTAATGTTAAATTGTTTTCTTCTTCTTCTTCTTCTTCTTCTTCTTCTTCTTCTTCTTCTTCTTCTTCTTCTTCTTCTTCTTCTTCTTCTTCTTCTTCTTCTTCTTCTTCTTCTTCTTCTTCTTCTTCTTCTTCTTCTTCTTCTTCTTCTTCTTCTTCTTCTTCTTCTTCTTCTTCTTCTTCTTCTTCTTCTTCTTCTTCTTCTTCTTCTTCTTCTTCTTCTTCTTCTTCTTCTTCTTCTTCTTCTTCTTCTTCTTCTTCTTCTTCTTCTTCTTCTTCTTCTTCTTCTTCTTCTTCTTCTTCTTCTTCTTCTTCTTCTTCTTCTTCTTCTTCTTCTTCTTCTTCTTCTTCTTCTTCTTCTTCTTCTTCTTCTTCTTCTTCTTCTTCTTCTTCTTCTTCTTCTTCTTCTTCTTCTTCTTCTTCTTCTTCTTCTTCTTCTTCTTCTTCTTCTTCTTCTTCTTCTTCTTCTTCTTCTTCTTCTTCTTCTTCTTCTTCTTCTTCTTCTTCTTCTTCTTCTTCTTCTTCTTCTTCTTCTTCTTCTTCTTCTTCTTCTTCTTCTTCTTCTTCTTCTTCTTCTTCTTCTTCTTCTTCTTATTATTATTATTATTATTATTATTATTATTATTATTATTATTATTATTATTATTATTATTAATCCAGCATAAAATTATAAAAAGATCGAAGTGACGTTAACAATAAAACCAAAGCACAAACTTGAAACTCACCGATCTAAAAATAAATGTAAGACAAGATAGAACACATTGCTTCTTTTTAAGAAAAAAGAAAGGCAAGTAAATTATGTCATCAAGAAAAGATACTTGATAAATTCTTAAAATCAATTTATTTGTCATATTAACTATCCTTAATATTGAAGTTCATAAACCACTATTATTGCAATTTGAGGAAGTTGATTAAAGGATCCACCTTAATTCTATAAAGCTTATATTTTTAACTCAAGTTATAAGTGAGAAAAGAACAAATCATGCATGGCTAAGAAGTGATAAAGCATCATGGGGATGAAGTTGCTTGTCATACAGCCAAGAGTTTCTGATAAGATTATCATTTCAAATTAACATCATGTTAACCATGATAGTAAAAGAACTACAAAACACTACAATCAAGCAAAGAAATGATCTCAACATAGGATACTTATAAAAGAGTGAGTCACCAACATAAAGACTCAGATGGAGACTGGAGATTATCTGATGGACTACCTACCATTCAGTTTACACAAAGAAACTTTCCTAACAACAAGAATACTCACACACTTCACAATGTGGATTACAAGACTTTGAACTATGGCTAGACTATGCTGAATTTGTAGAGGGAGGGGAGCTATCAATACTATTTTTTTTTATTTTTCATTTAGTAATAAAATTTAGGGGCAGACTCCCGACAGCTTGCCAATTGTTATATCAGTCTACTGACTTAAAAGGTGAGACTTTAATCTTATTCTATATTAAGCACTCACATTTTGACAGTTACAATCAATGTTTGAGTTTAATAAACTTAATTATTAGTTGTTTTTTATTTGGAATGTATGTATAACCCTTGGATGATTAGTCTGTGCTATCATAGATCTATAAAACACCAGAATAGGAGGGGGATAAGAATCTATAAGCAACTCTCAACAGATCTCAAAACATAAACAGGCAGGGTAGAAACTAATGACCAAATGATTTTCATGGAATTTTAGTCATCAAAAAGTTTATTGTTAAAATATAGTTTCAAAATTGTCTTCAACATAAATTTGAGTTTGTTAAATTGGAAAGGAAAATGACCATTCTTTAAAGGGATTAATGGGGTTAAAAAATAGTTAATAAATACCAAACAAAAAATGATCATGCTCCAACAATCATTAAACGTTAAATATGTACACCAATTTCTTATAAAGAATTATGGAGAGCAATCATCATCAAAATTAATTTGTTAAATATTAAATTAAATTAGTTGTCTGTTGTTTGATTTTTCTATTTTCCAATTAATCACACTTAGGCATACCAATGTACAAATCAGATACAGAATAATCATACCTTGAAATAGATTACATATAATTCTCCCTGAGTTGGGAACTCTGTGGCATAACAGGGATCAAGAGAGGTAAAGTAAGGGAAGTTGTGCAAGCATTAATCCCATCCCATCCAATTATTAATCATCATGGGACCACTTCCTAAAACTAAGATAACTCATCAAATAACTGGCTTGCCTTATCATGCGTAATACTTTTTTATGAGGACCAAGTGGGTGACTGTAGTTAAATAGTTGCACTTTCAAAACCATAAGTTTCTGGGCATGAATCACATATATATTTGCCATCCCACTATATCTGGCATAACTAATCATTAGGCTTGATACATAACTAGTATGATGCCAGACCAACCCATTATATAAGGCATTCAACAAGTTGGGCATGAACACATATACATCTCACAAGGATAACAAATTATCATGTTATATAAATATGAAAAACAAAAAAACAAGTTATAAATCATGTAACTTGCTATCACTTGCATTTATGATCAATAGATGGAGCTTTACCAAAATCTCCATGTACAAGTGCATGTTTACATAAATGTCAAAAGAGTCAGAATTCACTATCTCTTTCATTAGCTCCACCTTCAGATCAGCTGATTTCAACCTAATTTGCTATCATCAGTGAAGGATAGGAACAAGAAACTAGATCTAAACACTAACTCTCAGCATTTATGAAACAATTTCCTATCAGTTTGCAAGCATGAATTTTTCAGACATGTAATGTCTTCAAACCCTGCCTAACAAGCCAGATAGCCATATGGGTCTGATCTCTGTTCAGTTTCTCCACATACTAAAAGCCTCTGCAATATATATCATTGCAAAAACCTTCAAAGGTACATTTATGAAAAACAAAAAACAAGTTATAAATCACATAACTTGCTATTGCTTGCATTTACGATTAATAGATGGAGCTTTACCAAAATCTGTGTACAAGCATATGTTTACATAAATGTCAAAAGAGTCAGACTTCACTATCTCTTTCATTGGCTCCACCTTCAGATCAGCTGATTTCAAGCTAATTTTCTGCCATCAGTGAAGGATATGAACAAGAAACTAGATTTAAACACTAACTCTCAGCGTTTATGAAACAATTTCCTATCTGTTTGCAAGCATAAAGTTTTCAGACATGTAATGTCTTCAAACCCAGCCTAACAAGCCAGATAGTTGTATGGGTCTGATATCAGTTCAGTTTCCCCACATAGTAAAAGCCTCTGCAATATATATCGCAAAAACCTTCAAAGGTACATTTATGAAAAACAAAAAACAAGTTATAAATCCTATCGCTTACATTTATGATCAATAGATGGAGCTTTAACAAAATCTCCATGTACAAGCGTATGTTTACATAAACATCAAAAGACTCAGAATTCATTATCTTTTTTGTTGGTTCCACCTACAGATCAGCTGATTTTAAGCTAATTTTCTATCATCAGAGAAGGATAGGTACAAAAAACTAGATCTAAACATGAACTCTCAGCATTTATGAAACAATTTCCTATAAGTTTGAAAGCATGAATTTTTCAGACATATAATGGCTTCAAACCCAGCCTAACAAGCCAGATAACTATGTGGGTCTGATATTGGTTTTAGTTTCTCCACATAGTAAAAACCTCTGCAATATATATCATTGCAAAACCTTCAAAAGTACATTTATGAAAAACAAAAAACAAGTTATAAATCATGTAACTTGCTATCGCTTGCATATATGATCAATAGATGGAGCTTTACCAAAATCTCCGTGTACAAGCGTATGTTTACATAAACATCAAAAGAGTCAGAATTCACTATCTTTTTGTTAGATCCACCTTCAGATCAGCTGATTTCAAGCTAATTTGCTATCATCAGTGAAGGATAGGATCAAGAAACTAGATCTAAACACTAACTCTCAGCATTTATAAAACAATATCCTATCCATTTGCAATCATGAATTTTTCAGACATGTAATGTTTTTTGTTTTTCATAAATGTACCTTTGAAGGTTTTTGCAATGATATATATTGCAGAGGCTTTTACTATGTGGAGAAACTGAACTAATATCAGACACATATAGCTATCTGGCTTGTTGGGCTGGGTTTGAAGACATTACGTGTCTGAAAAATTCATGCTTGCAAACTGATAGGAAATTGTTTCATAAATGCTGAGAGTTAGTGGTTAGATCTAGTTTCTTGTTCCTATCCTTCACTGATGATAGCAAATTAGCTTGAAATCAGCTGATATGAAGGTAGAGCCAATGAAAGAGTAAGTGAATCCTCACTCTTTTGACATTTATGTAAACATACACTTGTATACAGAGATTTTGGTAAAGCTCCATCTATTGATCATAAATGCAAGTGATAGGATTTATAACTTGTTTTTTTGTTTTTCATAAATGTATCTTTGAAGGTTTTTGCAATGATGTACATTGCAGAGTTCTTTTACTATGTGGAGAAACTGAACTGATATCAGACCCATATAGCTATCTGGCATGTTAGGCTGGATTTGAAGACATTACTTGTCTGAAAATTCCATGCTTGCAAACTGATAGGAAATTGTTTCATAAATGCTGAGAGTTAGTGTTTAGATCTAGTTTCTTGTTCCTATCCTTCACTGATGATAGCAAATTAGCTTGAAATCAACTGATATGAAGGTAGAGCCAATGAAGGAGATAGTGAATTCTCACTCTTTTGACATTTATGTAAACATACGCTTGCACACGGAGATTTTGGTAAAGCTCCATCTATTGATCACAAATGCAAGTGATAGCAAGTTACATGATTTATAACTTGTTTTTTTGTTTTTCATAAATGTACCTTTGAAAGTTTTTGCAATGATATATATTGCAGAGGCTTTTACTATGTGGAAAAACTGAACTGATATCAGATGCATATAGCTATCTGGCTTGTTGGGCTGGGTTTGAAGACATTACTTGTCTGAAAAATTCATGCTTGCAAACTGATGGGAAATTGTTTCATAAAAGCTGAGAGTTAGTGTTTAGATCTTGCTTCTTGTTATTATCCTTCACTGATGATAGCAAATTAGCTTGATATCAGCTGATCTGCAAGAGGAGCCAATGAAAGAGATAGTCAATTCTCTCTTTTGATGTTTATGTAAACATACACTTGTACACAGAGATTTTGGTAAAGCTCCATCTATTGAATATATATATATATATATATATATATATTGTAACCATATATATATATATATATATTGCATGAAATGCAGCAATATATTTTATAAATTACTCTATTCAACATACTGCAGGGTGAATTTTCTAGGAAAGAAAACACAATTTCAACAAAAACAAATTAGTATACATGGAAATAAAATCCACTACATAAAAATAAAAAAAAATAAAGACATCCTTGTTATGCACATATATGCACTAAAAAGTAAAAAAGAAGCATTTTCTTAGGCTTTCACAATCTAATTGATATTGTAACAAAAATAAAACAATGCAACTTATATATTTAAAAATATTCATAAATGCACTAAAAAGGAAAAAAGAAAATTTCCAATTTTATATTTTCTTGATATTATGCCATCAAAATAAACATTACATGACCAAAATAATATCATATTTCTAAAAGAAATGCTTCACAGATTTATTTTGGTGACATATTGTCAAGAATATTATGAGAGCTGAAAAAAAAACTTTTATTTTACTTTTTAGTACATTTATGTAATAGAAATATATCTTTAAAATTTTTTTTAAAGATTTTATAGTTTTATTCTTTAGTTAATAAGAAATTTAGATACTATTTGATTTTTTTAGTCATAGTAATGAATATATGTAAAATTATAAATTTAAAATTTTCATTATTTTTGTGAAAATTATTTGCAAACATTAAAAAATGGCATAAACATATATATGTATGCAAACTTTCAACTATGTCAAATTAAAAATTGGATGAAAATTGAGTTAAAAGATTTCTCAGACATACAAACAAATAAAAACATATAAATTAATAAACATAAAAACATTAAAAAATATTGGAATGTGCTGATCTTTTAATAGCAAAATATAATATTCTGTCAGGCATTGTTTGTCGAGAGATCAGTGACAGCTGCTTTACAAGCAGTTGTCAGGGTAGCGGGTTTGCTTCCCGGCTGATTCTATGACACATGAGAAAAAAATATATATAATATTCTTCAGTGAATAAAACTTATTTAATAATATTATTGAATGAGTGATAATTTACCTATTTTTAGAAATTCTTATTTTAATTATTGTTTATATAAAAAAATAACATCATTTAATCGCTGTTGTAGTATTATATGTAGATAATATTAAAAATAATTGTCTAATGACAAAAATAAATTCTCTCATATTTGTAGCAGAAAGTAAATACGATTAAATAAAAATTTTAACTATTTTTAAAATGACTAATTTAAAATGAAAAAAAAAACAGACTAAATTATATTATATTAATTCTGTTCTAAAGAAAAAAAATAAAAATCTAATGTAATTTCGTCTAGAATTATTGATTAAATATTAATTACTTAGAACTATTCATTTATTCAAATGATTTTTTAAATAATTTTTTAAAAAATATTAAATTAATTTCACATTGTCAAAGTTAATTTAACAGAAGAAAGCTTAATAAATGAAGGAATTTAAATAAGAAAAATATCTTTAATTATATTACTGAATAAATTAGAGGAAAAAACATTTACTGAAAAAAAATCTCTTTTTTCATATTTATTACGTTTCCAGGTATTTAAATATTGTATTAAAAATACGCCATATATAACACATTCTCTCATACATATACAACAAGCAGGACACATATGATATCAGATGGGGTTAGTTAAGTTAAAAAAGTAAATAAATTAAAATACCGTGCAAATTTAAATAATACTCATAATTTTTTTTAAAAAAAAAAAGCTTTAAAAAAATGTGGTTTTAAAAGTATTTTCAACAAATAAATCTTTTCTCTCTAAAAAAAACAACAAAAAAACAACAAACTTATAAGTTGTGTAGAAATAAATGATCATACATATATTTGTTTGTGCGTTTATTAGAATATTTTAACAAATAAAAAAACGTTTGTACTTGATCTTTGAAAATAAATTTATTGTTGAAAGTATTTACACTAGTATAATGACCTGTCTATCATGAAGCAAGCAAATCAATGAGCATAGGTCCTTTGATTTCAGAATGAATTTTGTTATATATATATATATATATAATATTAGATATCACCATTTTCAAGAAATATCAATTTATTACAGAATGAAGGTCTCTCCAATTTTAATTTATTTTAGTTAGTCCTTTAACTCCTCTTACATCAGACTGACACATTTTTTATTTCATTTCTTCATCTCACAGTGAGGTATCTTTCTGAGACATCATAATAATTTGGATCCAAATTAAGATTTCAACTGTCCATCTATTATCACCTCTTCTAGAAATATGTGTAGCTCAATTTTATTTCGGTCTTATAATATTTCAATGATGTATGTGACATCTAATTGGTCTCAATCTCTTTTTGTTATGCATAATAGATATTTTTTCATACTTTGGTGAATGGTCTAAAAACTTTATATTATTCTTATGTTCAGTGTCCAAATTTTAATTCCATAAGTAAAAATTTGAAAGGCACTTCTATTGAAATCCTTTTTTAAAGACTTATGTATATTTCCTTTTATTATTAAGTTATTTCTATCAAAGCATTTCATTCAAATTCAATTCTACTATTAATTTCATTCAATATTTTAATATCTGTATTAAAAATCTATTCAGAGTAATACTTGTTGTTATTAATTTTTTTTGATTTAATAATTATCAATTTTTATTATTTTATTTTAAAAAAACAATCAAGCATTACATTTAATCCTTATGGTATTCATTTTTAATTCTAAATTTTTATTTTGATCTGATAATTCTTGTGATATACCCTGAAACATAAGCATAATTTACAAAATAACCGCATCATGTCCAGAATATAGATGACTTAAATAATCTTTTTATTTATTTTTTCTTTAGTTGTTTTCATTTCAATAATCACTGGGTAGGATTCTTAGATTAGATTGAGCTGGAGATTAATATTTGCCCTGCCTTAGGTATAGAATTCAACAACAAGGAAAGTGTTTCATGGAAAATGGAGCGAAGTATAAATAGCTTCGAAAATTTGGAGAGTTAGTTATTATTTATTATTAACTAGACAACCTGTTTCTCAAGTGAAATTTCATATTCTTTTATGCACTTTGGTTGCAGCCTGTTGTGATCCAGAGTTTTGATAGCAGTTTGGACATTTAATTCCTGCTGAAAACTTAAATTATTAACAGACTTTGTTGCTGTACCAGATGTCAAAATCTACCACTATAAGTTTGCCATTATCAGGATGTCTTACTAATTTATCTCAAAAGATGGACTCCCACCTGCCAACTCTCCTTTAATCCTGCAATGAACACCTAAAATAAACAAGACCCCACTGCCTCTACCTTGCCACTGTCAAAAGGACATGGAAATGGACTAAAATAAACATGCACACTCTACATGAACTGTATTTCACCATAAGATAACTATTTTCTTTTATTCTTCCAGGGAAATTTCTTTTCATTAAATCTCCACTCAATCTAATTATAAATCTGTATTCCTAAGTAATATTTAACCTCATATGTAATATTTGTTGTGATTTCTTGTATTTTGCCATGTGTCTTGGAATCTTAGTTTTAAGATTCCAAGTTTGCTTTCAATTTTTGTTTATTGGAGAGTGATGAGTGAGTTTTTCTCTTTTTAAGCCTAACTTTTACTAAATGCTTTAGCAGTCATGTATATTTTGAATGCTTACTGGTAATTATTTTAGTAGCCTATAATTAATTTTAAATACTGTGTTTACGCTTTTGCAAACCACCAAATCTTTTGGCTGGTGACTTTATTTTCATAGTCTTCATTTCTTATACCTCTGAAAGTGGAAACTATAATTGTTTTTGTTTTCTAATTTTATAAGTCACCAGCAGGAAGATAATATTTATCCCTTTTTAAATTACAGGTGAGAGAGACTTTTGCTGCTAAAGTATTTAAAGCTTTCATATTTTTGTACTCATGTGCACTCTCTGATAGAATTATTTTGTATTTACGTTGAGACGGAAACCTCCCAATCTCTTTCTGTTTCACCAATCAACCTAATGAACTGCTCGTCTGAACTATTTTCGAACCTATCTTAAATGTAAAAATGTTATATATAAGTCGAGCGGGAAAACTTTGCTATCATGGCCGCGTGAATGGCATCATCCATTTACATACGAAAATACACTATAATTAGACAGGTTTGATAAAATTATAGTGTAGAAAGGCTCATAATTTATTATAAAATGTTTTATTAAGTATCAGTCAATTCTTAATTATATTTGCTATTATATTCGTATGTGGATGGATAATTCAAACCTTGGAATAATGACAAAATAATTCGTATATATATTTAAGTTTAAATAAAAAAGATATAATGTGAAACGTTTTCTTTAAAATATATTTAACGGTTTTCTGATTTAATGTTTTATATATATAACAGAAACTAAAGTATTTTTTTTAAATCTGTCCAATTTGTTATTTTGGAAAAACAAATATGTTAAAAGTTATTTATTTCAGTAAAATAAAAATCTGTTTATAATTAAAAATGAAAATTTTGTGTAAACAAAAAATCAATTAGTGACCGCACCCAGGGTAAATGCAAAATCTGTTTACTGATTGATTTTGTTTCAACAAAAGACTTTATGATTAAATCAGAATACCGTTACTTCTGCTAAGCTTTAACATTCTATAACACCTAAAAAGGAATTTAATTAGTGAAATCTGAATCGAATTATATGATTTATATATTTTAATAATTTTAAGTAAATTAAAAATAACACCTCGGAGATGTTATCTGTTGTAGAAAGTAGATTATATGATTTTGTTTTAATTAAAAGTCAATTGGTCCCGAGGCAAATGAAATTCCAAAAAGGTGTTAAGGCTTGGTGAAAAATATATGAATAGGCCTTATTTTAAGCGAGAAGATAAACTCCATCTTGCTTTTGAAGAGCTGTTAATATCAGAAGTTATAAATTGTTTAATTTCACCATGTCTGGCTAAAGTCAGGCAAGAATTTTGCTGCTTTCCTGTGATGGAATGTCAGAAGTCGATCCAACCAAAGTCTGAAGCAACAACCAACATTGCCCTAACAGCTTATAATAAATAGATGTCGTAAGCCACTAAAAAAAACTTGTCTTCGTTCCAATTTCAGTCCAGCTACAGAAACACCATTTTAAATCGTCTCACAACTAAATTGAAGATGCCATAAGCTGCCAAAGAACTCACCTTTGTTCCAGTTCAAATATCTCCAGTCCAACTATAGGAGAACTGTTTTAATATTAAAATTGCAGAGCTCTGTGTATGCTACAAAATTCAAAACAATCATTATTTCTTCAAAACCAGGTTAGATAACCATATTATTGTAAACTCTTTCTAAATTGTTTTCTAAATATTATTTAAAATCTATAAATGAAATACTTTTGCTAAATTTCTTTGGTAATTAATATTTTGCTATATAATTTAATCACTGCAGTTATATTTGGTTTTCTTTTGCTTATTTTTAATTATTATTGATTATGTCTACGTTTTGAAACGGTGTGCATTTAATTACCAAATATGTTGTTTTAAAAGATATAATTTAAAATTTTCAAATTATTAGTTATTATAGTGTCATTTTGTGCGCTGTTTCAAAAACCTAATTTCTAAATAACGGCGACCCATTGGTGCTCGTTGTTATTTAGTCATTTATTAATTAATAAATATAAATATAAAACATGGTCATAAATCCAAATTTTCAATCTTTAATTTACTAGGCTACTAAAGATTAAACTAGCCTGGAGTGTAATTATAAGTATATTCTTCTTATTAAAGTATTCATAAGTCTCTTAAATATACTCCCCCCCCCTTTAAAAGTTTAGTAGTTATAGATAACTAAAGAGATTGAACGGGATAAAGTAAAGTTTGTATATATTCCCATCATTAGCATATACATATTTCTCATGCTACAGAAGAGTTGGCTCTTTTAAACAAGCTGATAAACTTGTGTTCATTTAATATATGATATTTAATTTACAATATACTTTGGCTTGGCGGATGTGAAACTTATTAATATTTTATCGTTATGCCGGGTTTTTTTTATATAAAGATGGAGCCACAGTAAGTGCAGCCCATCTTCTGCTCTTTTGGGTAGTGCTGTAGCTAAGAATGAGCTAAGGGCCAGATTAGCACATAAGTCCCCTGCTTCTTATGAACCAAATAAAGGTTCCCTTTTAGCAGCTTGATGACCGCTTATTGGGTAAACCGGTGTTTGTCATGAAAAACCCTAAAACTATTCTTCAATCTACAGAGCAACTTTAGTATTATATTTTACTTGTGCCTAGAATGTTAGTAAAATCTCTAAAGCCAACTCTGCCTCCCTAATATGCAGTCTTCGGTGTTGATCCAAAGCATTCTTGAAAACCCGTTCTATCTTAAGATATCTGGGATGCTTGATATGCCCATATTTAATATAAAAGTAATTATAATCACATGTATTATTCAATTTTACTGCAGTCTTGGTTTGATTTCATGTATAATAGCCACTCAAACTGATTATAAAAGGACATAACTAATAAGTGAATGTAGTGATTAATTGTATAGCGTGATATTTGGCTCCATTAAATAAGAGCAACAAACCTATTTGCCAATGTATCAATTATTGTTCAAATGGCCTAGTGAAATGTTACTGTATAAATAAAATGCCTGCGTGCATTTGCCAACAAAAATGTTATAACAATGTATATCTGAAATTTGTCAATAAATATATTTTTAATTCTATCATATATCAGTTTTTGTCTCATTATTAGATCAGTCCAATTCATTAATTGATTCTAGCTATTCATTAGTAAAGCCCTTTTAATTAAATATATTAGATTTTATCTTTGGAATGTTTCTAGTATTAAGTTGTTTATATATATGTTTAAGTCCATGAGTCTTATTGTTTTCTCCGATTTGCTAGCGGGCCGGATTAAGAATTAAATTTCATGTGCTATCCTTGTTATGTTAACCATTAGGTGTTAGATCTGGTGCTTGGAGAGTGGGTTCAAATCCAGGCTGGTCCCTGACCTAAATCATGGGCCTGACTGGGTTTGAAGTACATTGTGTGAGTTCCAGCTCATGTTAGATGGATAAGCATGTTTTGACCGGCACATAGTTTTTTTTTCTGCATTTGGACACCCATCGTGAGGCTTCGATAGAAACACTTACATACCCTGAGTTATGGACTTTTGTGTGTATATAGCAAAAAATTTATTAAATTTATTTTGTGTCTTTCCTATTCACTAGTGACTAACGCCTGAGGATGATTGATCAAGTTATAATTCATCCTCTTATAAATTTGTCATTAGGGAGCCGAGAAAAGAAATTTAGATTAAAAGAAAAGGGGGGTCTCATTTTTTATCAAAGTATTTTTATGAATTGGAGTGGTTTAGAATGAGTAAGAAATATATATATAAAAGTAACATCAAATTAACCAAAAGTTAAATGTTTGAAATTGGTGCAGACGTGTAAACGGAATTAGGTCATAAGCATGACCTATTTAAGTATATATATATATAACAGCTGGAAGAAGAGACCGAGGGGGGTGAGTTAAGTTTTTATTAAGTCATTTTTAATATTAAAAATTATGTGTTATACTTTAGATATATATATAAAAATAAAACAAAGATTTTTAAATTTTTCATATACCTTATTAAAGCTAGAAAAAAAAAAGGGGGATTTTTTTTTTTTTTTAAAAAAAAAGAAGTTTCGTATATTTTATTAAATAAAAAAAAAAAAGTCGAGAGACAATTTTTTTTTTAAAATTCATTATATGTTGGATGGGCATCAAAATTGTGTAGGCTTATAGATATATTAGTGAGTTAGGAATAGAGATGGGATGGAAGTGAACGAGTCGTTCTTGAAGGGGGAGAGCAGCAAACAGCTGTATTAAAAAGTGTAATAAAGTCAAATAAAAATCAAATATTTATTAGGTGCAAAAATAATAATAATAATTTTGAAAGGATTATGCAGTATAACAGAATGAACAAAGAAACAGAAGTAATGGGCAATGGGAAAGAGATAGAAGTAGGAAAGGAGATGAAAGGTGGAGGTATCATGTTGAGATCAGGAAGAGAGATTAATGAGTACAACAGCAGTACAGAAGAAGAAATAGAAGATGAAACTGATATGAGCCGGGATAGAGATGAGTGTGCATAGAAAACTATTGTATGCCAGAGAATTTAGTTACAGAAATATATGAACAGATACCGATAGAGGAGATTAAGCAGGAAGGCCAGGATTTCAATTGGTTACTGAGACAGCTTAGACAGGATTCAGAGAAAAGGGATCAGAAAATTGAGCAAAGATTTGAGACCCTAGTCAAAGAATTTAGACAAGAGATGACAGAGAGAGATATATGCTTGGAGAAAAAGTTGAGCCAAGGTTTACAGGGATTATCAATCAGCTGCCAGCAGAAATCTGAAGAAATTAGGGGAGAATTTAAGGAAATGTTACATAAAAACCAGAAAGAATATAGCAAGGAATTTGTTGTCATTAAAGAAGAAGTTATGGCTTTAGTTGAACAAGTAGAATGTCAAGAAAAGGGTTTGAAAGAAAGGGTCTTTAAAGTAGGGGCAGAATTTAACAGTAAATTACAAGAGTATAAAAAAGCTCAAAAGGAAATTAGAAATGAAATATGTGAAATCAAAGAAAACCTGCTACCAAGAAATAAAGTAGCTGACAAAGAAGAAAACATTATCACAGCATGTATTCCAGAATTGAGAGATGTAGAAAAAATGAAAGAAGAGAGAGAAAAGGAAAGTAAGGAAAGCAACTTTGCTAGTGATTACCAAGCTAACAAACTTAATAGACAGGAGGTAGTGCAAGTTATTGGCCAGACTGAAGATGTTAAAATTAATTTTAGAGTGGGGGAAGCCAAAGTTGATCAGGAAAGCATCATACTCAAAGGAAATGATTTTTCAAGTGAACATAAGTGTCAGATCGATCATGAAAAAAGCATGTTTTCTATGTGTGAAGAACAAATTGGGTTGGAAAAGAACGAATCTCCAGAGACGCAAAGTCAAAGCAAGGAATGGGGAAAAGCACTTACTAGAGAAAATACCACTGAAAAGGAAAATAATGTAAAATGTATGCAAGCAATGATAAACATGAGTAGTATTAATAGTATGAAGCATCTAGACACCCCATGCCAAGAAACTTCTATAGAAAATACTAATAAATTATCTGTAGCAAAATAGGAACCCAAGTTTGAAGAAAAGAATCTCGAGCTGCATAATGAGATACTATATGAAGGCAGCAAATTTGCACAAAGTTTGGCAATGCACTCTAAGCGACCTCCTGTGAGGTTGAAAGAAAAATATGAAGGTGGTTGGACAACCGATGATGATGACGATGATCTATTGGGACGTTGTTTCAACCCTGGCATGGAGTTACTTTCTAAGCAACCCCCAGATCCTATTTAAATTATTAGTTTTTTTTGTGAGTGATTTGATCTTTTTATATACCCTTTATATATATTATACACTTTATATTTTATCTATATACACTTTATATATTATACACTTTATATATACCCTTTATATATATTATACACTTTATATTTTATCTATATACACTTTATATATTATACACTTTATATTTTATCCATATATCCTATCTATATACCCTTTTATATTACACACATTATTATATATATATATATATATATATATATATATATATATAGATAGATAGATAGATAGATATATAAACATATCCATTATTTTGACCAAGATGTATACTCGTTTGGGTATATATCTGTTTAAGTTTAAAATATTAACTAATAACCGATAATTTCATTATATGTATTGATAATTGTTAGAAGCATCAAATGTATTATATAGTGTAATCTAGTATGATCTAGTATCATAAGTGTAGCATAGGATTAGGCCATGAGTTTACGCTTTGGAAGAAGCCATAATTTAGCTCCATGTTTACATAAGTAGAAGTCATTTTTTTATTTGTTTTTTTTTACCATGTGCTGGTCAAAACATGCTTATCCATCTAATACGAGCTAGAACTCACACAATGTACTTCAAACCCAGTCAGGCCCAAGATTTAGGTCAGGGACCAGCCTGGATTCGAACCCACTCTCCAAGCACCAGATCTAACACCTAATGGATAACATAACAATGATAGCACATGAGATTTAATTCTTAATCTGGCCTGCTAGCAAATCGGAGAAAACAATAAGACTCATGGACTTAAACATATATATAAACAAACTTAATACTAGAAACATTCCAAAGATAAAATCTAATATATTTAATTAAAAGGGCTTTACTAATGAATAGCTAGAATCAATTAATGAATTGGACTGATCTAATAATGAGACAGAAACTGATATATGATAGAATTAAAAATATATTTATTGACAAATTTCAGATATATATTGTTATAACATTTTTGTTGGCAAATGCACGCAGGCATTTTATTTATACAGTAACATTTCACTAGGCCACTTGAACAATAATTGATACTTTGACAAATAGGTTTGTTGCTCTTATTTAATAGAGCCAAATATCATGCTATACAATTAATCACTACATTCACTTATTAGTTATATCCTTTTATAATCAGTTTGGGTGGCTATTATACATGAAATCAAACCAAGTCTGGAGTGAAATTTAATAATACATGTGATTATAATTACTTTTATATTAAATATGGGCATATCAAGCATCCCAGATAGCTTAAGATAGAACGGGTTTTCAAGAATGCTTCGGATCAACGTTGAAGACGGCATATTAGGAAGGCAGAGTTGGTTATAGAGCTTTTACTAACATGCTAGGCACAAGTAAAATATAATACTAAAGCTGATCTGCAGATTGAAGAATAGTTTTAGGGATTTTTGTGACAAACACCGGTTTACCCAATAACCGGTCATCATGCTGCTAAAAGAGAACCTTTATTTGGTTCATAGAAGCGGGGGACTTACGTGCTAATCTGGCCCTTAGCTCAGTCTTAGTTACAGCACTGCCCATAAGAGAAGAAGATGGGCTGGACTTACCACCTCCATCTTATATAAAAAAAAACAGCATAACGATAAAATATTAATAAGTTTCACATCCACCAAGCCGAAGTATATTATAAATTAAATATCATATATTAAATGAACACAAGTTTATCAGCTTGTTCAAAATAGCCAACTCTTCTGTAGCATGAGAAATATGTATATGCTACTGATGGGAATATATACAAACTTTACTTTATCCTGTTCAATCTCTTTAGTTATCTATAACTACTAAACTTTTAAAGGAGGAGGGGTGAAGTATATTTAAGGGACTTACAAATACTTTAATAAGAAGAATATACTTATAATTACAATCCAGGATAGTTTAATCTTTAGTAGCCTAGTAAATTAAAGGTTGAAAATTTGGATTTATGGCCATGTTTTATATTTAAATTTATTAATTAATAAATGACTAAATAACAACAAGCACAAATGGGTCGCCGTTATTTAGAAATTAGGTTTTCGAAACAGTGCACAAAATGACACTATAATAACTAATAATTCGAAGATTTTAAATTATATCTTTTAAAACAACATATTTGGTAATTAAATGCACACCATTTTGAAATGTAGGCATAAACAATAATAATTAAAAATAAGCAAAAGAAAAGCAAATATAACTGCAGTAATTAAATTATATAGCAAAATATTAATTAACAAAGAAATTTAGCAAAAGTATTTCATTTATAGATTTTAAATAATATTTAGAAAACAATTTAGAAATAGTTTACAATAATATGGTTAGCTAACTTGGTTTTGAAGAAATAATGATTGTTTTGAATTTTGTAGCATACACAGAGCTCTGCGATTTTAATATTAAAACAGTTCTCCTATAGTTGGACTGGAGATATTCGAACTGGAATGAAGGTGAGTTCTTTGGTGGCTTATGGCATCTTCAATTTAGTTGCAAGATGATTTAAATGGTGTTTCTGTAGCTGGACTGAAATTGGAACGAAGGCAAGTTCTTTTTAGTGGCTTATGACATCTTCTACTTACTATAAGCTGTTAGGGCAATGTTGGTAGTTGATTCGGACTTTGGGTGGATCGACTTCTGATGTTCCATCATGGGAAAGCAGCAAAATTCTTGCCTGACTTTAGCCAGACATGGTGAAATTAAACAATTTATAACTTCTGATATTAACAGCTCTTCAAAAGCAAGATGGAGTATATCTTCCTGCTTAAAATAAGGCCTATTTATATATTTTTCACCAAGCCTTAACAACTTTTTGGAATTTCGTTTGCCTCAGGACCAATTGATTTTTAATTAAAACAAAATCATATAATCTACGTTCTACAACAGATAATGTCTCTGAGGTGTTATTTTTAATTTACTTAAAATTATTAAAATATATAAATCATATAATTCAATTCAGATTTCATTAATTAAATTCCTTTTTAGGTGTTATAGAATGTTAAAGCTTAGCAGAAGTAATGGTATTCTCATTTAATCATAAAGTCTTTTGTTGAAACAAAATCAACCAGTAAACAGATTTTGCATTTACCCTGGGTGTGATCACTAATTGATTTTTTGTTTACACAAAATTCTCATTTTTAATTATAAACGGATTTTTATTTTACTGAAATAAATAACTTTTAACATATTTGTTTTTACAAAATAACAAATTGGACAGATTTAAAAAAAATACTTTAGTTTCTGTTATATATATAAAACATTAAATCAGAAAACCGTTAAATATATTTTAAAGAAAATGTTTCACATTATATCTTTTTTATTTAAACTTAAATATATATATGAATCATTTTGCCATTATTCCAAGGTTTGAATTATCTATCCACATATGAATATAATAGTGAATATAATTAAGAATTGACTGAAACTTAATAAAACATTTTATAATAAATTATGAGCCTTTCTACACTATAATTTAATCAAACCTGTCTAATTATTGTGTGTTTTCATTTGTAAATGGATGATGCCATTCAAGTGGCCATGATAGCAAAGTTTTCCTGCTCGACTTATATATAACATTTTGACATTGAAGATAGGTTCGAAACTAGTTCAGACGAGCAGGTCATTAGGTTGATGGTGAAATGGAAAGAGATTGGGAGGTTTCCATTTCAACGTGTGATTTAAATTTATCAGAGCGTGTACTCAGAACATATTTCATAATTTTATTTCTTAATTATAATTATTTGTAATTCATTTTCTTTAATTGCTGGGGCAGACATAATTGATTTTCTAATGACTTACTTGACTCCTATTGAAACCTTTAATTATGATTTTTAGAATAGTTTTTGCTAACCATTTGGTTTGGGATTCGCCAGTTTTTATTTGTTTTCCTTTCATTTTCAATCACATTTTTCAATTGTTCTTGAGTTAAATCAATCACCTTTATTTTAAATGTAATAATAGGTGCAGCTTTTACCAGCATATGACATTCATGGCCCATTTTTTTTGGACCTCGAAAAGCTCGCCGGCACTGGGTTCATTGATTTATTTCAAAAATGTATTGTTTAAGTATCTGAAAGTGAAAACCAATGATTGGGTGAATCCTCTGCTGAATAAAATAGGCTTCCTCCCTTTATAATTCTTTATTATAAAATCAGTAAGTCTGCCAGAGCTTTGTGTTAGTCTTTCTGGTACATGCCTGAGCTAACCCTATTTATTGTATCATAAACTTATACTTCACAATTTATTTTCTCTTAAATAAAACTTTTTAAATATGTTTAAACTTGATTTGGCTGATGTTTGTCTTGGTGCTTTTGTGTCTCAATTGTCTAAACAATTTTAAGATCTCTTGTTTCTCCCTGAGTTTAGTCATCACAAACCATCATCATCATCTATTCTGATCACAGTAAATAAATTTTCCAGATACGTAGTGATCTGGTGGCACCCTCTGTGTCAGAATAGATTGAGTGTTCGATATATAGGATAGTAATTTTTAGTGCAGCCAACATAGGGCTTCGAGTTTTCAAGCCCATGTTACATTTTGTTTAGATGGTTGAGAAAGATTTCAGGTGTAAGAGGCAAGATTTAGTAGGCGGGGGTCAGTTTTGTTAATTATTGCAGGTTTTGTTGGAGCAAGTTTGGTAGAAAGGGGTTCATCTTTTTTTTAAAATGAAATAATTTAGAAACAGTAAAAAGCGTATTTTCTAAAAAGTATGTCGGAGTTAATTTTTTTTGAAGAGTTAAATATAGTTCATCTTTGTCATGAAATAATTTACAGAAAATCAGGTAAAAGAGTCTTTGCGTGAAACTAAAAATAAATTGGTTTTAATAACTGTTTGTTTTAAATATGAATTTGAAAAGAAGAAAAGAGTTAGAAAAAAGATTAAGAAACATGATTTTAAAGTTGAAATAGAAGCCATATATAGAAGGATATTAGGTCAAACATTCAAAAAGTTCATAGACGATAAATTCTTTCCGTATAATAATGCTGATAATATTAATAATAAAATGGGACACTTAGTAGAAAGGTGTTGTACTCGGCAAAACGTTTTTTTGTTATATGAGTTAAAAAATAGAGCATAACAAAAAAGAGACAAGAGAAAATTATATAAGCTAAGAAAATATAAGAGAGGGAAGGGAACTTATTTCAGTAAGTTAATAAAAGGAGTAAAAGAGCCACCGGATAAAAGTTAAGGGTTCAGCTTTTAGGAATCGGACGGATTGTTTTGAAAAAAAAAAGATTTTGTTAATGATTTATGAGAATGGATAAATGTTTGAAGTGAAATATTGTTTTGTTTTTCATGAGTGCAAGGCAAACATTCAGCCGAATTTCTAAGAATAGTTTTAAAATGCTTATAGTCTTAAAAAAAAGTTACAGGAATGTTGTTTTTTTTTGATCACGTATTGAGGCAGTTGAACCGGATTGACAACCGATTCAGTGGTTCAATCCTGGTACTATTTTATTGCAGTCCCCATATGATATGGGGTCTGCAATAGTAGCATTCATTATTCAACAGTCACTTCATTTGAAATAAGAGAGAGTGAAAAGTGTGTCTTTTCACCCTTCTCAAAAAAAATCAAGCTGGAACTAACTTTCAATTTGAATTGTTTCTTTTTATAGTAATCCTCCGGATTCATTGAACATACTTTCCTGTTCCAATGATTTTCATTAAGGTCTGAGCATTGGCTACTGCTTCTATTGGATATTCTAATTTTTTTATTCTCTTATCTGACTTTTTAATTATATAAAAGCCCTAAAGGCTAGTTTACTTTTTGTTTAATTAGTAACACAATCATTTCCATTTACTGAGATTACATAGGAATCTTAAAATAGAAATTAACATTTATTACTACTTTCATTTATGTTACTTTTTAACAAAAATATTTTATCTTTAGATCTTTGCTTTTTTTTTATAAAAAAGGATGTTCAAATACTTTTTTTTTTATTTAAAAAAAAAATACTTTTAAAGTTTTCCATTAGTGCGATATATTATATATGTTAAACAACTCTTTTTAATTTTAGCTTTTAGTTTTTAATTAATTTATTTTTATTTACAAACTTTTTATTTTAATTTTAAATTAATGTAACAGCATATTATATACCATTACAATATATATATATATATATATTATTTTTTTTAGATGTATTTATTCTCATATTTTTAATTTGTTTGTTTATATAATAAGTATAATAATGTATAGTAATGTATTTTTAGTTTCTAATTAATATCTTAAGAATGGCTCCTAGCACAAGTTTGTCTTGTTTGGAGTATATATATATATTGTTTGATTTGATAAGTAAATAAATTATTATTATTATTTTTACATAACTTGTTGATTTTATAAATAACTTTTAT
This sequence comes from Epiperipatus broadwayi, assembly GCA_028023455.1. Lineage (NCBI taxonomy): Eukaryota > Metazoa > Onychophora > Udeonychophora > Euonychophora > Peripatidae > Epiperipatus > Epiperipatus broadwayi. The sequence goes on from JAQFVV010006229.1 coordinate 653,429, forward strand.
TTAGATATATGTATAATATATGCATAACTTTTATAATTTCATTAATGTTTTTAATATATTCTACAGCCATCTGAAGGTTTGTGATAATGGTATTTTAGTTGTGTATATATAAATATATATATATATATATATATATATATATATATATATATATATACATATTGTATTATTTCTATCATTTAATATTAAATATTGAATGTCTTCAGAAAAATTTAACATTATTTAAATCTTTCAATTACATTCAATTGTTAGAAATATCACACAGGTCAATATATGCACAACATTTCAAAAAGTATTATTCTCTCTCTTCTTCAAGTGTTACTGACCTGCTTAAAAATAGTATTAGCAGGACAGCAACACCTGAAGAAGAGATGTAAATTAATATTTCTCAAAACATTATACTTATACTAACATGTATGATATTAGTAACAGTTGAATGTAATTGGAAGATTTAAATAAAGGGACATTCAATACTTAATATTAGATGACGGAAATAACAAATATATATATTCCTTGGTCTCATTTTATGTGGTACATAGGTTCCACAGAAAACCTGCATTAAAATAATCGCACAAAAATAGACTTAACTTACCTTGAAAAATGAGGGATAGGGTCTGTAATTTTCAGAATTTGCATAAAAGCAAAGCAACAAAGAAAAATTACTTTAAAATTCGAATTAAAAAAATAAGCAAATAAAGTATGACTAATAAAAAATTTCAAATATTTGAAAAAAATTAAGACAAGACAAACTTTTTTTACTAACTACAATATTTAATTTTACATTTTTCATACATATTTTAATAATTACCGCTAGCGTTTGTTTGTAAACTGGAAAGAAATCAGATTCGATGTGATGTATTGTAGCGTCTACTTAAACAAAGTCAAGAATCTCTCAGCAATTATGCCCAGAGAAACCTGTTAGCCACTTTATTTTTACTCGGATGTGATGTACAACTAGTGCCACTTTCAGTGTTATGCTGTGTTAATGGTTTTCTGTTTCTATATTAAAAAAATGAGATTAAAACAAAAAGATTATACATTATCATTAGAAAGATTATTTTCAGTTTATAAAATCTTCGTTTTTTATTTTAAAAATCTAAAAGATTATTTATTTCTGTTATATATAACAAAATATATGTTTTAAAAGTTTAATTTTTTTTAAATATTTATTGCGATATTATTGAGATATTTTTATATGTAAGTATAAATCTACTATTATTATTTACTCATTAGAATAAATAGGTTATTTACATAGAAGCTAAAATTATAAATACAGCTTCAGGCCATATTCACGTTAGCTGTTAATAATATAACGTTATATTTTTGAAAGAAAAAAAAGGTATTTCAAGTGAAAATAAGTTATTAATAATTTAAATTTCTTGATATTTAATAAATATAGTAAAATATGAAAGATATTAAGAAGAAACATGAATTGCATAACTTCAAAATCGCATTAAAATAATTCACATGAAACGAGACCCAGGTGTATATACAAATATTTTATGGTCAGTTTCAAAGTTTATTTTTAATTATTCCATGATTTTATTATAACACATAGCCAAACATATATTAAAACAAAATTCAACTTTAAAATAACCATAGAATACATTGAAGGGATTATAGGATAATATTTATATATTGCATAAGAACATCACTAAATTAGTTTATAAAATAAATAAGATTGGTAAAGAAAATGAAGACAATAATTATGTGGAAGATTATTTTTTATTTAAAAAAAACTAATCCACATCAAAATATTTAGCCATTGTTAATCCAGTAATTTAATCCATTTTTTCTGATCCTGTACCCTTCTTTTCCACATCACATCAACTTCCATTTTTGGTTCATTTATCTCACATGTTGTCTGTTTCTAGGTCATTTACAATCTTTTGACATCCATTTTATTGTTTAAATTGTCTATCATATCATCTTTGGCAATATGTCCACCCCAGTTTTATTTCAGCATCTTATTTTTTTAAATGATGTTAATAAAATTGTTTGTTCTCTCACCCAAATAAAAATGGCTATAACCAAATATATGTATTTAAAATATGATTGCTGTAAGTAATTGCTAAAAAAAATACCCACCTATTAAATAGTGATCCAATTGAAAGAAATCCCGATGCGTAAAATTCATATTAGAAGCCATTAATATGATTTTTGCAATATCTGCAACCAAATGGTTTAAATGTAAGTATGAATGGTGTTAATAATTTCTAAAATATTATATAATAAAAACCCTTTACTATATATTTTTTGATATAATTTATTAATCTTTTTTTTATTTTTTTTTTGTGATCGCGTCACACAAACATTTTTATAACAAATATAAAAAACACAGTATTATTTTAATTACTCTAATGTTTATAATTTGGAGAATTTTATTAATCATTTTGCTTTTCTTTGATTTTTTTTTTTATATGTCAAAGCGTTGACCAGGAACCCGGGCCTGCTGCTTGGAAGGCTGCTATGCTAACCGCTAGGCCACCAACGCTTGATTTGTGATCATTTCTCATAAACTTTGTGTAACAAATATAGTAAATTCAGCGTTATTTGAACTATGTAATTTCCGATTTTAATCAACGGAATGAAAAGCTGCTGAAAAACATTTTGCACCCTCATTGTGCTAGATGTATGTAATGCTTAGCAAATCCAATAATTGTTGTCAAGCGTTGTTAGCCGAGGTCTCGCAGCGGCCTTGCAAGAAAGTAGTTGGTTGCAGACAGTTGTGGGTTCGCCTCCCGGCCGATGCTATGACATATGAGAAAAAAAACTCCAATAACTGTTTTAAACAGGAGTGAAACTATTAAAAATTATATGAAAGATCATTTTGTATTGGTTGAACAATCTAGTACAGTGGATATGCTGTCCAGCATTTGAATTCGTAGGTCAAGATCGGATATATATATATGGATGTGTGTGAATATATGTAACGTATCTTGTACTACAAATACAATGAAATTATTTTTCTTCAATTTTTACTTTTGTAAAATTTTAAATTGAAACCAAAAAAAAAAAAACGTACCTACTGAACTTTATATCGTTTTATATTCCTCTATGATTAATATAAAAATATCCCCTTTCTTTATACAAAGGCATAAAATAACGTGTATTTATTTATCTTCTTTTTTTGTGAAAAAAGGACATATTTAGAACAATTTTTTAATAAAATCGGATAGTTCAAGCTGTTATTGTAATGAAGACTTCACATACAGCTGTCCTGTCTAAAATTTATAGCTGAATTCATGGGGATTGGTGCTTGTTAATATTTTTGAAAAACGACTTGCAGTGACTATGTGAAAGTAAAACTGAGCTTGTCAGTTGTCCTCATACCTGTACAATGTGATATTTAAATACATATAGAGTATACCTTGCAACATTAAAATCGTCAGTTTTAAAAATTAATAATAATGATAAATTAACTCTTTTATTGTGGGAAAAAACTCGATATATAAGAAAGTCAGGAAAAATTATTTTAATAACAATATTGATAAAATAAATATAGAAGGCTCTTAAATAATTAAAATCTTTATAGTTGCTTGAATTATAAATAATTAATAAAATGTGTAAATATAGATAAAGCGTTGGTGGCCGAGTGGTCAGCATAGCTGCTTTACATGCAGTTGTCCCGGGTTCGCTTCACAGCCGATGCTTTCACACATGAATATATATATATATAACAATTGCATTGTTAAATCATAAGTTATTAATCTTACAGTAATAATTTTTTAATATTTTTTTTAAAATTTTGTATAGTATAGAGAAACTTGAAGAACCTTCTATAAAGCATAATAAGTAATAATATGTTAAACTTAATCACCACCTAATTTTTTTGAATAAAAAACTATAAACGAAACTAAGACTGCAATTTTAAAGCAGTTTTTTCAATAGATTCCACAATTCCATTGTTATCAATTGCGAATTAAAAATATAAAATTGCCATATAAAACAGATATGTATACTTTAATAGAAAGTGCAAGAGATGTTATCACACAGATTATTAAAATCGTTTTCTTTATAAACTTTATTATTGCTGATTCATAATGGTACAATCATAGCATTATATGAAAAGAGTGATTCAAAATCACAGTAGAGGATCCTTCAATTTTCATAATTTATATTTCAATTTTAAACTTAAGATTTTACTTCTGTGTGTGTGTGTGTGTGTGTGTGTGTCTTCTTTACAAATTATGCTTAATAACTAAGCAGAAGATTACCATGATAGGTAATAACACTTTATAATGTCCAGGACTACTTTACCTTTTTCTACTATTCTATTAATAATATAGGGGATTTGAACTCAGACTTTCAATCACCCTTCAACTATCCACACTATAATATGAACATCCACATGGGATTTGAGTTTTCCATCATCAGATTTAAATGGTATGGATGGCTGAAGAGTTGGAGGTTGGAGTACATTGAAGCCTGCTCATTAAAGTAAGAGGGTTTGCTATATTAATATAAACTGAGCATTGATTAGATATATAAGCATGGAAGATGATAATCTGGACCAACTGATGGGTGCTGGTTCAGCATGAAATACATATATTGGTGATTATTTATCTTTTCTACATGTCTGTGGTCATGTGTATCAGTGATATGAGAAAGTGTGGATAGTGGAATGGTGCTTGAAAGTCTGAGTTCAAATTCCCTATATTTACAATTAGGTTCCAGGTATATGAAGAATGTTTGTATTTGAAATATTTATTCCATTAATGCAATTTATTATAGAACCTCAATTTTAGAGTACTGAGCGTAGTTTAGTTGAGTTGTAGAGTGACAGACTTAAGAGCATAAGGCTCTGATACAATTTCAGTCTTGGAACTTCTCTGGCTTTCTTACTTTTTATAATCTTATAAGAAATAAAGATATTTGATTATTTATGAACGTTTTTCAACGTTAGAGCAACTTCTTACACTTTAAAGAGTTTTTATCTTTATGTATGTAGAGTGTTTTTTTTTTTTTTTGCTTGCGTAATACAAATTCCACTACACTTCATTATAAATGCTGTACTTAATTGTATTATATGTATATTTACTAATCTTTGTAAGGCTAATTATGGCAAAAGTAAATTACTTAAATATTAATAAAATATGGATATGTATGTGTTAGTGTTTACAGAAAAAATAAATAGCACATTGAATTATTTAAGTTATTATATGTTTTAAATATTCGTGTTTGCATTGCACACAATTATTGTTGCTTCTGATGTTTGAATCATAAGTCTAAAGAAGTGGCTGGTAATGAGAGGAACTAAAATACTATGAGATTTAGATTTTCAGATTTTACTTTTTTTAATAAACTACTTACTATACACATTTTAAATTCTTTTTTTTTTCTGATGTAAATATTTCTATGGAATTCTGGGTAATATAAGTTTTTAAAGTTTTATTTTAAATGGTATAACAATATCATGCTATTTTTGTTTTTACTTTATCTCAATTTTTAAAAAAAAAAATATTGATAGTAACAAAATAAAGCTAACATTGTCTTTCAGTATTACTTCAATTGAATAAATAAACAAACATCAAAATAAATAATAGTCTCATATATACTAAATGGATATCAAATCCAGAAAAGGATTGGGGTTTATTCTAATAGCTGGAGGTTTTACACAAGATATTTTTTTAAAAAATAAAATGTGATTTTTCAAAATAATAAGAGATAACTTTCAAGGACCACTTGTACCTATTGGATAAGTAGAAATAAAATTTAGTATTGAACACAATATGTAAGAGTAATGTAAATTTGATTTATTCCCATTAAAACATTAACTAAAATTACAAATCGACTACGAATAATTTCTTTTTATAAATAAATGTCTCAAGAGCAAAGTAACACAACACAAAACAAATAAATAATATCATACTGTCTTATAATTCCACAATTATTTAAAATTTCATCTACGTTTTTTATTACTTTTTACAATGTTTTTTCACAACCTACTATTGACAGTTCTGAGTAAGATTGCTGGGGCAATCAAAACTGTCAATAGTATGTTGTAAAAAAAAACATTGTAAAAAATAATAAAGTAGATAAATGATATTAATATTATATGGATTTGCAATGCAATAAGAAAGATATTTAAAAGTTATTTTGGTATTAAAAGTAATTAGAATGTGAATTGATATTATAAAAAAGTGAGATAGTAAACAGACATTCATTGATTGTGTTCATGCTAAATCTTTTTTCATGTATCAATGTAACATGTGCAACATGTGAGGCTGATAAATGATATTGTCATCTTAATAATCTGTCAATGATACTCTTTTATGTGATGATTATGTCATTTTGAATTGGTGAAAGTAGTATTTTGATCAACATTTGAATAATGATATAAGAATTAAAATGACAACATTTAAAGATATAACTATTTATCTATTTATTTAGATATGAATAATGATATTTACTGATTAAGGTCAAAACAGCTATTTGAAATCTTAAAAACAGGAAAGCTGTAAATACTGATAATATAGCAAGAGAACTTATAAAATCCGATAGTGATATGTTAGTTTCAAATATGTCATACTTTTTTTAGAAGTATATGGACCCATGAAGTGCTGCCAGATCTGCTTTTATTTTTCTAATTTTTAAAAATAAAAGAGACAAGACTGCAGCAAATATTGTTACAAGTCATTATTATTAACTACAACAAAGATAATTTATAAGAATTCCATAAAATATGTTGCTTTTAGTCATAGAATAATAGTTACCAGAGATTCAATGTGGTTTTGGAGAATTAAGAAATACTGTAAAAATGAATTTTCTTTCCAGATAAATGCAGAAAATGTGCTGAGAAGAGAGTTATTTATAGAGCTTTTGTTAATATGATCAAAGGATTTGACTCAATTAATCAAACATACTTGTGGCATCTTTGAAATGGGTTAAGTGCCAAATGTAATTAATGTTTTGCAACTTTTACATATTGGTTTGAGAGGAAATAGTATTAATATAGGTGAAAATTTTGAGGCATTCATAATGAAAAATGATGATAAACAAGGTTATTTACTAATTCCAACATTGTTTTTAATTTTTATGAAGTCAAGTTTAAGATTAGTTATAAACTGCCTAGTTAAACAGGAATATAAATGCAAAACAAATGTGAAGGCAAACTTTTTAATTTGAACTAATTAAATGCAAAAAAAAACAAAACATTTTATTCTTGCATTATGGGTTTAGAATCAGCTGATGATTAATCTACTTTTGCCACTCCAAAAACAATCTACAGAATTTTCTCAGTTTTTTGAATTCAACATAAGATTTTTTACTGGCTAGTAATGGAAGAAATATTCTTAGCAACTTTTAGCTTGGTTGGTTATCAACTTGAGACTTTAAATCAATTTAAATATATATTAAGACAATTTCATTAGTAGAAATGTAGATTTAAATATAAGGTGCAGCATAGATTCCAATGCATTTTGCTGCTTTTAACAAGTTAGTGAATAAAGTATTTTATTAGAGGCAAATAACTACTGAAACTAAGTTAGATGCATATAGAACTGTTTCTTTATCTAATTCATTGTGGAAAATAGTGGCATTTTATCAGCAAAATGTAAATACATTATTTATAGGGTATATGAGCACAGACTTTCACAGGACCCACCACTCTCCACTCTATCTAATAACATTGGTACACCTAAATACATATATGTTGAAAAGATAAATAATCACCAATATATGTATTTCATGCTAAACCAGCAATCATCAGTTGGTCCAGATTATCATCTCTACACATATATATTATAAGTGCTCAGCTATATATTAAGATAGACAATCCTCATACTTTAATGGGAAGGCTTCAATCTACTCCACACTCCAACTCTTCAACTGTCCATCCAGTTGAAAATCTGATAATGGAATGCTCAAAGACCACCCTGAGACTGAGATTCTTGTCACACCCATGTTGACCTAAGGTCAATCTGAACCCTACATGTACAGGACATAATCCATTTAATATATATGCAAGGATGGGCAGACATCTCTACAATATAATAACTGAAATGTAATAACTGAAACATGGGCTTATTATATACTTGTGTCTATATATATAATATAGGATATATAAGCTCATATACCATATATATATATATATATATATGTATTTTATATATTTAACCCGTGCAAATATATATATATATATATATATATATATATATACAGGTATATAATAAGCCTGTGTTTCAGTTAGTAAATACATTAGAAAAGTTTTATTAAAGATGCTCTGCAAAATTTTTCAAATTACAATTGCAAGATCATAAAACCAATGATTATCCATTTTCAGTGTGCTGAATATAATACTGCAATTCATTATTGCATAATCACACTTTTATCTGATTGGACAAGTAAAATGAATAAACAAATTATGACTTCCTGCAAAACAATTCATTGTTCTCACACTTCAAACATGATTACAAATGATATTATTCTCCTCTCTTCAATTATTTCTGACCTGATCAATGTCAGTACTAGCATGGGAATTTAACCTGAGGCATATTGAATGTAAAGTGGTGTTCTAATTACCTAATGATCATCAATGTAAAAGTCTAGGACTCATATTCCATCAACCAGTCATGCAAATAATATTTGGTTGCAAACACTGGAAAAAATTGCAACAACTGTATGCTTGAAGTACCAGAATGATAGACATTAGTTACATTTATATGTAATTTATATATGAAATAGGTCTTTGATTTAAAAAATGCATATGCAGATATAAACAAAAATAAATAATCAAAATAAAAAAAAAGCATAGTATGTGTTTGCTTATAGTGTTTAAATAGTTACTTTATACATATGCTAGTTTCTAAATATCGGTTTATAATGCAAAATAACACATGGTTTAGTCCCAAAAATAATAATTTATATTACTACTAGCTTGTAACCACATTACCACTTTTAGGATGGTTAAGACCCTTTATATTGAAATGGTAAATCTGATTCAGATTTGCCATTTCACAGTCTGGCCCACCTAATTATTTATTTTACTAACATTTGCTTTTTTTTTTATTATTCTGAAAAAAATATTTTAACATTTTGTAACCACGCTGAATAAATCTTAAAATTTATTTTGGATCATATAATTATACTAACACACTGTTATTCTATTTATTATTAACCCTTTGAACGATGATTATATAATTGGCCAAATGAGTTAAAAATCAAAACTTGTAATTGGCCAACTCACAACTTTAACAAAATCTATTGTTAAAATAGATCACTTTTAATAATATAAATATGTTAGTTTCGTTTGTAAAAAGTATATTACTGAATTGTCAGATTATGAAAGCAAACGAAAATCTTTTCAAAAATAAAATTTGATTTATAATTTAAAAAATATTCAATTGCAGTGAAATAAAAGTAACCGCTATTCAACCAACCAAAAAAGATTGCGTCAGCAATCTTTTTTTTTTCACTTTAACGTTACGATCAATATGTAGCAATAAATAAATAATTCTTGGTAATATCTTAACTATTTTTCTAAAATAATTTGATTTTTAGTATTATTTTATCAATAATAATTTGTAATTCAATTCAAATATTGTTTAAAATGTTGTAAACATTCGTTTATCATTTTCGTAATAAAAATCAAAACGAACGTAACTTTTTACTTTTTGGCAGCCATTTCCCTTTCTGACAGAAATGGGACAGCCAATAAGATTCAAGAAAAGTTGGTGAGGAGGTGGTGCTTTGGTTTTGTTTGACATATATGGTCATTTTTATTGATTTTTTACTTGTAAATTAATTTTGAAGAGGGCACCATCTTACAGAACTTTTGATTTTCTTTCTAATGACGTATCATATGTATACGTGGGATAAAAAGTAGCCGATTTAGAGTGATGTCAAATCTTCTCATTTTTAGACGAGTCATGCATTTTAAGCGTTAAAAAAAAAAAGAATTCAAATAATTAACTTTCATTTTTTTCTTTTATATAGTTTAGATATATATGTTTAAAATGTTTTATTTTTTTCAGTATAAGAATCCAAGATGGCCTTTTTGAAAAGATTTGTACCTCAATAAGAAGTTTAAAATAAATGTTTAAATTAAAAGAATAGATAAATTACCAAAATCGATTCATTGTGGAATCTCTATTCATTAATTAGTAGAGATTCTACATTGTTATCTAAATTAAAAACTAATATAAAATTAGATTGAAATATATTAATCCTTATCGAGGTACAAACTTTCTAAAATTAGAATAAAAGAATAATTTCTTTTGTTTCTAAAAGATCACCTGAGGCAGTAGGAAGTAATAAAGAGTGGCCCTTTTTTAGACAAGAGAGAGATCAGACAGAGAGTGACCAGAGAACGAGACAGAGAACAGACAGAATTGTAGAAAGTACACTATGATGATCGAGGAGTAAAAAAGAGTAAACCGCTGCCCTTTCCTTCCTGAGACCTGAAATCTTCCACTATGTTGCTGCCAGAATCTGCTTTCAAATGCCACTAGTCATCAACATTTGCCTGTGAACTCATACTGGGGAACTCCAGGTAAAATGCTGAAGAGCTTAAATCCTGTCGTCAAGATTTTAAAATTATTATTACAATCTAAAATGTAGTTTTGTAAAGCTTAAAAAAAAATGTCAAGAGTTAATGTTTATTAAGAATTTTTTTTAACTGACTCTTCTAACCCTTTCTTTTAAATTATGTTTTCATTAACTCAAGCTCACTATAATTTTTAATATCTATAATTAATTGAATATGAATTTATTTGTTTTATATTAAATTTAGCATGAGATTATTTCATGCTTTGATTTTTTTGTATTTCGACAAGCTTCACTCACGGGGGCTCGGAGTAATTTGCTAAGAGAGCAAATTATGTTTTATTAGAGGGAGTTCGGGAAAGAATGATTTAATTTTAAAATAAAATAATTTTGATCTATTTTTATTTCACAAGTGAAGTTATGTCGAATATATATATATTTTAAAATAAACATGCCATAATTTCTTTAAACAGTTTTATTACAGATTTCCCAGAATGGGATTCTATTATTTTATATTTCTGCAATTCAAAACAGAATAAAATATGTTGTAGATTTTAGACCTAGTAACAGTGCCTCTGGATAGCATCAGTTAATTATCATGCATTTTTTTAAGTTAGGAAAGAGGGAAGGGGGGATTTTTTCGAGAATTAAATTCCCTTATTTCTACATGTATGTTTTTTTTCTTGTAGGTTAAATATTTATATAAAGTAGTTGTTTATGCAGGTTGTTCTCTATGCAGTATTAGATCATTTTAAGGCTATTTAATTATAATTCATTCATATTTAATAATTATAAGATCTCGGGTTAATAAAGAATGCTTGGAGTCTCATGAACAGACCTAAAATGGTCAGTGATTTGGTGATTTGGAGTTAGCTTCTGTTTTTTGCATAAGCCTATGAATTGGACAGCGTGGGTTGAGATAAAGTTGGTTTGTCAGCAGAATTCATAGAGGTGAATATGAGGGCTCTCCATAAGTCCTATCTCCTATCGATATATGGACATGACATGTGGACGTATCGATTTCCCTTTCTATTCTTTGTTGGAAAAGGCATACGAGTGTCCGTAATACGGCCCTATGTTCTTACTTATGTTTCTTCTCTCCTGTGCATTCGCATATTTATTAACCTGACATTGTTTTGCTTTTATTTTGCCTATCTAATATGTAAGGCATAGGGAAATGATTCTACTGAAAGGATCTTCGACCTGAGTAATCGACTCTTTTGTTCATTTGCGTAATTAGTTAAAATCATTTGGTTTTGGCTAATTCACGTTGTATAATTCTTATAGGTTAGATTTTAGTTGTAAGTCCAACTAAAGTGAGTTGTTTGCTTTGATAATTAACTGATATATTTTTGTTTATTATAATCGCTTACAGTTTTAAAGTTATTTGCAAGCTATGCCAGCAAGGTCCATTAATGTCATAAAACATTAGTTATTGACAATCCAAATTATTATTTTTATAAGGAGAAATGAAATCAATTTTTCTATCTGTTAGTGGAGTAAGATGTCAAATTAGTCTTTTAATCGTCTATTTAATTAATATCTTTTTCAATAGGAATGTTTTTTTTTAAAGTCATTCTTATATATGTGCGTTAGGCAGATGTTTATTACAAGCTTGTAATAAATGTGCACGGGGAATTTTGAAATCTGTGGTCATTTAATTATGAAATAATTTTTTGCTATTTAAAAAAAAGGAGAATAAATGTAAACAAAATTAAAGATGTATGAACTTAACAAAATAAATTGTACAAACCCAATAATGTCAATGCTGACCGATAATAAAAATAAAGTCGTCAGGAACTCATATAATTATGAAGTTAATTTAAAAATTGTATTTTTTTTTTTGAGCTTGAGTGTAAAATAACTAATGTAGAATGTTCAATGATTTTAAAAATATATATATATAACTAAAACAAACTTCCAGTGTTCTTGAATCATTTTATTTACTTTTATTTTAAATAAATTTTGATTTTTAAATATACCTATCAACCAATCACCCAAGTTCTCATTTAAATATAATAAAATCGAATCTCATGCTTTAAGATCCAGCTGCTGGCACAGTGAAAATAAAGGAATTCGATTGTATCGTCAAGAAAGGGTATTGATTAGATTTTCGACCTGGGGATATAGGTAAATAGGGCAGAATTCACGATGTACCTGATTTATCTATCTTGTACATGGTCAGACTCGAGGTACTTTACCTGTATTCAGAGGTTTGTTGGATCGATGTATGTTTTTTGATCGGTACAATATATATCATCATCATCATCATTAAACATTATCAATCCACTGCAGGATGAAGGTCTCTCCAAGTTCAATCCATCTTTTCTGATCTTTAGCTTCTCTTCTTCACATCACCCCTGCACACTTTCTTATTTCATCCATCCATCTCGCATGTGGTCTCTTTCTGGGTCTTTTACAATCTCTTGGAATCCAGTTTAAAATTTCAATTCTCCATCTATTATCATCTCTTTTAGCAACATGTCCAGCCCAACTCCAGTCTTTTATTTTTTTCAAGGAGGTCAGTAATACCTGATTGTTCTCTTACCCATACAATGCATTTTCGATCTCTTCTTGTTACTCCCAACATGCATCTCTCCATATTTCTTTGAATGGTTTGAAGTCTCTGTATTGCTTTTCTATTAAGTGTCCAAGTCTCAGATCCATAAGTAAGAACTGGCAAAACACATTTATTAAAAACTTTCCTTTTCAAACACATAAGCATATTTCCTTTTAGTATCAAGTTATTTCTACCAAAGCACTCCAACCAAGTTTAATTCTATGATTAATTTCATCCATTATGTTTCCATCTGTATTAATAATCTGACCAAAGTATTTGTAACTGTTAACTTCTTTTAATTCATCACAATCAATCTTTATTTTCATATTTTGAGAAAATCTATTAAACATTACTTGAGACTTTTTAACATTTATCTTTAGTCCAACTTTCCTACTTTCATCTGACAACTCCTGCAACATTTCCTGTAACTCTAAAGCATTACTTACAAAAACAACTACATCATCTTCAAAATCTAAATGACTTAAATAATCTCCATTTATTTTCACTCCTTTAGCTTCCCATTTTAATCCACAAAATATTTCTTGCAGCACTGCTGTAAAAAGTTTTGGAGATATGGAGTCACCCTGTCTTACACGTTTCTCAATGTTGACTTTCCTACTATCATTATGTAATCTAATTGTTGCTGTTGCATTTTTATAAATTTTCTTTAAAATATGACAATAACCTGGATCTATACCTTGATGATCCAGTGCTTTAATCACTGAAGAAATGTTTATAGAATCAAATGACTTTTCATAATCTACAAATCCTAAGCATAATGGCAACTCATATTCATTTTTCCTTTCTATAACTTCTCTCAATACCTGGATATGATCTACTGTACTAAAACCACTTTTAAATCCAGCTTTTTCTCTTGGTTGGTGGAAATCCAGTGTTTTCTGTAGACGAGTTGTAATTATCTTGGTAAAATTTTTGTATAAAACTGATAAAAGACTGATAGGTAGGTAATTTCTAATATCTTCTTTATCACCCTTTTTAAATATTAATATTAATACTGCATTCTTCCAATCATCTGGTACATCTTTATCATTTAGACATTTGGAATATAATTTTGCTAAAAAAATATATATTTCTTCACCTGCTTTTTTTAATATATCAATTATAATTCGATCATTACCTGGAGCCTTCCTTTTCTTCATAAATTTAATTACATGTCTCACTTCCTCATTTAGAATTCTGGGCAATTCAGAAGATATAATAGGTATAGAAGGTACTTGTTCTTTATTACTATATAATTCTTGATAGAAGTCTTCTACACATTTCATGTTGTCATCTCTCTTTTTAGTAATAATACCATCTTTTTTCTTATTGCAGATATATATATATATATATTACCACTTTTAGGATAGTTAAGACACTTTATATATATATATATATATATATATATATATATATATATATATATATATATATATATAAAGATTAAAAACACCACATCTAACAATCACAGATTCTGATTGGACCAAGTCAACAGTTATTATATTAAAGTTTTAACACATAACCCAAATATGTATTTTTATATAATATATATATTGTACCAAGATCATAGTTGGCATATATATAAAATAATTTTATCTAAAAAATTATTAAAATAATAAATCAACAAATCAATAAATAAGTTATAAAAGTCTAAAGAGTTTCTTTATTAATCAAAATGCAGTTTGTTTTCGGAAACGTAAAACTAAAAGTCTAAGTGTTGTTGAAATAAAAGTTACAATTAATTAATTAAAAGAAAGGAGGGGGGTTTTCTTTAGAAACATCAAACTAAATTTTTTTGAGTTTAAAGAGTTTGTCATATTATTATTATTAGTTGAAATATAATTCAAAAGTCTAAAAATATAAATCTCTTTTCATTCGAGTTAAAGAAAAGGGGAATCTTAAAAAACTAAATAATGAATTGATCTCAAATTATATATTGAAATGAAAAAAGGGGAAATTATATTTAAAAAAACACAGTGATGGCTATTAAGTTAAACAAAGGAAAAAAACAACACGTTTGCATGGCAACTAATTAAACGATCTTCAAAAACACGTAATTAAAAGATTATCAAAAGAAGTTCAACAACAGATATTGCTGGAGGATATCAAAATGAAAACATGCTTCATGTATAAATAACCATTTTTTTATTGGGCATTCAGTCAAGCTAGTTGCATTAGAGTTGAGTTTGAGTCAGTTCAGAAAACAGTCAGCTGAGACTACAGTTCAGAAATTATTTGAGATTAAAGTTGAAATCAAGAATGCAGTGTTAAAACCTTGGAAAACACATGACTTTCCCCAACCTGGAGTCCAGTAAAACAGCAAAATCTGCCCATGAAAATAATGTCTGCATAACAGCTTGAAAAATCTCCATCAGTATCTAATTGTCTCCAGTAATAATACCGATGAATAAGAAAGAAACCTCTTCAAGAAACTTCAAATCTAACCAGTTAGAGATATCTCATTAGAAGCAGCAAACAGCAAGATGTATCCACATTCAAGATCCTAGGTAAAACATTTTCTTATTTTTATTTATACAGTAGCCATCACATTCATCTGAATCCTCCAAGAGTCAAGGATATGAACTCTATAGCACATAAAAATGAACTATTAATTTGTGTGTTCTAAATGTCAAATACTATTTAATGCTTTATTATTATATATGTGAGTGTATGAGTTAATATGTGCATTATAATTACATAAATACCAGTGTTCTTTTATAAAGATTTATAAAATATTTAAAATTGGTATATTAAGTGTTAATTAAATAAATTGTCTTTAAACTTGAACTTTATTTGTTGTTCAATTTTTTTCATCAATTCTTTTCACCACTAATTTTGTATAATCTGTTAGTGATTACAAGTAGCTGAGCTAGTCTATGGGTGTAACTTAGGTGTTGAATTAGTGGCCATTGTTCAAAGTGCATTATTTATCTTATGGATGAATAGCTGGCACCCGTGTTTATACAAAACAAAAAAGTGCTTTGAACTTGGTGTTGAATTCAACAGTCGAGAAGAAGCTATGTCCTGGAAATGTAACACTTTTTATATATCTTATAGCTATCATTTGGACATACATACTCTCTGAGTATGTTCTTCTTTGCCTAAGAGACTGGTGTTTCGAACCCCTCATATTCGAACCTGGTACAATATATATATATATAAAGTGTCTTAACCATCCTAAAAGTTGTAATGTGGTTACAAGCTAGTAGTAATATAAAAACAATGGTGTGAACTTATATCAAAATTTAAACATAAAGATATGCTTTTACATGATTTTCTATATCTGTAATTGATATCTTATTGCAAGATAAACATAAAAAAATATTTGCGAAAAACATAGGTTACAATAGTAAATATTCTATAAATTAGATATTTGACTTGCAATATTTATATATCATATTAATGAAAATATCTACTTTTTTAAATAATATGTATGTTTGATCAAAGGCTGAGCTTTGTAAAAATTTAAAAAATAATATGAAAACAAAATGTTGCAAAAATATTGCTAATGAAAATTAAGTTTGGATGTAGAAGATGAGATGTTATCACTTTTATGTCATAAAAATAAATTATTGTCAAACCATCATATTTTGATTAAATTCTAAATTTTCTATATATATATATATAAGATTAATAAATTTATTAAAGTAAATTAATTCCATGATATTTTATTTGCTGTTTATATTGTAGTATAAAACACTATCTATAGTCTACATCAGCGTTTCCCAACCTGTGGTACACGTACCACTGGTGGTACGCGAGTTGCTGGTTGGTGGTACACAAAAAATAATCAATAATGGCGGACATAAAAAATAAAAAAAATTAAATCATAAAAATATCATAGAAACGTTTTTTCCTATAATTCATAAAAATTATTTTAATGAATAATATTATACAGTAAAGTTGTTAATATGTACAGTCGATGATCGAAAATCCAGCAATTGATATCGGTTTTTTTTTTTGGAGTGCACTTTTAAATTTAGCCGTTAGCCACCAGTAACTTGAGATGTCACCGCCACTGTTGTCATAGTGCTGCACTCTCATTCACTTCACCGCATGACTTACAAGTGACAGGTTATTGTTTGTGATTGTATTGTCTTTGTTTATTAAAATTCATTGATCCCTATATAACCTGCTTATTCGAACTTAGACAAGAAGCACAGGTTTTTTTTTAAGACAATCCTTTTGATCTCTCTTCGAAATTGTATGATTTTAATTGGCTTCAGGTGCTTGCATATTTATCTGATATTTTTTGCAAATAAATGAACTTAAATTTGACACTTCAGAATAACTCGATAATGATCTTTAATGTTAATGATAAAATTGAAAGTATGATTAAGAAATTAGATTTTTGGAAACAGTGTATTGAAAACAATCAACCGGAAAAATTCGAAACTCTCCATATTTTTTTGTTTGAAAATAAGGTTAGTCTGTCTCAAGATATACAGAAAATATAATAGCACATTTAACAGGATTAAAATTGTCTTTCATGGAATATTTTCCAAAACCCGAAAACACAAATGATAAGTGGATTTCAAACCCCTTCTATGAAGAAAATTTAGAAAAAGCTACATCATTATCAATAAAAGAGAAAAAAAATTTAATAGAATTATCGACACAATCTAATTAATTTTGGTTAAACATTAAAGAATATGAACAGTTTTCTGAGAAAGCTCTTAAATTATTATTACCATTTACTAGTATGGAATTAGTAGAAAGAGCTTTTTCTTCATATATTTTTTTTTAAAAAAAGTATTGAAACAGATTGAATGCAGCTGTAGACTTAAGGGTATATCTTGCATCTTCTGAAACAAATTTCAAAAAATTATGTTCTTCGAAACAAGCACAAGGATCTCATTAAATTTATTTTATAAAAACATTTGATTATGATAAAAAAATATATTAATTGGGTTTTTATAATTTTGTGTTTTTATTAAAACCATTTATTAGTAAATGAAAAATGACAAAATAGTAGATAAATATGATACTTTGAACAAACACATACATATATGTTACAGTGAGTTTATAATTTCAGTGAGTTTATAATCCAGCATGACGTTTAGGCATGTTACAATGTAATTTGTCTCATTATGTGATGTGAATACATGGTCACCCTATAATATGTATAATGCAAATAAAATAACACACTCGCAATAACAAATTTCACAAAATATAATCATTTTTACGAAGTGGTACAATTTAGCATGATATACTACCAAGTGGTACGTGAGCCAAAAAAGGTTGGGAAACGCTGGTCTACATAACAAAATCAAAGCATGTATTGTGAACAAATGTGGTGTGTAAAGCCAAAGAAATTGAAGAAATATCAAACTCTGTCTATTATTAGTTGTTACTCACTTCATAAGATATAGATCATGAAGATCATTTGAAGCAAGAAAACATTATTAATTAATTGGCATGGACAGAAATATAGATATTAACATTATTTAACTATTGCAGGGGCCATTTTAAAATAGCTATTCAATTTAAGTTTGCAAAACTGTTTTATAAAGATGGAGCAAATGGAAATAGAAAACTAATATTGTATAGCATACTAAGTCAAACAATTGATTTAATTAATAATAAAAAAGATTTTTGTTGCATAGGTTGGAGTAGCAGTTACTTTATAGTCTTAAGTTTTTTAAAGCAGAATTCTGTGTTTCACATGATCTGTTTAACACAGGATGTCTTACAATTTTTAATTCAAAATGGTAAAAATTGAAATGAGAAACATCAACAAACTATTGCACACGGGCTACAATATTTATATATTAAAACAAGTTTTAATCATACCATTATAAAATATGAACTTTATATTTTATTCAAGTAATCATTTACTTTTGTTTTCCATTTTCTAAATATCAAAAAAATAAAGATAAGTAATATTTTCATCATTTTGAAATGTAGAAGACTATTTCTTATTTATAAATAAATTTACATTATAAAATAAATTGAGTGTCTGTAATTGTATATACGTGAATTAATAGAGAACTGTGAAGAGGGGTAATATTGTTTTATACAAGTATATTAAAAATATAATCAAATTTCAATTACAATATACAAATATAAATACAAGTTGTATCAATGTTGATATTAAAATGATTAATAACTAAATGGACTATTAGGATGGGTCAAACTTTGCAGCATTTTTTCTTGAATTACTTTTTCAAAATAGTAATCGACCAATTAATGATTTTATAGCCACAAATTTGTCGAGGTTTGAACCTTTTCTGAATATGAATTTAAATATTTTATTTTAATACTAAAACCTTAAAAAATAATCTATAAATTTTGATTTGGGTCATCAACGTAAAACAAATACATTTACTTTTTTAAACGAAATGTGACTTTTAAATTTTTTTAAGAAACACTTCTTTTCCTAAAGTTTTTTTTATTATTATAAAATTTTTAACTGTACTAAGTTTAGAGTTTAATTTAATAAATTTTATTTTTCAAATGTTTTTGGAATCATGCAACTTTTTTTTATTTAATATGTCAAATTCAATTTTTATTTAGCATTTTATAATAAAATTATTGAATAAAAATTAAATATATATATATATGGATGGATGAAATAAGAAAATGTGCAGAGGTGTTGTGGAAAAGAGAAGCTAAAGATCGGAGAAGATGGATTAAACTTGGAGAGACCTTCATCCTGCAGTGGATTGATAATGGTTGATGATGATGATGATATATATATATATATATATATATATATTGCCAGAGTACAAATTCATATTAGGGCTGAATTCTGAGAGATGAAAAACCATCATCATCCCCAAAGTAAGAAAATATAAAATTAAATATAAAAGAAATGAAGTGAGAATGAGAAATCATCAAAAAATAAGACTGTCTATGAGTTCACCGGCATTACAAAGAAGAAAAAACAAATCATTCATCATCAAAAACAATCAAAATATAAAATCAATCGTCAATATTGTGACTAGATTTGAAATGGGTCCACTATAGATCAGGCTAATTATTTAGCCACTGCCAAACTTAGGGTATCAATACAATACCATAATTTGGATACACTAACTCGTGATAATCCAACAGAATATTAAATAGTCAAATAATACTGAGATACTGAAACATGCTGATCATAATCAATGCTCTGGCACCTTAATAAATTAATGCACTGGCCAACCATAAACTTAACTTCTAATAATAAAAACTATAAAAAATATATAGTGCATGGACATTAAGAGATATCCCTTTGTGCCAACCAGGATCCTCTAGATGTCTGTAACACTAAACATAAACCCCAAACCATATAACTGATTGTTATGCATGAATTCAGCTCAAGAAGCAAGAGCTCTATAACTGCTAATGTGAACAAGAGATAATACCAACATATAATATTCTAAACCTATTTTAGGATTGAATACATTCACTGGAATAACTAACACAATGAAATATCGATGTATTTATTAGAAACAATAACAATAAATGAACGGTCTGTAGGGTATGCTATTAATATGAATACATCATTCTGACTTTGATTAAAATAATAGAAAAAATATGCAGAATTACTGTAATTATAAGAAAATATTTTTAAAAGGTTTATTTTAAAATAAATTATTCATAATAATATGCTACTTTTTATATAATTTATAATATTTAAATAAAAATGGTTGGGAGATCTAAATATTCTCATTTACATATAAATTTTAATTAAATATAGTAAAAAATATATTTCGAGGTTCAAGCAATTGTCACTGCAAGTCTAAGTAAAAAAGTATTCATTTTAGATATAAATAAAAAATATTTATAATAAGAATGTCCTTTTATCTTAAATAAAAATATTTACACTCAAAACGTATTTTTAACAATGAAGTGATTCAAAAATGTAAACATTTTCATTTACATATAAATTTTATATTGGCAGCCCATAATATAGTACTTTTGTGCCTGAAACAGCCTGCGCATCTACACATGACAGTCTCAAGAGTAATAATATGAACTTAATCGGTGAAGGACTCATTCATAATCACAAAGATCTCAATGGAGTTTAAAATAATTATATTTATATGCTAAATAATTTAAAAGTAAATTGTTAAAAAAAAGACTGGGAACCTATAATCGAACAAAATAATAATATAATTAATGAATGATGATTCGAATATATTACATATATTTCATATACACAACCCTTATATTTCAAATGTAAAATTTTATATTTTTTTGAAAAACTAAATTTAACAAAGTTAGATGCAAAAATATGAAATTAAAAAATTTATGGACAAATATAAAATATTAGCATTCTTTTAAAAATAGACAGAAAAGATATTTTGAAAAGTTAATTTATGCATAATTAAAATAGAAAAAAATGCATGCTAATTAAAAATATATACTTAATTAAAGTTTTGTAATTAAGAGATTATTGGTAATTTGAAAATGGACTGTAAAAAAATCTTGCAATTAGCATTAAAGAAAACAATAAGTAAGTGGGATGGTGGGTGGGCTTTGAGTGATAGACATTTTTTTCAAGCATCTATATAAAGAATTAAGACCTATATATTATTTTATTTATATGTTTATTTATGTATTTATTCTTTTATACCTCTAGAGAGTCCATAAAACTATAAAACTATGTGAGTGTTATTGTTATGCAGAACAATGCCAGATAAGAAATAAAGCAGTTATCAGTAAGAAATGTAGTAACTACCTGTGTAAATACATTATATAGCTAGAGTGCAATTTTGCTGCTCATGTTATTATGACTATTCAAAAACATTCCTATGAAAATATTCATCAGCAAATATTAATTGCTTGCCAAAATATACCATTCATACTTCTAAAAGAAAATCTTTTAATAAAAAAATGATACCTTGCCTTGTCTCATAGATAATTTTTTAAAGATGCAGATGTAAAACCTAATTTTTTGTCTGTACTAATTTGCTGTTATAACTTTATCCCATTGCTTAAAAGCTTAACATGTCTGTTGAAATGAAATAGCATACTCTCAAAAATTCAAGGATTCAAAATTGGAGCTTAATTTCATGTGTGATTAATAAAGAAACTAAAGAGTGATATAAAAAACAAAGGATTGGTATATGAAGACAAATCTATCATGTTGAATAGATAACTGGACTAGTAAGCTTAGTAATTACAAATCCATGCTAAGATTTTTTTTATATTTATGAATGTAAATATTTGAGCCTAAACTTTTTTTTGTAGTATTATCTTTGTAATTTTTAATATACTTTATTTAATCTTATATATTTGAATTTGCATTTAAGTTTTTATATTATTATAGTTTAAAAGCTCTGGTTGTGTGTGTACAGAGACTCTATAGGTCAACACTAGGCTTCTTTGAATTATTGTGAAATGTGTATATTTATTTAAAAGTGATATTAATATTAATATATTGGATGTGTTATCAAGTTATGGCAGAATAAATGTATTAATGAAGGCTAGATATCACAGTTTTTTATATTTTTTGTATTTAATTAAAAGAAATGGGTTAATATATTTTGGCATATTAGTTTAAAGTTGTATTATGTTTGCATAAGCATGTAATCATGGGTAATTCAGTAATTAACCAGTGTATTTTAATAATTGTTTTTGCTACATAAAATTAAATTTAGTATTTTGTGCAATTCTTACTTACTCATTTGAATGCATATTCTTAGATACTATATTTATGATCCCTTGGGTGCACATGCTCTAGAGTGAGAATATGTCATAATATTAATAGGGAAGAAATTAGGATGTTGTGGTATAAAGTCACTACTTAATCATATAAAATTTTCCCCAATAAAAATAGCATTCAAATAAGCTATCCAGTTTTGAATAATATTTCCATAGTGAAATACTCAATACATCACTTTTATGCAAGATCATGACTGGTTTTAATTTACTTTTAACATTTTTTGGAAGGTTGTAATCATAAACATATGATCAAAAATGTGAAAAGATTTATGATCCTCACCCTGAACCAGCATATCAATTGACCCAAACCATAATCTCTTGCACATATATCATTGTTTAGTATGTATAGATAACAAATTACTATAGTTTATTTGTAATATATAGGGTATATGAGCATAAACCTTTGCACAACCCATCACTCTATCTCTTAACACTTATACTTGAACACATATATGTCAAAAATATAAATAATCACCAATACATGTATTTCATGCTAAACCAGCAATCATCAGTTGGTCCAGATTATCATCTCTACACATATATGCAATAAGTGCTCAGATATATATTAAGATAGTCAAACATCATACTTTAATGGACAGGCTTCAATCAATTCCACACTCCAACTCTTTCACCATCCATCCAATTGAAAACCTGATGATGGAATGCTCAAAGGCCACCCTGAGGTCAAGATTCTTGTCACACCCATGCTAACCTAAAGTCAATCTGACCTTTCATGTACAGGACATAATCCATTTAATACATATACAAGGCATGGGCAGACATCTCTACTATGTAATAACTGAAATACAGTCTTATTATAAACCTGTATCAGTATATGTAATATATAGGATATATGATCATAGACTTTCACATGACCCACCACTCTCCACTCTATTTCTTAACATGGGTGTGGCAAGAATCTAGACTCAGGGTGGCCTTTGAGCATTCCATCATCAGATTTTCAATTCAGTGGGTATTTGAAGAGTTGGAATGTGGAGTGAATTGAAGCCTGTCCATTAAAGTATGAAGTTTGGCTATCTTAATATATATCTGAGCACTTATTGCATATATGTGTAGAGATGATAATCTGGACCAACTGATGACTGCTGGTTTAGCATGAAATATGCATATTAGTGATTATTTATCTTTTCAACATATATGTGTTCAAGTGTATTAGTATTATGGGATATAATGGAGAGTGGTGGGTTGTGTGAAAGTCTGTGCTCATATACCCTATATATTACATATATTGATACAGGTTTATAATAAGCCTGTATTTCAGCTATAGTTTATTGACAAGTGTCAACTGTGGGGTCTTCACAATTTTGACACAAAATACTTAATAAAAGTGGATAGAAACCAGTCCCTATCTCGTGTGAGAGTGGTGTAGTGAAAATTACACTACAGAAATATTTATTGTCGGATAATCTCTAGTCTAGTGAATGATAAATGAAAGTTATTAACATACTTTTCAGTTTATTCTGATTATAAATGAAACTATTAATCAATATATTGTAAATCAAATTTCTTAGTCAAATCCTCACATAGATGGTTGTAATTCGATGATGATTAGGGAATACAACTCATATTTCTTTTAAATATTTTTCATATGATTTTTAAAAAAATGATAATATATGTTTAGACCATCATTATCACATTAATCATTAATTATGAAAAGTTAATATTATATAAGTGGGGAAACTAATGTATAACTTAATTATTATTAAAGAAAGGATTGTTTACAAACTATCTCAGTACATAAACACAAAATAAAAAAATAATGAAAATCTGATGAAAATAATTAGTTATATATTTAAAGATCTTTCTACTATTTTTTTATCATCTTTTTAACTTTTCATTATATGTCTATAATTTAGTAAATATAAATGCGGCACCAATATGTGGCAATTATAAATTAAAAAACCAAAACTTACATCTTAACATCTTCATACATTTCTCCTTGTTTCATTTCATAATGACACAATACATATTATAACATTACAGTATGACTGTAAATTGACTATTATATTTAAAATGTTGTACAAAACTTATTGGATTTAAGTTTTAAATTTAAGCAAATATATTCATCACTGACATTGGTTGTAATAGCATAAGATATAATCATTATCATGATAGTCTCTCATACTAATAGTTATGAAAAATATATGATTTTATAAAGCATTTTGAATGGCTTTCCAAGCAGATTTTTTAAAAATGAACTTCTATATTTGTAGAAAGAAAATATATACGCTCATATTTCATTATTATTCTTATTAAGAAATAATGTTATTAAATTCTATAGATAAAAAGTGTTCTTACACGTAAAATAAATAAATCAAAACTAGAATTACAGTATTATAAATCCAACATTACAACACTAAAATATTTTAATAATGCATAGAACAAACAGCTTTTGCATTTTTATATTTTGTGTGTGTGCGTGTTTGGAAGTGTGTGAAAGCTTACATGTTTAAATTTTTTTATGTAGCAAAGATTAATTTAGTTTGTTAGAATAGTTATTTAATGATATTCACTAAAAGGTTAATTAAAATTTAATCAAATAAATATCTAAAAGCTATTAAGATTTATGATGTATTTAATTCTAAAAAATGTTTGTAATATTAGTTTACAACCTGGAAATGGAAAATGAAGCATTTAATAAAAGACAAATTATTTTCTTCATTTTTGAGCAGTGTTTCTAAAGTTTTACTGCCTTGATTCAAAAATATTAACTCTAACATTTAACCCAGCACTAACATTGATGACCTCTTCCAATATTTTATAGACAAGCAAAGAACCCCCTCCCCCCACCTCAATACATGGTAAATATTTTTTTTGTAATCTAGACATCATGTGATAAGTGGTATAAAGGCTGAATTTGAAAAAATCCAGATAGATTTTACAAATTTTTTTGCATTTAAGACATAAACAGTTTCAAATTCTTAAATAGTTATTTTGTTTGTCATTTATATCAATGGTTGGCAACTGGTGGTCCACAAACCACTGGTAGTCCATGGTGTAATTTTAATGGTCCACAAAGAAATTCAGATATTATTTAAATTCACTAAGCTCATTTAATAATTTTTTAAAAAAAAATAAATTTTGTTTAAGCTGTATTATTATATGTAAAGTAGAACAAAAAACATTATATTGTTAATTGATTTATTAAAAAAAATACTACAATGACTTGCAAAACATCTACCTCAAAGGCATTTAATTAACTGCTACTTGTTCAGTGACATAGAAAAAGTAACAAAATAAGAATACCGAATTCTGTACAATTAACTAGGCATCAAATGTGATTATGGCATACCCTTGATAATTGGATGAACTAAATCTCAAAAATTTTATTAAAAATTTTGAAGAAAAACACATCTATAAAAATTATTAAAAAATATAATGCAATTCGTTATTAATCTTAAATAATTTTTGTAGATACAAATTAGAAAATTACACATATAAAATATAACAAATACGTATTTATACATTCATTTATTTTATGAAATAAACATAATTTTTTAACAAATTATAAAACATATAAATATTAATATATATATATAATACTCAATGCTCATATTTGTATCTTTAAAAAATATGTTAGTGGTCCACAATACCTAAGAGGTTGTCAACCGCTGATCTATATGATGGTTAGATAGACTAAACATCTAGGCAGTTGCCTTTTCTAGGCAAATGATTTCTTATCAATGTTCTAGGCGGAAGATGAACAACAATGAATAAATCAAAAAACATCATTAATTAATTCATTAATTCTGTATTTCAAGAAATCTTTTATTACAGTCAATTGCTAGTGGGAAAATAAACACATTGATTTGTGGAATGCTGTCTCACTATTTCAACAATAAATCATTAGCTTTGTTCAATTGAAAGTAATGGTAAATAGCTGATATATTTTTGGAAAATTATATTTTTTCAATTATTATATAAAAATGTATTTTCTTTACTATTTATCTCAATGTTGTGGAGTGTCTGATCTTTAATTATTTAAAGAATAACTTTAAACAATATTTTTTTTCCAACTCAACTATGCCTCCATATAAACTTGTTGGTTAATGAAACAAATTTTATTTAAAAGTAATGAAAATTGTTTAATTGTGGATGAAAAACTATATACTTTATCAGATATACAATCAGAATTCCTGTCATCATGAATTAAAGCTATATAAATGAATGGATTAATGTTATATCTCAAAGAAATAATAAACATTAATTTTTTGAATAAAATTATAACATCTGTTCAAATGAAATAAATCATTGTGTGGAATAAACTGAAACAAACTATGAATTTGTATTCAGTACTTAAATTAGAACTGCATTATGAATTGTCAAAGTTAAATACTAAAATAACATTCAATGGATAATGGATTAAAAAAAACGAAACATTTAAATATCATTTCTGAATTGTGGAGTATCAGAGCAAATATTAAATATGATAAGTATCCAAGTCTTAAACACTCTTAAAATGGATTAATGTATTATATGTAACTTACTTTAAATGAACAAGTATGATAAATGGTATTTATGAATATTTATGATGTGTCCAGAAAGTATTATATTACAAAATGAAATTATTTGTGATTCACATCATCTGTGATTCTATTATTTTAGAGCTTGTAAATTTTCAAGAATTCTGAAATATTTTGCAAGCATTATCATTTCAGTGGAATAAATTTTAAAGCATTACAATTATTGGAGGATTACCTAATGTAATTTTACAAAATTATTTATTTCTTAGTTAATTAATATTATAGTTGTTATTAATGGGATAAAGTTTTCTCAGATATTACTACACTCAGGTACAGGTAATAATTTTATTTAATAATATTATTGATGATATTGAAAGAGTTTAAATGTAATTTACCTTAGGTTTAAGTTGTATAAACATAAATATCTATTAAAATGATATAAAACTGTGCAACATTGCAATTATTGTATGTTTTATGGATTCTTAAGTTCAATCTCAAAGTTAAAAATAGAGTTAATTATCCTTATGTAGATGAGTAAATCTGCAAGAAATATTTTATATAATTTTCTTACATTATTCTATAGTATTGTAACAAGGCACCCCAATGATCTAATTATATTTTGTTAGTGGAGTAGTACTCCTAATGTTAAACCTGTAATTGAATCCAGTAAAGGATCTTGAGACAAAATAAATAAGCCCAATGTGTGAAATATTATTTAGGTATGCTAAGCAATGATTTGTAGGAGTTTTTTTTGAAAGAGTAAACACTTTTCCAGCAATAGAAACAAACTGATTAAGAACAACTATAAAACATTTATCTTTTATGATCATGATGATAATGATCTTCCAGTATTTAAATTGAGAATATTTTGAAATAATCTATTTCTATTTGATGTTATGTCTTCACAACACTGTGTTTTAACACACTTTTCATATTCCAAGTTCAAATTATATTTAGGAAACCAATAGTAATATTCATTAGATATTTTATATAATTTCTTTATTGTTATTATTCGTTTCTTTTATCATTTATTTTATATTGTGCAATAAAATAATTGTTAATTTTTAATATTTCTCTTTTGTCATTTTTAAAAAAACGTAGTCAATGCATATTCCCGTATAAAGGCCAAATTTAAGATATTAGCTTACACATAAAATGTATATAAATTAAATACATCATTATTTTATTAATGCTATCTGAAACATAAAAATATTGGTTAAGATAGTGTACATAAAATTCATTTTACATTATCATATCCTAGAAAGCATAAACGCACTTTATATCCATGCATTTATTTTATTTTAAATACCCTAAGATAAATCATTAATCAATAATATATTTAAAATTGCTATTTTTAGTTTTAATATACAGATTGCAATATTCTTAATTAGTTCTTTCAGTAAGAAACAATATTGTTATTGTTAAAATAGAATAAGAGTTCATGTATTATTAATAACCCGGAGAAATTTATTTATTATTTTCTTAATGTGAATCCTTTATCAACATATAGAATAATTTTAGGTTATGTGGAAATATATAAAAACATAGCGAGTTGCAAGTCATGTTACCGATAATATGCACTTCTTTTTCTCTCATTATCAATCGCATAGCACATCAACTGGCTTTCTCACATTATTGACACAAATATCACAAATGGCTTTTCCTTTCTTGCATTCTTTCAACATATATATATATATATATATATATATATATATATATATATATATATATATGTCCACAGATGGCGTCCTACCAAAAACACCTATCAAGCGTATTTTCGTTTACATAAACGTCAGAGTAGTTAGTATTCACTATCTCTAACTAGTTAGAGATAGTGAATACTAACTACTCTGACGTTTATGTAAACGAAAATACGCTTGATAGGTGTTTTTGGTAGGACGCCATCTGTGGACATAAATACAAGCGTTAGCAAGTTTTTTAACTTGCATTTTTGTTTATCATATATATATATATGTATCATCAACCATTATCAATCCACTGCAGGATGAAGGTCTCTCCAAGTTTAATCCATCTTCTCCGAACTTTTAGCTTCTCTTATCCACGTCACCCCTGACACTTTGTTATTTCATCCATCCATCTCACATGTGGTCTCTTTTTCTGGGTCTTTTACAATCTCTTGGAATCCACTTTAAAATTTCAATTGTACATCTATTATCATCTCTTCTAGCAATATGTCCAGCCCAACTCCACTTCAACCTTTTAATTTTTTAATGAGGTCAGTAACACCTGTTTGTTCTCTTACCCATACATTGTGTTTTTAGTCTCTTCTTGTTACTCCCAACATACATCTCTCCATACTTCTTAGAGTAGTCTGAATTCTCTGTATTGCTCTTCTATAAAGTGTCCAAGTCTCAGATCAATAAGTAAGAACTGGTAAAACACATTTGTTAAAAACCTTCCTTTTCAAACAAATAGATATATTTCCTTTTAGTATCAAGTTATTTCTACCAAAAGCACTTCAAACAAATTTAATTCTAGGATTAATTTTCTCCATTATGTTTCCATCTGTATTAATAATCTGACCAAGATATTTGTAACTGTTAACTTCTTCTAATTTATCATAATCAATCTTTATTTTCATATTTTGATCAAATCGATTAAACATTACTTTAGTCTTTTTAACATTTGTCTTCAATCCTACTTTTATCTGATAACTCCTGCAACATTTCCTGCAGCTCTAAAGAATTATTTGCAAAAAAAGCTACATCATCTGTGAAATCTAAATGACTTAAATAATCTCCATTTACTTTCACTCCTTTAGTTTTCCATTCTAATCCACAAAATACTTCTTGCAGCACTGCTGTAAAAAGTTTTGGAGATATGGAGTCATCTTGTCTTACACCTTTCTCAATGTTGACTTTCCCAGTATCATTATGTAATCTAATATATATATATATATATATATATATATATATATATATATATATATATATATATATATATATATATATATATATATATATATATATATATATATATATATATATATATACTGCTTGTTGACAAATTCTGTCTTTTATAAGTAAAGAAAATGTTAAAAAATATAGTATTGCAGTGTAAGGCCTATTTAATATGTCTCATAAAGGAACACTGAAACATAAGACATCTCCAATTAGGATTGAGAATTATGAAGCAATGAAGGATGGAACAATTTTTACTATTGTCTTACTATCTAAAAATAGCTAGATAACAATAGCTAAATATTATCAAGTTGTTATCTGGATCAGCTATAAATTGACTACATGAAAGGATAATCTTAAACACAATTATAATGCAACATTTGATTTTAGATTTCATGCATGGCAGATAGATATATTACCATTACATCATAAGGTATTTATGTCTGGTCTTCAATATTCACAGTTTCCAGAAGTCTAACTACTAATATAGTCCTCCACTGCCTCACTATAATGATAAATATCACTAAATTTAAAAAGTATGATTGTAACCATCTTATATATACATAATACACAGAATTGTCAAATTTTAAGTAAACGTTTATACTTATTAACATTTTTTTTAATGTTTACAATCATATCTTTGAAATATGAGTAAACATTTGCTTATATATATATATAAGAAATAACAATAAGGTTAATGGTGAATATAATAGTCTAAATTATTTTGTAGCGCTTTCAATTACGTATTTTATATTTATATACGATGTGTATGCGTTATTAAAAAATATTTTTATAGCTTATTTATTAAATTATACTAGTATCATAAAAACACAATAACTTTTAAAAGTGTTTTTTTAAAAAAAAATGTTATTTTTACAAGAAAGCAATTCAAATGGATAATTATTTTAGAAAAGATTAAAATTGTAAACTTTTTATTTTTACTGTTATTTCTCAGAAGACTTTTAAAAAATATTAAATAGAAAAATAAACATTTTATGATAGTTTAATTCCATATGATTTTTGTTTTTATGTTTTGCACTATTTTAAAAAGAATATTCAACTCGTACTGTAAAAGGCAAACACTTTAACTTAATCATTTGTGAATTTTAAATAAAACTTTGAATTGGATATGATAGATGTTACATTTGCATGATTAAAAAATATTCTGTCACGATCACTCAATGTTGCTTCTTCAATTACAACAATAACAATAAAAATACTTTCTTCGAGTTTAATATTAATTATTAAAACCATCAAAACATCACATGCTCACCTATATTCTTTCCATTGAATAATGGTGAATGTGATTTTTGGAAATCCAAAAACAAAATGTACAGATGCTGAACTGAGTTCAGATCTATATCACTACACTAGTGAATGAGCTTGGGTCGGAAACATTATAATGTTTTTTATCTTGGGATCCTAGCTTTATAGTTAACCAAATAGATAAAAGATGGCTGTTGGAGGATTGCTTGGATCCTAAGATCTAGTTGCTGTGTTCTCAATCAATGTCTCTTCAATGATGATAGCCTCAATTTAGAAACTAGTCTGAGGATGTTGGATGAGTAGACACTAGATAGGTATTTTATGCACAAACCTTTCTATATCCATTTATTACAAAGGTTTGCACTTGGTGACACTACTGTATGAAGAGTTTGGTAAAAGATAAGGTGGATTTAGATATAAAGGTTATAGAGTTGACAAAAATTATGTTGTGGAAATGGGATAGAGTGGATTATGGGTAAATTTAGAGTGGGGAATGTAAAAGAAAGTGGCTAACAGGTTTATCTGGGCATAATTGCTGAGATATTCTTAACTTCGTTTAAGGAGAAGCCATAATACATCACATCACATCACATATTCTTATTAATTACTAAACATAAGTAAAATATTCAATCCAATGGGTAACTGCTCAGAAGGTCATCTGATGTATGAGCAAAGTGGTGGAAGATTAAGCATTTAATTATTCTACTGTATCTAAATAGACTTGTTGTTTTTTTTTAAATTTTTATTTACTTTACTGAAATATAAAATAGACTCCAGAATCTTTAGTTCTGGATTTTTTTTCCTACTATGCTAAGCAATGTAAAATATTTCAACTTTATCATTAGATATTAGAAGAGAAAACAGATACTAATCGCAAATGTAATGATGCATATAATAGAACTAAATTAAGTTCATGTTATAAGATAATTTATTATTTTATCTGCTATTTAGATATAACATAGTCATAATTAATATAACAAATAACTTAAATAAAAACTTAATTCAATTCCGTTATTTTCATCATTGTATTTATAATTAGTTTATAACTGTATCCTCTGTATATTTGAATGTTGTTTTGCTGCTGGTATCAACTGGCATAATTGTAACCAATAGTAATCTATAATCTTTTAGCTAGAATATGAACTATATAGACCTTTAGTTTTCTATTTCTTTTATCTTTGAAAAATATATTTTGTGGTCTTAGATTCAATTTTCAATTGCCTATAAAGTGAAATACAGTGTCTATTTAACAAAATACCAACAACAATGACTAATAAATATTTGCTTTTATTATAAACAATGCATGAAATAATCCAACATCATCATTTTTCCATGTATTTTTTTTAGATATACTTAAAATCTCCATTACACCAAACATTTTTGAAGTATAAAAATAAAGACATCTGAAAAAGACACATGACTCTTAAAGATGTGCAATTACTTCTGAAATAGAATGCTTCAATTAGCTTAGATCTTTATTCAACATTCATCAATATCCAATAATTTTACTTTGTCTTTATAAGATTATATTTTAACTAAAGACAATCTCTAATTTGATGGATGATTAACATTATTTATTAATGTATTTATCTGATGTGGTTGGAGTCAAATTTATGAGTGAAAAAGCTTGACACTTGTAAATGAAAATGTGAGAATTTAGTATTGATATATACTCAATAAATTTATGCATATAGATGTAAGAGATTGTAATTAAAGCCAAGTGAAGAGTGCTATTTCAGGAAGAAATAGTGCATCTCGGGAGTCATTTATCTTTTTCATTTGTATTTGTTCAGTCTCAAGAAAGTGCAGTTGATGTTTAAAGATTATTAAAAAAGCATGCATGTAAAAAAGGATGGTGGAGTTCAGTTATTCCTTGTGCTTATTATTAATTAAAAACAGATTTAGTGACATTTAACTAAAGTTTAAAGTCTATATCTAATCTAGAGACATTTCTAGTTTAATGGATGATTAGTAATAACCATTAATGCATTATTTGAAATGGTTAGTGTAAAAGATGTGACTGCAATTAGTTGACACTTGTGAAATTAAGTCCAGTGATATATATTATAAAATGATACACACAATCATTTCTAAGTATTATATACTGTTACAATATATAATACACACTCTCATCTTCGTACTTGGCAATACTATAATAAGAAAATGAAATCATTTTCTTATTGATTCTTTTGCTGTATAAAGAAGATTGTGTTCAATACTTAATATGGAAAGTGTTATTATTAATCGATTCAATTATTTTATTGATTTTATAATGTTAAACAAACTGATTTTTATTTAATAAAGGAAACAAACTGCTACTTTGTTTTAACTTCGTAATAAACATTAAACAATCTATATGTAATAATTCACAATGTGAATATATATAATGTTAAACATAATTTTTTAAAAATAGTAAATGATGTTACATTAAATAACATACACTTATCTAAGTACTTAATAATACTATAATAAAAAAATGAAATCACTTTTTTATTGGTTCTTTTTTTATATAAAGAAGAGTGTTTTTAATATTTAAGACAGAGTATGAATGTTAATCCAATTATTTTATTGCTTTTACATTGATTAAACATATTGATTTTTATTTAACAAAGTAAAGAAATTCCTTCTGTTGTGAATTATTTTATTTACATATAGATCATTTAAAGTTTATAACAACGTTAAAAGGATCTTTTTTTTTTTTACTTTATTCAGGAAAACAATAAATAATTGTGTTGATTTAATGATTACATTTTTTTTTTAAAAAAAAAAAAACTTTTACTTGTGTTTACTTGTTGAGTCCTCTATTAAAGTTTTTAACCAAATTTTTTCGAGTTTTGTGACTTATATTTAACAAATTTATTGCTTTTTAATATCACTTTAATAAGATATTAAGAAAAAATGAAAGAAAAGAAAGAAAAGCATTAACAATAGGGGGGAAATATACATACATTTCTTATGAAGTATTTTAAAGAAAGACAATTCAGTTTAGATGTCAATGAAAAATTAAATCAATAGAGGAGACATATTATATCTAGTTATAATAGCATGCCATAATTGTCCTACTCATAAATGTAAGCTTGAGAGAGATTTTATTGTTACATTTGTTATTTCCAATGTCTCTTCAAAAACTTGTTTTAACATTTATTGTAAACATTTTTTGGAAAACAAGGTTTTTATTTTAGAGGATAATATATTAGATTAGCATAACTTGATGTTTCAATCCAATAAAGATCAAGGTACTTAATGATTACCATTTCCGAGGATGGTAGCAGAAACATCAAGAGAAAAAATTGAAATATAAGTGATGATAACTGGGTTTATCACAATACATAAAATAGTGATACATAGTTATATGTTATTAAAAAGTATTTATGTAAATAAGCATTTATTTTATATAGCATATGTTTACAATTGTATTACATTCAAATATCAGCCTTTCAGGCTAATTGTGCATACACTTTTGCGAGTGTTAATAATAATAAATGAATACTTTCTCTCCAATACAAGATATAGTATTTATGCAGGAATAAAATGAATCCACTTATTTCTATGACTCAAATGCTTATTTATGAGCAAATCTGAAGTACTAGCAAACAAAGCGTGCAGATGAAACAGTCACTTTAAATTACGATGTCTGAATGAATGACGTTTGTGAAATTGTCTAGAATTTACTAAATGTCATTCCAACTGAAACTTAATCATATGTAAATAAGCATTTATTTTATATAGCGTATGTTTACAATTGTATTACATTCAAATATCAGCCTTTCAAGCTAATTGTGCATACGCTATTGCGAGTGTTAATTTAAAGTGACTGTTCCATCTTCACGCTTTGTTTGCCAGTACTTCAGATTTGCTCATATATAAGCATTCGAGTCATAGAAATAAGTGGATTCATTTTATTCCTGCATAAATACTATTGTATTGGAGAGAAAGTATTCATTTATTATTATTAACACTCGCAAAAGCATATGCACAATTAGCTTGAAAGGCTGATATTTGAATGTAATACAATTGTAAACATATGCTATATAAAATAAATGCTTATTTACATATGATTAAGTTTCAGTTGGAATGATGTTTAGTAAATTCTAGACAATTTCACCGATGTCATTCATTCAGACATCGTATATAGTAATTTAAAGTGACTGTTCCATCTTCACGCTTTGTTTGCCAGTACTTCAGATTTGTTCGTATATAAGCATTTGGGTCATAGGAATAAGTGGATTCATTTTATTCCTGCATAAATACTATATTTTGTATTGGAGAGAAAATATTCATTTATTATTATTAACACTCGCAAAAGTGTATGCACAATTAGATTGAAAAGTTGATATTTGAATGTAATAAAAAGTATTTATAAAAATGCTTCAAATTATGTTAATAATCTGTAATTATTTTGCACATTTAGAATTATTTATGATGAGTAATAAAAATTAAAATATTGTTTTTGCATGTAAAATTTAAATAGGTGAATTGAATTGCTTATTTTTACAATAAATTCAAAATTAGTCTAAAATACAGATTTCATATATTATCCAAATTTTAACATATTTTTAACAATAAAAAAAAGATACTTTATTAGTGTTGAATTTAAATAATTTATATAGGCTTAAAATTATTTGGTAAACCAAAATCGGGATCAAGTGAAATTAACATAGTTGTTGGATGTTATTGTTTTTTTCTTTACTTAAAATATTTAAAACTTAAATCCAAAATTGAGAAAATTATTTTTTTTAAAAAAAAAAATGTATTAAGTGTTTAATATAAAATTAATTTTAATCAATTTATCTCATTTGGGATTATGTGGAAGTTATTCTTTGTAATATTGAAAATGAACATCCTTTTAATTAAATATTTGATTTCGGATACTATGTAGTTAAAATATTCAAAGTTGTTCTTTTAATAGTTTTTAAATGTAATAATGTTGGTTGATAATAGTTGGTCAAATTAAATAAAGGAAATGCATATATCAAGATAAGCATAAATTACATGTTCTAGAATAAATTATATAAAACAACACAACATCTTTTGATAAAATAAAGTAACAAAATTATGTACAAAAATTGACATCTATATACATTTAATAAAATAATGTCCACAGAGATATATGTTCTGTCAATATGAAGCTTCAACTTAAACATAAACAAAGTGACAATAAGAGGGCATCTAGTATATTACTTCATTTTTATAAAATTACAAATAACATTTAACAATTAAGAAAAAGTAGTTTGTCTAGAAAAAGTAAGAAATAGTGTTATACTATTCTTGACAAAAATAAAAGATTGATATGTTATGTAATTAGAAAAGTATTAAATGGTAAGAAAGTAGAACACAATCAAAATACTACTATAAATGCAATAATTAAACTTATACCATACTGTATTTTTATGACAAATGTTAGGATGAAATATTTATCATCTTAGTGATTAGATTGCAGAAGAGAATCTTTTAACAATATATATATATATATATATATATATATATTGTTAAAAGATTCTCTTCTGCATATCTATATATATATATATATATATATATATATAACATATTCCCCATGGACTAAATTTTAATGGCAAAAATAAAAACATATTGTATGTAAATGTTTTATGACAGTCACTTGAAAATGTGATAAATTTTTCTTGCAAATTTTATTTCTATTAATTATAAAATTATCAGTCATAAATATATATATCTTTTAGTAAAAAAAGAAATAATGTCTTCGAAGAATATATCTTTGAGTATTGAAAAATATTTTAGCCAGAAGTTTACCATTAATGTTTTATTGTTTGCACAGTAATACCATGCAAAATTAATGCTTTAACTGTTTGAGTATTAGATAATAATCAAATGATTTGTTGCCTAGAAGTTTGTACAAAGTTTATACTACCAGGCATAAAATGGTACAGGTTGCATTCCAAGGGTCTTGAACTCTAGGGTGTGCTATCCATTTGCAATGCAGAACATTATTAGACAAAAACACCCAAGATTCAATGAAATAGTTTTTTTAATTTGTACAGACAAAAACTAACAGTAAATTGTCAAAACTATATATGATCAAAATATTTCCAAGCATTATAAGATTTTGCATCTCAATGTGATATTTATTTCATTGTGCATAAATGTTAAAACTGATTCACATATCACAATTATGTATTGTGAGATAATAAGTATTTAAGTGTAATGTTCTATATTTAAAGATTTGTCCATACTTACACATTTGGGTTGAAAGGATAGATGGATTCATTCTATCTTTTCACAAAGATTTTATCTTATGTTTGGAAAGTGAGAGTATTCATGTATAGTTAAAATCCATAAAGCGCATGTGTGTTAGCTTAATGGCTGATTATTATTAAAGATTAGTCTTATGTTTTGTTTTATTTTTTAAAAAATATTGATAGCTTGCATTCAGTCACTTTATAAAAATATTACTAAAACATATAGTGTATAGGGGGTTTGAATTCAGACTTTCACATGACCCTCAACTATCCAAGCTATCTCATACTGCTGACACACTTTCGACATGTGTGTGATCAAGTGTGTCAGCAGTATGAAATATCATGGATAGTTGAGGGTCATGTGAAAGTCTGAGTTTAAACCCCCTGTATATTTCATATTGGAGTGCAGATATAAAAAACTGTACTGTAGAAAAAAATCATATATTAAAATATATAGTGTAAAAGCAACTCAATTACGAAAACTAAGTGAGTTATTTTATTTATAGTACACAGTTTTAATACAAATTTTTAAAAATAATTTAATACAAGTTATTCATTTTTGAAAAAGAACAAAAGAAAACACAAGCTATTACTAATCCATATGGCAATATTTTTTTTGTAGAATATCTTTAAATGTAAAACATTTCACTTAATTGCAAATTGTTCTCATCATTTGCGGATGCTCTATATGATTTAATGTAATGGCAGACTGTCAGACCCTGAAGATTAATATTTTGCGTAAGGGTTCTGTCACTTTCAGTATTCAAATTTATTATGTTACTTCTAAGCAACAAAGTCACTCTATTCATTTATTTGTTTTTATTAGAGGATAAAATATTTACAGTAGCAATTTCATGAAAGATAAATCTAAAAAATACAATTTCTTTTAACTGCTTTTAATAAGGTCAGTGGACATATTTTAAATAAAGTAAGTACAAACGAACGCTAAAGAGTTATCAATATTCAAATTGTTTCTATGTTTCTTTCCGAGATTTGAGAGTCCAACACTTTTCATTACTTCTGCATTAATATGTATACGTACGTCTAGAAATACTAACTACATATAAAAAAAAATAACTTTAAAGAAATTACATTTAAGTAAAAGATGTTTTAAAAAACCCACCAACAGAATTAGAATAGAACAGAAACAATATTTCTTCTAACTTTTGACTGCGTAATTTATTAATTTATTACTAATAATATTAAAAATCATTTATATAATTATGCACGCACATATTTTTTAAAATATTCTATTTACAGTTAATATGATAAACAAATAGCTATGAAAAAAGCAGTTTATAACATTGAGTTTTTAATAAACTGTACGTAAAAAAAAATATGTCATAACTTAGCAATAATTCTCGCCTTATCTGTTTCATTTGGTTGGGGGAAAAAGAGAAGGGGGAGCGGAGAAAAAGAGATTAAAAATTATAGTTAATGCTGTATTTTTTAACCAAAAATGTCAGTTGGTGTAATGAGTCATCCATAATTATCAAAGTTCATTATGCACAAATTGAATTGCAGATTATAAGCTATAATTTTGCACATCTAACTTTATAAAAGAAAGCGGAGCTAATGATAGATTAAGTATTTTAATTAAATTTAAAAGGAGATTTATAATGTTCTAATTTAATGTCAAAAGAATATGTTTTTTAATGCCTGGTAACCAATACATTCTACTAATTTTTTTTTACCAAATAATATATATATTAAATTTTTATATGCACTCAAAATATTAATAGAGTACCATTTAAAGAAGTTGTTAGCCATCACCAACTCTTAAAATATTTACGCTATGTGTATGTCTATATGAGGGCATTAATTAATTGAGTTCTTTTTTTTATAATCCGTTAAAATGATTAAAAATTAAAAAGCAAACATTAAGGCAAATATTATTATAATCTCATCATTAATAAAACGGGTTAGACTTAAAACATTTCCATCAACTTTTTTATTAAAAACGAATTTTTTATTTATGTTATTTGAGATGGTCAAATTTTCAAACTTAAAATTGTCCATAATATTGTATTAATTATAAAATATAAAATATAAATCAACTTTAAATAAATTTTATTTAATCTTCATATGTTTATTGTCAATTTTGTTTAAAGTTGATTATTATATACATAAACAATGTTTTGAGTCAACCGTGTATTATTATTTTGTGTATTATTTTGTCTTATTTCCATACCTTTCAACCAAATGACATCCGCCATTTTCAAGGTCAAGTTTTTTTAAAAAAACCCGTTAGATTTCAAGTAATAACTAGATTGAATGTGAGATAAAGAATAAGCATGAAATAGTTGAGTATTCAAAATACATGGATAAACAACATGTTTATTTTCTTCGGTTTCATCATTAATTGATTTAATTAAAAGAGATTTGAACCCAGACTTTCAGGCTTCCTTTAGTGATATACTTTATGTTATACAACCAATACACATGACCACATACATATGAAAGGTCTGGATTCAAATCTTCTTTATTTACATCTAGCTGTATTTAAATACTAAATTAATTGACTTTAGTTATATTAGAGGAAAAAGA
Source organism: Epiperipatus broadwayi (assembly GCA_028023455.1). NCBI lineage: Eukaryota > Metazoa > Onychophora > Udeonychophora > Euonychophora > Peripatidae > Epiperipatus > Epiperipatus broadwayi. Next base: position 693,561 of record JAQFVV010006229.1, read on the forward strand.
CAAAATAAGTGGTATCCACAAGATTGGAATCCCTGATCTTCAAAATATATTCCAGATATGTGGAAACCATTTAATTTTATCAACATTTTCGAGCTTTGGGGGATCCACTTATTTTATCCCTTTTTTCTAATATCAACTTGAAATCAATTACTGGCCAAACTGAAGAAAATAAACATTTTATTAATCCACACATTCTGAATATTATATATGCTCAATCTCATTTTTTACTTCACACTCAATCTCATTACTACTTGAAATCTAATGGTTTTTCTTTAAAAACATGACTTTAAAAATGACAGATGTTTTCATCAAAATTTTGGAAAGTAAGACAAAGTAATACATGGTTTAACTGAAAAAATACATTCTATACATCATATAACTATGAAAACATGAAATATGTATATATAATTAAAGGGAGCAAAACATTTGACATTAAGTATTAACAAGTATCAAAAATAAACATATAAAATAGTATATATTCATAGCAAGAAGGAAAGTCATTTGCTTCCCTTAATTACCATCATTAAACTAAGCTAAATTCAGATGATAATAGTCCAAATTGATCAATACAGGAATCTTCAATTTATTATTAAGGCATCTATGAATAAACGAAAGAAATCCATCTTTAGTATGTTATTTTTCATTTTATTTAATCCTAATATTAGTCATTAAAAGTCTATTACAATGAAGAAAACCTAAATCAATACTTAAAAGTAAATTTAAACTCATTATACACTTAAGCCTATGCCTATATAAACTCACACACAAGTCAGAACATAAATGTATATTCTTCTCCTCATACATAAGCATACTTTTTTGACATACATAAACACAAGTAATAGGCCAATGTTGTATGAATTTTTCTATTTAGTGACTTTGAAAAACAAATAGTTTTAAAAATATTGTGAAAAAAGCCATCTTTCAATTAAATATTTCTTTACACAGAGGCAAAACTCTACATACAATAGTGCCCTTCAGTGCAAAAACAGTGTAATCAATGGATGCAGGAAGGTTTGTACATAAAATCCCTATCTAGGTAATCATGTGATGTTTAGTAATAAAACATTTTTTATATTGCACATACCTAAAATCTATTAATACTAACAATTTTAAAGCTATTTGCAAAGAAATGAGTATAACTTTATTTGACTTTCAAATATCTTATTTTTATAGTACTGTATTACATTAAAATTCTTAAAAATGACAGTGATCTTTTTAATATTTTGCTATTTTTACATAATTTTTATTCAGTATCTAAATAATTCTCACTAAACTAGAAATTTTTTATTGGATTGTATATTACTTTAAAATCACAGGACTTGATGAAAAAGATATAAAAAACATTTTTTTTCTAAATAACATTAGAGTGTATATTTCAGGCTAAAATATATTCTATTATATTCCCTAAGCCTAGATGGCATCCATATAATCTGTGTTCCACTCTATAAATATTTTATAAATTAAACTCATCTATAAAATAAAAAGAAAAACCCATCTTGCAATATTCTTTTTTTATTTGTTGTATTCCGATTTTTATTTTAGTTTTACATCTAACTTAGTGATAAATTTGATATTTGCTTCTAAACTTACTGATATTTAATATAATGCTGTTGATTTCAATAAATTCTAAATAAAAGGGAAAAAAATATTTAGTTGAATAAAATGAATAAACCAGTATTTTCAATACATAAAACTGGTATTTTTTAAAAATAAAATTGTTTGCTTAATGAATAATTGTTGATATGTGCTTGTACATAAAAATATATAATGTTTGATAAACTACCCTATTTACAGATCACTCATCATCATAATCATCATCATCATCATCATAATAATAATAATAGAGGTCACCTCTAGCTTACCACTTGTTCAGATCGTGCTCCTCAATTTATTAGAATATCATAAAATATACCGATTACAGGTAAGAATTTTATATCTCTAATAACTATAAAATAGAAAACTAAGAGATTAATTTAAAAAAAAGAAGAGAAATACAAAAAAGCAACTCAGATTGATTCCATAATGGACTTAGATGTCCAACCTCCAGCCATGATGTCCACCAGCTCAGACACATTTAAAAGTTCCTGTGCATAAGTTTCAAAATCACCATCAACGGTTATGAAAAAAAGTGAAAATAATCCATGATTGTTTTTCTCAAGGAAAATGCAGCTAGCACCTAGATTTCACCATTCTACAGCAGGAGATCTGATGAAACTAAATCTTACCCCAAAAACTACTGAAACCTACGTTAACGCAATAAAAAAGCCTTGGTCTAATGATAGCCTTAAAAAAATCACTGAAGTTTTTAATCAAACCATCCCTACGGATCTCTTCAATTCATTTAAACGTTTTTTCACTGAATGCTCTTTTGTCATAGCAATTACAGATAGAAACTGTTCACTTTATAGATTCCCTAAGGAGCTTCTATTCTAAGACATAAATAATAAAAAACTATGGAATTTGATAGTTCATGTGGGAGATCATCTGAATCTGCATTATTTGGCTATTGAATTTGTAAACGAAGAAAGCAAAGAATTGTTATGACAAGAAATGAAAACTCTGAGGCAATATGCATTAGTTGTAGTCAATCCCAACAGAGAAAACTTTATTACTGGCTTAATTAAAAAAACTTACCTAGGTTACTCAGAGACAGATTTCATTAAACTTATGAAACCATTCGGGAGGGTGATAGATTTTCAGCCTTTACAGATTAAAAATATACTCATCCCAATATTTACTAACAATTATAGATTTAAAGTAAAATTAGGAGAGAACATTAATCCTGAAAATATTCCAAAACAAGTTTCAGATGAAGAAGTGACATTATTTTTTGTTATAAATGGTCTAAAACCGCAATGCTTTCATTGTAAAGAATGTGGTCATCTTATTAGCAACTGTCTGGATTTATATTGTAATAATTGTAATATGAGTGCATCCCCCTTACATCAATGCCCAAAAGAAAATTTTCATAGTAATAAAGAAGTGACTGCAGATGAAGATGTGCCATCGACAGACCATAATATTGAGGGAAAAAATGATATTGACATTAGCAATAGTGGAAATGTGATTCTACATACTACAGGGCTCAATAGCATTGAAGTTTCCTCCTCTCCTTATCTGAATATCTCACCCCCTTTTAATAAAACATCCCTTGAAATAATGGAATCGCTCACAATTTTGCCATCCCAACCCGTTCCAGAAACTTCACAAATCACTAGAAAACTGGATCGGCCGATTAAAAAAAAATCTAATAATAATCCGAAGAAACTCAAAGCTCTAGAATGTGAAAGTAGTGATAATGATTCCCCTCCTCCAGTCTCTAGAAAAAAAACTAACATCATGCAAAGTTACAACGCCTCTCTAATTGCCACATATTCTTCAGAAAATAGTCCGATGGAAGAAGAAACTGATAGTATTACAAACATAAATAACATTTAACTTGAAAATCCCTTCACAGACAGGAAAATGAGATCCAGTGATATTTCTCTCAAATCTGCAGGTAATAATTGAACAATGCATATTTATTGATCCATTAAAATATACTACAACTTCCTTTATTAAAATATTTAAATTTATCTTAGAATAAAACTTTCCTATTCTAGGCTTAGATTCTGATATATATGTACACACACATACAAATAATGGATATTAAAATAGGAGTTTTTAATGTTAGAGGAGTTTTTAATGTTAGAGGATTAAAATTGACCTCCTCGCTAAATGGTACGACATTGTTAAACCATAGATCATGGGCATTATCAAAACAAAAATCTACAGTGGCTCACTAATCAACCCTATAGATAAGCAAAATTCCAAGGGTTATACAGCCTTCTCAAACACATCTGACACTCCATCAGTAAGTACAGTCATTATCATTGATAAAGCCTGCCCATTTAGTTCTTTCAAAATTCTACATATTGATGCGCACTTGCTAATAATTACATTTACTCATAAAGCCATCACCTTAAACATAGCAATTGTTTATATCCCTCCAGGTCCCACTATTATAAACAGAATTATACAAACACTTACCTCCAGGTTCACAAATGCTATGTATTCGACAATTATTTTGGTAGATTTCAACATGACATATCAAACCTTCACAGGAAAATGGTTACATCAGCTGTTTTCTCTGATGATGAGTGGAAGAGGCTTTCTGCCAGAGAAGGCTGTGTCATTTAACAATAGTAGACATTCATCACTTATAGATCTGGTTTTCTATTCGCCATCATTACACAACATGATATGCATTCAATTAAAGAATTTCCCCCTCTCTGATCATGCAGCTGTCTTAGTGTCACTAGAAATTTATTTTGATAATAGAACAACAATTAACACAGGAAGAACCATCAGAGTTCTACTACCATCATGCACACCAGAATATCTTTTTTCAGAAGTATACTTATATCTTCACAAGTTGAAGAATATTACAATGGATCCAGTTTAAGCATGGGGTGCTTTTACTAATCTGCTTCCATTTAGCATTGATCATCTTATCAGGACAACAAAACTACTAAAGCTTACAGATGATACCTATAAAAAAATTATTGGCACTTCCCAATCAAATCCCGATTGTCCCTGCCTGATAGCTTTAAAGAAAACATATCAAGAGTTAGCAAACCAGCTTAAAGAATATATCTCCATTAAAAAGAAAAGGTTATATTTAAATAAGCCACACATGTATACCAGAAACTTCATTAGATGGTTGCTAGGCCACCCTTCCAAGGTGTGAGTCCCAATAGCTATTAAAGTTCAAACTGAAATTGTCTACAGAGATTTTATGTTGGAGCGGCTTTACATATTGTATAGAGAAAAATTTCAGAGGGTCTCCTCACCAAGTCTAATGGCCTTTTCACAAGATAGATCAGAAAATGAATTTAATATTTCTTTAAAAGATTTCATTCAAAAAATAGAAGCAATGCCAGATTCATGTCATCCTGGCATAGATGGAATTCCCAAGTTTGTATACAAACATATTGATAAAATTGCAGCACAATATATGCTTAACCTAGTCTCCTATCTCACTAAAGACATCTATATTTTACAGGGCTTAAATCAGATTATGCTTGTGCCATTTCATGAAAAAAAATTAATCTCAAACACCACTAACCTACATCCAATTTCAATGTGCTCTCTTGGCATAAAGATAATAGAATCAGTGATAAAAGATAAAATAGAGCCATTCATTTTGCCAAACCTATCAAAAATGCAATTTGCCAAAAAAGTATCCTCAACAGAGCAGGCAGCCTTTCTATTCAAGTCAACTATAGAAACTGTTAGAGATAATAAAAAATACAGTCCAATTGTTATTCAACTAGATATTGAAGCCACTTTTGACATGATTTCCATCAGTACTCTCCTTAAAACTCTGCAAAAATACTTAATCCCCAACTCCTATCTAAACTTGCTTGCTAACTTACTTTAAAACCATGAGATTTATGTTTCCCTAAATGGGAAAACTTCACGGCTAATAGTGCCACATCTGACCATTCCTCAGGGATCACCTCTCAGTGCCTTATTGTTCACTGCCTATATCAACCCTCTTATAAAAATAATAGAAAATGAATTTTCAGGAGTCTATGTGCCTACCATCAGTAACAACATCTCATGCATCACATATATGGATGATATAGCAGTATTTTTATCATCTCAAAAGCAAATTCCCAAACATCTTAAGATACTTAACAATTTTACTAAAGAATATAAGCTAACATTTAATAGGGAGAAATCATGTGCATGGCAGATCTTCACCGGTAATAGCATTACTAAAGTTTTCAAAGGTAGACCAAGCACATTTCTTGGGTTCAATTTCTATTTACGTCATTCACCTATGAGATTGCTCATACAGAAAAATTTAATAGAGAAAGTGGAAAAGACTGTCAATTCACTCTGCAAAGCCTACCTCTCTATATATACAAAAATGGCTTTGCTTTTCATGCTAGTGATTACAAAAATCTCTTATTTTACTCCAACAAACATTTATACCAAGGCATTTACAAATAAGATAGACTTCCTGTGCAGGAAATTATTTTGGAGAAAAAATATTATCTCAATACCAGTAAAACATCTAAAAAAACCCTTTCACAAAATGGTCTTGGCCTTCACTCAATACATATTTTCAGGATACAAAAAACATTGAACATAATATCTACATGTGCACAAAAATTCCCATATTTAGAAATTTCTGCCAAGATTACTCCTACAGATAGACGACCTCCTCTCCAGGGATATCTGAACACACTACTTACACCATTACTAACAATCCACACTCTTAACTTCAAACCACCACAAGCCAAATATAAATATTGGGAAGTTTATCAACTTCTACATCCATGTCAAGATGATGTACAAACTCCACTTCATATCACTAATAAACAATTATGTCACAAATTCAAACTATGGTCACCCTTGAAACAAAATATTTTGACTATCTCCTAAATATAAATCTGGACTTGCTACCTATGCAACATTTTTTGAAATATCAAAGAAACTATAAAGATATAGATGATATATGTAATCTTTGCCATAGGGACTTGGAGACACAAAACCACTTTTTTTTTCTCATGCCCAAGTCTAGAAAACATTTATGAAATTATTAGCACTTCACTCAAGGATAAAAAAAAATCAATATGAAAACCCTTTTTGACTCTTTTAAAAGGGGTATCTTTGCTGAAATAAGAATCTGCATTACTCTATGCCTTATGATGTACAAGGTGTAATTTCATATACAATTATAACCCCAGAAGACATCCAAACATGTTCAGAAATAAGCTGCAAACCATACGTGAAAAAGACATGAAGATTACAGATCATACTAAGTACATTGACACCTGGAATATACAAGAACTTATATAAAAGCACTAACAAAAAAACTATATCTAACATGGATCCTTGTGCCAGTTCTGAAGTCAACTGACACAAATTAGACACATTCCTGCATGATCATCATTGACTTTGTTGAACTGTTTTTTTTCTTAAATACTTCTAGTTTGATAATGCATACAATCACTGATCAAATCATTGTACATATGTAGTTTTGTAAACCAATTTATATATAAAAACTATGTTGTTAAATGTAACTTGTATAACCTTTTAGAATACTAATAAAGCTTATCCTTTGAAACATAATAATAATAATAATAATAATAATAATAGTAATAGTAATAATAATAATAATAATAATAATAATAATAATAATAATAATAATAATAGTAATAGTAGTAGTAGTAATAATAATAATAATAATAATAATAATAATAATAATAATAATAATAATAATAATAATAATAATAATAATAATAATAATAATAATAATAATAATAATAATAATAATAATAATAATAATAATAATAATAATAATAATAATAATAATAATAATAATAATAATAATAATAATAATAATAATAATAATAATAATAATAATATAAACACAACAGTAAAGCTTAGTTCTATCACAATGTTCATTCCAAGAACTCCTGCTTCAAATTCTAAAAGTTTGCTCAATACCAACTTTAACATTTTCAACAACAAAAGTTTTGTTTGGCTGAGTGAGGTAAAACTCTACACTTTTGATTGGTCACTTAGAGAATCAGCAGTAAAATATATATTCATCTTTTAATATTATATTCATTTTAGTTTCGTTGTGAAAAGTATATTAATAATTGACCAATTTTAAAAGTATATTAATATAAACTATGTAATAATGAAAACTAATTAAGTTTTACTTGATGATCTAAAGTTGTACTAGATTGTTTATTGCATAACAGACTGGAGTAATTATATATATATTAAGATAAATCTTTTCACAGATTTTAAGATAAAATGTAATTACAATGGAAAATTTACATATATTAAATTAATAAATGATTAAACATTTAAACAGAAAAGGCTTACTTTAGTTTAAATCCCCTTATTTTAGCTAAGTGTTTTTGATACTTTGTATATCATTATCATAGGCTTTATGATCATGATATTTAAAATATCAAAAGCACTTAGCAAGAACAAGGAGATTTAAGCCAATGTAAACCTTTCCTGTTTAAATGTTTAAACATTTATTATTATATTACAATTAACACAGAAAAATAATTAAAATAATATTTATAGAATTATATATTATATTAGATAAAAACTGCAGCTATGATATATTCAAGCAACATGATTTCTACAGTTCAGACTTTTTCTTACCTACACTCCAATATGTAATATATTGAGGGTTTGAACTCAGACTTTCACATGACTGTCAACTATGCATGCTATCTTATACTGCTGACACACTTGATCACACACGTTATTTTTTAAGTTAATGTCTCTTGACATACTGTGAATCAGACATACTATTATTATAAACTACATTACATGATTGTCTTTTTATCAGATTTAAATGATGATTACTTTATTACATCATAGATAAAAGTTTAATCTAGGTTAGTATATGATGTAATTACAAATCTGATGAAAAATAAATGTATTTTCTTCCATAATCCATATTTATATGGATGACATATTTAAACAATAAAAATGATGTGAATAAAAATTCAATCTGTGTATATGTTTTTTTATTCCAATTCCAATTGATCAAATTTTTATTCACAACAGTTAAATGTACATTTTAAGGAACTTGTAAATAATAATACATTCTAAAAATGTAATATTCAAATTTCTCTGTGAATTAAATACTTGTAAACCTATTAATATCTATACTTATAGTCACATAATAACACAGATTGTTGATAAAAATACATTTACTTTTCATTTGTAGTTACACTAAGATACTACATGGCATTGAATTTAATATAACTGATGCTTAGAAGTTTATCTTTTTAAAATATTATACATTTAATATTGTATATTTTCAAAATTATATATAAAGTTTTTGTATAAACATCATTTTTCATGGCTTACAGTAAAGCAAATTATTCTCTATGCTTGCCAGATATCAGGTAATCATTTTAATTGTTTCTGTTTGTTTTTTTTAAATATTTTTATTAATATTAAATAGATATTTGTTTAATAATCATTAAATTGAATTATCTATAAAATGTCTTCCTCTAAAACAACTTAAGCATATTTCAAATGAGAAACATATTTATGATTTTATACAGATTGGATTATAACCAATATCATAAGCACACCAGGTATATACTAACAACTATAGCTAAAACTATGGCTAAAACTAAATTTTATTATGCAAACATATAAATAAAATATGAGAAATAGAAAAAAATCTTCTTAAAATAAATAACCATAAAAAACAAACAATTATGACATGATTCATAAACAGTACCTTAATTTTCTTCATTTTTACTATATTTGATAATGCTATTAAAATACTGCTTACAGGAGTTACGACTAAAACTAAATAATACTTACTAGAAAATTTCAGCTTAAACACTCATAAACAATATATAATAATGCAGAATGCAAAAATTAATTGAAAATTTTTGTTATACAGTTCACTATTTAATTTTAAAAACTAAGAAATGTAATGTGTGAGTCTGTATAGAAAATAAGCAAAATACCCTTAATCTACAGTAAAATAAAAGTTATTTGATAAATGAGGATATCTTGAATAATACTCATCTTGTTTTAAAACTAAAAAAAAAAATAAAGCATTTTTTTTTCATATGTCATAGCATTAGCCGGGACGCGAACCCACAACTGTCTGCAACCAACTACTTGCTTGCAAGGAGGCTGAGATGACCTCTCGCTAAAAGGTATTTGAACCGACTTTAGGTCTTCTAAATATTAGTAGGTGATTTATTTTAAATACCAAAATGAATTTGTATGCTATAAAAATTTAAACATAAAGGAAATTAAGTTGGACAATTTTTTTAAAAATTAAAAAGCAATTTGAAATACTATAGTAGTCTGATAAGCCATAGGGAAGAATTGAATGGCGTTTTTAAAGGCTAACTAAGAAGGGAATAGAATAAGTCTTGAGGTAGAAAAGTAACTTGCTAAATTGAAGGAGAGTGGTTTAACGGTAATCTTCATTAAAAACATTTTAAAACAAAAAGAAATAAGATTACTGGAGAGCAAAAAAAAAAAAAGAAAATCCTTTAAACATTAAAACTATCAAGTAAAATTATCTTAGATGAATTATAAAGTCTGAAGTGGAGAAGTCATTTGAGAAAAATTCTAAAAATCGAACAAAAAATACTATCTAGCGATCTATATGTAAAAATTATAACTTGTTTAAAAATGGCTGAATTGCTTATTAATTGAGAGACAGTAATAAAATACATAAAGAAACGGTAAATAATTTTATTATACACTAAAAAAATATTTTAGAAGACATCAAATATAATGATTAATTTAGTGACAAACTCTCCACACAGCAGTGCCACCTAGTGCAGGCCATAGTGATCAATGGATGCAAAAAATTGTGCATAAAATGGCAAGCATGTAATATTAAGGAACTAATTTAGTAGTTTTTTTCTTCAGATAATCATGTGATGTTCAGCACCCAATTTTTCATCAATTGATGAAACATATTTTTTAAATTTTTTCTGGCAGGAAATTAATCTTTAAAGCATACTTATCAATGGGATAAGCTATTTAAAATATTTAACATTTCAATTATAATATCAAGGTGGAAATATTAACTTTATTCCTGATTTTGCTTCATAAAAATGATCCGAAAAAGAAAAATTTATATTCATAATAAAAATAGAAAGTGCTCATTAATTGTAAATTGTAAAGTATTTTAATAAAAAATATATATTTACGTTGGTGGCCTTGTGGTTAGCATAGCTGCATTCCAAGCAGCTGGCATGGGTTCACTTCCCAGTCAATGCTTTGACACATAAAAAAAATATATTTATTATTAGTCAAGCTTTGGTGGCCTAGTGGTTAGCATATCCGCTTTCCAAGTAGCTGGCCTGGGTTCACTTCCCAGTCAACGCATTTGACACATGAAAAAAAAAAATTATTAATAACTAATTATTTTGATCTCCATTAATTATGTAGTCATAAGACATTCTTTATATAAGTTAAGTTTGTCAAGTGATATCTATTAATATTATATTGCTGAACAGAAATAACTGAAGCTTCCAACAAGTTATACAATTTAAATATTATCTGAAAAACATATAATAATACCTCTCTTTTAGCATTTGTTCCTATATGTGCTGAAGGCTATAATATAATTTTAAATGAGGGAGTAAATTCAATCTATTGATTATATTCATTTGTAGAATAAATAATAAGAATCACCATACATACTCAGAGAATCAAAGCCAAGCTTTGCTTTAAACAACCTCTAGCCATGAAATAAAAACTCAGTTTTGATATCTCTAACTAATAAATAGCTCAGATTATATGTAACTAAACAAGAAGTAATGTTAGCTTCCAATGAGTTATATACTGTAAAAAAAATCTCCAAATAAAAAAAAAGATAATACTCTCTGTTTCTTAGCATTTTTCTTATGTAAGTGTAGTTTATTTACGTAATTTTAAATGAAGGAGTTAGTAAAAAAAATTTATTGACTGTAGTTTCATCTATTAAAAATTGATCTTCTCAAATGAAATTCAATCACATATGAACAAAATATTTATACAAAACATAAATAGCCTTTTTTATAATTTATTTAAAAAAATTACTAACTTTAATATCAAAGAATGTATTCATAAGATTGATAAACTAATATTCAAAAAGATTATCAGAGATTTTATAGACTCTATTATAATTCATTTTTTCACAAAAGATAACCTCGCCTTGTCAAATAATATTTTATAACGTACATTTAGTTAATAAATATACAAAACTAAGTTATGATACCTAAATTTAACCATACCCTTGTGAACTTTGACTCTTTTATAAAGACTTTATTTACACTGACCTATAGGTTATCTTCAATGAAAATTTGTTTTGAAACAACTCAATACTATCTAAACATTAACTATATTATAAATCAAATAAATATGCTGCTAAACTAAAAGAATACATAAAATAACTACTTAAAAACAAAATTTACACAAACCAGACAATTAAATTGCTAATAGTACATATTTATCATCTTTGACATATTGTTAAAATAATCAACCAATTAGTTTGCCAGAATAATTAATCTGGTACTAAATATATATTATCAGCACTATGATTGAAGATTTATGCAAAATGTATTTGCAAGCGTATTTTATGCATTGTTTACAATTTTACACTGTGAACATTGATTAATATATATATGATAATTCAAAAGCAACTATAAAAATATATGGATAATTTGGAAACTGATTTTTGAAATTATAGAATTTAAAAGAGAAAGAATACAATTCTTTCTAAGCCTATATATCAAATAATTGAAAAGGCCAAATTAATAAAATCAAAAAAGGAAAAAAGGAATGTCAGTGCATAGAGTGAAAGTCAGTAATATAACATATGCCCAAAACATAATAATCCTTGAAAAATAAAGAAATACTGAAATACATATTAAAAATGCTAAATAAAAAAGCAAAGATATGTATAATATACATGTTTGAGAAATAAAAATGAAAAGAAAAGTAAACACAGGCAAGTAGAACTAAATCATGTAGAAAGTTTGTATATCTTAGAAAAATATGTCTAGTTATTTTTCACCATCAAAAATAGATAAAATTAAAAATAAAAAGAGCAAAAAATGTCTACATCCCTAAAAGGTGATTTGGAAAAGTAAAAACAAAGTTAAACAACATATTACTTGTACTCAACAGATAATAAAAGTGAATATGTGAAATAATATGATACAAAAAATTATTAAAAGTTAGATGCATTAAAAACGTATTCAATTAAAAATTGTACAAAAAAAAATGACTTGTAGAAAAATTTTATTGAAAAGTTTAAGAAATTACAGTTGTTTGTTCATATATGTCAAAGGAAAGATGATTAAAAATTAAATCTCTCACTTTAAGTATTCACAAAATGTAAACAAATGGAAGCCTTCACAAACCATGGTTGGATATAATTAAATAATCATATGGAGGTAATTTGCAATTGCTTAATGTTTGACAAGAAGTGATGATGAAAATAACACACACCTAAGTATGGTCACTAGTCTCTTGTTTCTTTATCGTAACCATGTTATATACAATTAAATTATAGAGTTAAAAAGTATATAAAAATATTTTTTGCTTTAAAATTTGTACTAAAAGAAGAACAACAGCATATCTCACTCATATATATATAATATAAACCATTAAAAACCAGTCAACACTTAGACAATCCCAAAATCAATAACAATCAATAATTTCCAAACAGTTGTCATGGCAACTGTTTTTAACATTATATATATATATATAAATTCATTGAAAGCAATCAACATTTAAACTGTTTTCAATGAATTTACATTTATAAACCTATCTAGCCTTGAACATTATTACTTTATATATTGTAATCCAAAAGAACATGCTACTATACTGACTTGATGGATTTATAGATTTATAAATACCAAATGTAACTCTAAAGAAAATGATTTATTAGCTTCTGAAATAATTTAACTTTTAAATTATGTTATATTTTATCTTTTTCTCATATTGCTATCCCCAAATAAAATGATTTCTTACATCGTGCCAGCCTAATTGTAACCTACAAAGGGAATGGACTGTCTTGGCTATCATACTTTTATTAATAATGGTTGCATGAATCAAGCACATAACAGATAGCTAACTTTTATAACAGCTTTTTTACATCTCTCAAGGATATTGAATAAAACCAAAATGCAGCATGAGAATACCAATTCACTCGGCTAGACAAATGTCTACGTATGATTCAAGGATGCTATACCTTGTTAATATCTCCCAAAGACATTAAACGATAACAATCCCACCTAGGCTACAGCTCAAGATTCTACAATTGCTTTGCCAATTTATGCTGAGAACATCAAGAATTATACCAATAATAAACATTACAAAATATTACTAATAAACTAAAAGAGAAGGAGAAACCTCGACTCACTCTCGCAATACTTTAATTACCTCAGTATTTCCCACTTAAATCACTAATAGCATGGTTACAATTAATTTCTTTCTGACAATAAATTTTCTACATTCTTCTTTTCCAATAAACTTTATCATCTTTAAATACTCCACACTACTGTATTGTCATGATCAGATATGCATGAAATAAACAGTTAGTCTTATCGATCTTATTAATTCAAAATGTCACATTAATTTTTTAACAATAAATTTATGAGCTCTTAATTCAAAATTGGAATATTATGGTCCCAGGGCTTTTATAAGGAATGCAAAAATTTTACTAGTGATTTTATGAATTTGTTGTTGACCAATGAATGTTATCCTAGCAATTAGCCTAAGTAGACATACACTTAATTTTCGAGCTAATATCTACTTTTCGTTAACTAATAGTAATAAATCTTTATAAATTAATCAATAGTTAACTAATATAAAATATGCTATCACCTTTAAATTTTGAACTATATTACTATCATCTGGGAGCACAATCGAATAACAGAAATGGGAAAGGGATTTTATGTCCACTCAAGATATCAGACAACAAGAGAATAAATTTATTAAGATGAAAATAATTAATTTGAAGGTAAATCTCCTTCCATATATTCACAGTTTAACTATAATAATCTGCAAATATATATATATATATATATATATATATATATATATATATATATATATATATATATATATATATATATATATATATATATATATATATATATATAAAACATACATATATATTGTGACCATCTGGATGGGCACAGGGAATTCACATACTTTGTATCTGCATTGAATAGTCACATTCTATTAAAAAAATGAAATAGCCTTAGAATTTTAAAATTCTTTGCTGGAGATTGTTTAAAGTTTGAATATGGATTGCTTATGCAGTTGATTGACCACTTGATAGGTATTCATTATTATTAGTGTGGTTAATGAGGCATTTTGTGTAAAGAAGAAGGGTTGTTTATTAATGAAATTAATACATTTTGTCAGAAAGATGCAAAGTTATTTTATGTTAGTGTAATATTTGGTTGAATGGTTTCAAAATCTTTTATTCATCAATACTTATCCTTTTGTCAACAATTAATAGCCATTTCAATTATATTTAGTTAAGATAGTTTGATATTTAGGTTGTAGTACATGTGCATGCATGTATGACTCTGCATCATTTTCATTTCATTTCCATCTTTAATAACAGCAAACAAGAGTACATTCATAATAAAAAACATTTAAATTACAGTAGTTATCTTAATAACTGAAACACAGGCTTGTTATATACCTGTGGCTATATATATGTAATATAGGGTATATGAGCACAGACTTTCACACCACCCACCTCTCTCCACTCTATCTAATAACACTGATACACCTAAACACATATATGCTGAAAAGATAAACAATCACCAATATACGTATTTCATGCTAAACCAGCAATCATCAGTTGGTCCAGACTATCATCTTTACACACACATATATATATATATATGTGTGTGTGTTTAGGTGTATCAGTGTTATTAGATAGAGTGGAGAGAGGTGGGTGGTGTGAAAGTCTGTGCTCATATACCCTATATTACATATATATATATAGCCACAGGTATATAACAAGCCTGTGTTTCAGTTATTACATTATAGAGATGTCTGCCCATCCTTGCATATGTATTAAATGGATTATGTCCTGTACATGTGGGGTTCAGATTGACCTTAGGTCAACATGGGTGTGACAATAATCTCGGCCTCAGGGTGGCCTTTGAGCATTCCATCATCAGATTTTCAATTGGATGGACGGTTGAAGAGTTGGAGTGTGGAGTGGATTGAAGCCTGTCCATTAAACTATGAGGATAGTCTATCTTAATATATATCTGAGCACTTATATATATGTGTGTAAAGATGATAGTCTGGACCAACTGATGATTGCTGGTTTAGCATGAAATACGTATATTGGTGATTGTTTATCTTTTCAGCTTATATGTGTTTAGGTGTATCAGTGTTATTATAATAGAGTGGAGAGTAGTTATCTTAAATAATTTAACAAATATATATTTCTTTCCAATGATTAATTGATTGCTTATGTATAATACAATAACTTAAATAACTTTGTTATGAACATTGAAGATGCTGAGCCCTATTTAAGCATGGTTATATTTGTTTGGTTACCTTACAGCAGTTTATTTTAATTTAAATTCAGTTTGGAATGTGTCCCTTATTGTTTCATAAACCTGGAACCGAGCTTTGCCAGTGAACTTTTATTTTCAAGTTACAAAACTAATAACCTTTGTTTCTTTATTTTTTTTATTGCTTGTCACAATTAATGTATATGATAGGTAGATAGTCTTATTTATTATTATGTTCATTTATAATTTGGGTTATTTTGATCTCCAAGACCGTCTCTGAAGCGTATTGGAATGTGGAATACGCTGGTAAAAATTGATTGTGTTCAGATAGGCCTTATTGTTCTTTTACGAAGGTAAAAGAAAGAAATATTTTTTTCCAAATATATTATTAGTGAGGTTTATATTTATTTTGTTTACTTTATTATCTCAAAGTGAGAATTTTTTTTTTTTTTTAAATCAACAAATATATAATAGAAATAGTTTGCACGTATAATAGAAATAGTTTGCAAGATATGAAAGAAAGTTCGTTCGTAATAATTATGAATATTAAATTTAAAAGTAACCTAAAGCTTATTTTGAATTAAAAGTTATACCTTAATGCAATATTTAATTACCATGTTGCCTGCATAATGTGTAATTTAGAGTTAATTTCATATATATTTTTATTCATGTGTGTGTGTCTGTTTTGCACAATTATGACATTTGTTTGATAAAGTTCAGTTTGTGAATATTTTATGTATAAATTTTGGATGTTGTCATATTCTCCTAAGTTGAATGGATTGGTATGTTATCTGTATGTATTTGTCTGACAGCGTGCACTTATAATGTTCGATATTTAGGAAAGCTATGAGAATGGAAAGAAATCTGATTGTGTTATAATGTTTGTAGGGATAAAAGATTTTGCTTATTTAGTATATGTTAATAATTTTCCATGAGTTAGTCTAGTTGATATTATATGTGAATGATTAAATGATGTTTGAAGTGATGTTTTTTAGAGCCCTGGTGATGAGGAATAAATCCCCACCAATAATGTATTTAGAAGTAGATGAGTTATTGTTGAAGTATGATTAAATGATGCTTAGGAAGTTATGTGATGTTTTTCTTAGATTCTTGGTGATGAGGAAAAAATCCCCACCAAAAGTATATTTAGAATCAGATGAATTATTGTAGAAGTGTTCAGTAAGACTTTATCTGTTCCTCATGTAGATTCCCTTATAATGTATAGTCTATATAATCATGAAAATATAGCTCTGTGTTAATTAATATGTGGCCGGATAAATTGTTAAATTGAGTCTTGATGTAATATTAGTGTCTTATTTTATTGATGAATTATGACATTGTCCAAAATAAAATAATTGTATGATATTTTCTTAATGAATGGAGAGTTTATAGAAAAGATTGTTTTATATTATTGCTGCTTGACACACGCACACACGCCCGTAATATAAATAATATCGCGTATATAAAGTATAGAGTTATTGAAATTAGAAATGAGAAATAAATGTTTTTGAAATACATTACATTCATTTAAACAGAAGTATAAAATTATTGAGATTAAAACGGAAAATAAATATTTTAAACTACAGTGTATTTATTTAAATAAAGGTTATAAATCATCAAATCATCAGAATGAACATGATTTTGTTGCTATGCATGTAAGGTATTCGTAATTGAAAGTGACTATTTAGTCAATTAGAGAAAGTTGCTTGGTTGAGAGCCAAATATAATTAATTTGATTTATTTTGTCAATCAAGAGTAATATCCTCTCAAAAAGTTTTTTTTTGTGCTAATAATATAATATGTTATTTATTTATTGTCATGTAGATGAAACATGTAAGCAAAGCATGTGTTCGAAGTCAGGATATTTAACTTTTGTTATTAATTTGCTTTGATAATAGGGATAATCCCAAGCTGATGCTTAAAATTTATTTGATAATTTAAAAATCTGTAGGACAAATAGTCCATCTGTAAATAGTATGTTAAAGCAAGTTTATTTTATTGTAATAAATGATTTATTTTATTTATTTAAAATCTTAAAACCGTGTCTGACGTTATTATTGCATACATTCGTGTTTTTCATTTCCATATCTCCACATTTCATAAATCTATTACAAAATAGATATATTATTTTAAAGTTATAATATTAAATTTGCTAGTGACTGACAATATTGTTTTCTTAATCCAAACATTATAAGGAACATTTGCCACAGAATAAACGTATTAGAAAGGTTGCCAAGTCAGTATATTTGTTAGATGATGATATGAAATTAAAATACCCTATTTCTGTCATTATCTTATTATTGAAACACAGTAAAATATTTAGTCAATTTGTTTCATTACATTTTATCACACTTTGGAATTATAATTTATGGGCCAATGTAGTTCATTTAATTCAACTGTGTTTGTTAAATCCCCTGAGATCTTATTGTTTATTTCTTGATTGGCAGTAAAGTAGATGTTTAGATTGTGATATGCCAAGTCATAGAATTGTTTAAGAATATAATTATAGCAAGCTGATATATGTTATACTTGGATGAAGGAGGAAATTAAGTTTAAAGTATATTTTAATAGACTGTACCAAATAAACATTATGATTCTTTATCATATAATTAATTAACAAAGGAATTTACATTATATTAAATGTTTTGTAATATTTCTTCTTTTATTCATTTATTATCATATATCTTATGAACTGCCTATAGCCTCCCACTGAGCTGAGTTGAACATAAACTTAAATATAGAGTCTCAATAATAATTTTGTATTATATATTTTGTTATATTGTTCTATTTATTAATAGAACTGGCGCCTGGGCATTTCACTCATGTAATGTATATGAGTGGTGTTGAGAGTGTAGGTTATAATATATATATATATATATATATATATATATATATATATATATATATATATATATATATATATATATATATATATATATAATAATAAGCACTGTATGCACAGATAATGAAACTAGAATGTATATATTTAAAAGCGAAATTTTAATTTACTAAAAGTATATAGCTATTAAATTATAGAGCTTAGCTGTTGTTGTTGTAACTGCGTTTTAGAAATGGTATGGAATTTATGCAGATTAATGCAAATGAGTTATAATTGTCATTTCAGGGACAGAGCAAAGCATGTTTCTCTTCTATTGATGGATTTGGGGTCGCTAGCTATATGAAACACCGCTTTAATCTTGTGTCAGGCATCATGTCTTTTGGAGCATACAATGCTGGCAGTGATGGATTCAAATTTATGGCCTGATGCTATTTTGTGTTCACAGAAGATGAAATTACCTTTTTGCTTGGTTTTAGTTTTATTGTAGGTAAACAAATTATGAATGTTTCTTTAAACCAAATTTTATATTTTTTAAGAATTATCAATTCAATAGTTAAACCTTTGTTATGTGTCTGTACCTGGATTAAGCATTGGAATACTTATTTAAGATTGCATATTATTAAGATTTCTGCATTCTATGGGTACCAAAAACATTAAAACATGACACCAAATATAATTAACAAAATAACATTTATTAACAAAAATTATCAACTGTAATTTGTAAACTTTAATATAACATAGCATCATACCAATCTCGTAATAAATGTAACAACAGCAAAAAATGATATTTACAGCAGATGTTACAATCGCTACAGAGAATACAATTCCACTTTGTTTGCATTTATATAGGATATTACTAAATTACATGCCTTTATCATTCAGTAACTTTGCATTGACTTAACTGGTAAGCATGTATAATGATTTTATACACTGGTACTTAAAATAAACAATTTATGGTATAAAACATTAAACATTCTATCATTCAACAGAAATATATGCTTTTTGATGCTATTGACTTAACTTTAACTTTATAAAAAAAACATTAGACATTATTTTATCACCTGCAGTAGATGGCTGCAATTTGAATTCATAGCTTTTATCTACACTCTTTTATTAATCAGCCTTAGTATGTTCCTTTTATACTTTTGAATTTCTAACTATAAGAAAACTTTCAGGTCTTTCAGAGATCACACATACATTTGCACATGCCCAATGTTTTTTATGTCCCAATAATGAGTAATGAACACCATTTAAGCTTACCCCTCCAGTGGTGACTTGCTTCTGTGATCAGCTCATCATGATGCACAATGCTTATTTAGGCTACTAACACTAATTTTAAATTTAGTATATTTATCTGTTTTATAAAATTATTGAGAGCAAAGCACAGCCAAATGCATTATACATCAATCCTTAATACACAACTAAAATTAAAAAGTTCCCCTGAAGTAGTTTGATACACTTCAAATATGAAATTTAGATAATGACCAACCAGTTAAGTTAACAACTTCTTACACAGTAGAAAATATTACTATGAAGATATATTCTTGAGGAAAAGTGCTACAAAGCAATAATGCTGTGATGGCATGAATCCAGAGGGTTCTCCTCTTATCTAAAGATAATAACATATGTTAGGACTAAGTTGCTACACATATAAAATGCAGGAATGTGCCAATCACTACTACAACTATAATATAAAACATATCTCCCAGGGAATATATCAGCTATGGAAATGGAGAGTAATCTTCATTCTCGTAATAAACTAATTAAAAATACCTAATATCACTAATTGTGAGCTCAATTCTCAAGGTAGCAATAACTTGGTGTACCTTGGGCAAACAATCATTATTTACAAATATTACTTGGTAATATCACTTGGGCTAGAGAGAACTGTGTTTGAACTCTCACTAAACAATAATGTTGATGTATAAAACTGATAATAATATAATTGTCAAACATGGCTAGAATAAAATTATCTTAGGCTTAATAAAAAATAAAATAAGAAATGTTCATCATTCTCACAACATATAACATTTATCATTTTATTTCTCACAACCCAGGACATTAGACATACTTAAAATCTTAATACTACATAATTAATATGATATAAAAATGTATAGATGTGAACCTCTCATGTAAATATTTTCAAATCTGTTGTACATACAAGTTATTAATATTACCATAGCATCGTGATTACTGTAACAATACTCAAAGGCATATTACACCCTACTATGATCTAATTTCAACATAGGATGTAATAATTAACATATAACAAATAATATAATTAAATTTAAAAAAAAAACCTTTAATAACACATAATAAAATAAATGAATGATAATACTAGTAAAAAATATATTATACTTAAAAGTTCTCAGCATCAGGCTCTAATTCATGATCCATCAATCTATTCACTGTGATGATCTTGCACTATCAGCATCATTCAAATGATTGTATTAAGTCAGTTCCACAAATATACCCCCACACACCTGAAAACTATCCAACACATAGGGTCAAACAAACGGTCATCATACACAAGCAAATTAATTCATGTTTCCACCAATATTAGATTCATTTGAAGGATTGTAAAAAAAAAATTACTTAGCACAGTTCTTTTACATTTAGACAATCTTTAATATCACTAGGAGGTAACTGCATTATTTCTTTTATCCTATAAGGCTCTCACACACTTTCTTGGAAAACATCATAATATACTATCTGCTGCTAAAAATTATTTATAGATTTTCAGTAGCAATTGTATGAACTCTGTCATTTCAGGATATTTATAATTCTTACATTTAATTACTAGTATATTCATTTCCAACTTTACTCATCATCATAATATAATTTTATGTAATATAACAAGATGAAAACTCCAATACTGGTTTATTAAATAAATAAAACACTCTCAATCCAAAGCACAAGATAAACAATTTTAAAAGAAAAAACAGTCTGATTTCTCCCTTTTACCTCAATTCAAATAGAGAGAAGAAGGACTGATCTTTTCTCTTATAAAATTTTATCTTGTGCTTTATATAGAGAGTATTCTGTTTAATTAATAAACCAGTGTTGGAGTATTAATTTCAATGTAGTACATAATGTTAATCACTGGAATGTTTATATTTACATATTGCATTATTTGATTTGGTATTGACAAGTTGTAAATTGCAAAAATTTGCAAGGGACATTTAAAATAATATAAAAGAATTTGAAATATAGATTTCAAAAAGTAATGTGGTTGATTTTAAATCTTCATGCTTTCTTTCTAAAGAACATCAAATAAGCTTCTATAAGTGAAGTGAGGTAAAAGACAGAAGATGGAGATCTTTGCTCTTAAAAACATTTATCTTGCATTTTGGATTTGAGAATACTTCATTTATTCAATAAACCCCTGCTGGAGTATTAATCACACGTAATATTAAAACAGAACTGTCATTATCCTTATAGAATTTATGTCCCATTAAGATACATAGAATCATATATTAGATACATCTAGCTTATAGTATTTTACCATTTTAAGGATATAACCATTCAACTATGTCTTCTATAATATGCAACAATATCATGGATAGATAGATAGATAGATAGATAGATAGATAGATAGATAGATAGATAGATAGATAGATAGATAGATAGATAGATAGATAGATAGATAGATAGATAGATAGATAGATAGATAGATAGATAGATAGATAGATAGATAGATAGATAGATAGATAGATAGATAGATAGATAGATAGATAGATAGATAGACAGACAGACAGACAGACAGACAGACAGACAGACAGACAGACAGACAGACAGACAGACAGACAGACAGACAGACAGACAGACAGATAGATAGATAGATAGATAGATAGATAGATAGATAGATAGATAGATAGATAGATAGATAGATAGATAGATAGATAGATAAAATGTTCATTATTATACATTCTATAATATTTTATTTTCATTAGAATCAATTATTTTGTATTATATATAAATTGTAACCTTAAATGGTACTGCAGTAGCTATTATAAATTTATAGCCATAAAAATTTTATTGACTTTAATTTTTATAGTTAAGCAAGTACATTGATTGCTGAGATTGGTTGTTTAACATCTTAGATAATCAATATCATGTTTAATAATCTTTTATACTAGTTCTAAGGGCCTTTTTATCGACAGTTGTGTAAAATATATACCATATGTTTTGTTATTATTCTTATTAATGAACAAGGATATTAAATGTTATAAACAGATAAAATTGCTCACATACATAAAACAACTAATTGGATCCAGAAATAAAGAATAGAATTATAATTTTAACATTACCACACTAAAATATTTTGAGATAAAAACAATTATATTTAAATTACACCTGTTTATTTACGTCCAGGATAAACAGCTTTTATATTTTTATATTTTGTGTGCGAATGTGGGATCTTACATGTTGAAATATTAGGTTTAGCAAAGATTGATTTATTTTTCTAGAATATTTATTTAATGATATTCATTAAAAGTTAAATTTAAATTTAATTGAATATATATCTGACAGGTTATAGTTTTATGATTTATTTATTTTAAATAAAAGTTAATCAAATTATTTCAAAACTTGGAAATAAAGGTGAAGTCATTGGAAAAGAGTGAAATTATAATTTTCTTTTTCTTCATTTTTAAACATTGTTCATGAAGTTTTTACCATGCAGATTCAAAAATTTTGGCATCTCTTATTTTGTCCATCACATTGATGATCTCCTCCAATATTTTTCAGACAAACCAAAAAATTCCAATGCATGATTGAGAATATTCTGTAATTCAGACATCAAATGACATCTGATACAATAGATGAAGTTTGAAAAATCCAGTCAGTCTTCAAAATTTTTATTGCAATCAGAGTCTAAACAGGTTCAAATTTTGAAAAGACCATTTTGGTTGACATCTATATGATGATTGGCTAGCTAGATATTTGTCTTTTCTAGGCAAATTGACTTCTTATTGTTCTAGGAGAAGTATAAATAACAATGAATAAACCAGAAAATATCATTAATTAATTAATTAATTCTTTATTTCACAAAATCTTATTTATTATAGTCAATTATTAATCAAAAAATGAAAAAAAAATACTTATGGAATGTTGTCTCACTACTTCAACAATAAATCTCTGGATTATTTCAATTGAAAGTAATAGTCCATATCTGATATATTAGGGAAATTATATTTATTAGCCTCAAATAAATTGATGTTTATTTTTAAAATATTGCAAAATAATTATGTTCTTGAATACAAAAAATGATGCATATTGATCTCAATGTTGTGAGTTGTCTCATATTTAATTATGGATGGAAAAATCTTAAACTAATTTTTCAATTAAGATATGCCTTCATGATCATTTCTTAATGAAATGCTGAACTTTGATTCAAAAATTAATGAGAATTGCTTTATTATGAATAATAAAATCTTCCCTTGAAAAATGCATTACAGATTATCAATGCTAAATATTTAAATACAATTCAGTGTATAATAGATTACCAAAGCTAAAAATTAAAATGACATTCCTAAATTGTGGATTATCAAAGCAAATATTACATATAATAAATGTCAAAGTGATAAGCAATCTTACAATGCATTAATGTGTTCTATGTAACTTATCTTGAATCAATAAGTATGACAAATGGAAACTTATTAATGTTTATGCCGTGTTCAGAAAGGATTATATTACAAAAATAAAGTTAATTGTACAATAAACTGATGGCTTATTTAATACACTTTTTTATAACTGCTTCTTTCTTAGTTAATTAATATTAAAATTGTTATTAATAAGATATTTATTTTAAATAGCATGATGTTTTAAACTGTAATAATAATCAGCATTAAGCTAATGCACATGCCCATTGTGGATTTTAACAATTTCTCAGATATTATTATGCTCATGTAAAGTTAATATTTTTATTTAATATTATTAATGTTGATATTGAATGGGATTGAATGTGATTTATTCTAGATTTAGGTGAGATAAATGTAAATAATTATTATATAAAATTGTACTATACTGCAATTAGTATATGTTTTATGGGTTCTTATGTTTCAACCTCACAGTTAAATGGAGTTAGTTAATCTTCCTTATTTTGATAAATAGATTTGTAAGAAATATTTTATGCAACCCTCTTCTATGTTAATATTAATTTTTAAACAGGCAAAACTCTCTATATGTATTGCTCTCAGTGCAAGCCAGAGTAATCAATGGATGCCAGATGACTTGCACATAAAATCCCCATCTGAAAATATTATAGTGATTTCAATTTAAGACTCATAGTTTTGTAGTTAAGTAGAGATAAAAGGTTATTGCTGGAGGGTTGCATTTGATCCTAAGATCTAGGTGCAGTGCTCTCAAATCCAAGACTCCTCACCAATGAAGGCCACAAGCCAAAAATTATCTGGGGATATTGGATGAGTAGGCACTAGATGGCGTGCACTGAGTGGCAATATGTGTAGAGAGTTTTACCTGTTTTAATAACAGTTATAAGAACGCATAAGAAATGGTGATTGTGTGCTGTTTATTGTATTTAAAACCAATTCTGCATAATAGGATTGTGGTGGCTATGGTTATTAAAGAACCAAAGACACCAAAATGTGTAGGTACTGAAGTGAGTTCAAACTTATATGACTATATAAGCTGATGATCTTGGATTGAAAATATTAAAGTGTTTTTTAATTTAATACTCATAGTTTTGTAGTTAAGTAGAGATAAAAAGTGGTTGCTGGAGGATTGCATTAGATCCTAAAATCTAGGTACAGTGCTTTCAAATCCAAGGCTTCTCACTGATGAATGACACATGCCATATACTAGTCTAAGGATATTGCATTAGTAGGCACTAGATGGGGATTTTATGCACAAATCTTCTGGCATCCATTGATTAGTCTGCCTTCCATTGAGTGGCAATACATATCTAGAGTTTTGACTATTTTAATAATAGTTATAAGCAAGAATAAGAAATGGTGATAATGTACTGTTTATTAATTTTTAACTGTTAAATAGAATGTAACAAGATATACTAATGATCTAGTTATATTTCTTATTGGAGTAACACTTCTAACATTTAAGCCTGCAAATGAATTCAGTAAAGGATCTTAAGAAAAAATAAATAAGCCTGATGTGGTAAATATCTAGGTATGCTATGCAATGATTGTACTTGCTTCTCTTAAACTTTCCTGAAAAATAATCATATCATGATGTTCACAGCTTCAAGTCACTTGAAAACCATCAATTTTTAAGATGCAGTAGTGTTTTTATGCTTATTTTAAAGCTTAAAATGTACCATAAGATGCTACCCACTCTAGAATTATTTTACAAGTAAAATATCAATAATATTAATGTAAGTAGCAACAACAAAGGCAGAAGGCAGGCTTTCCTAGATGCTGACTGGTTTGTTCACATTTCAGACAATAGAAGAGTGTCTGTCAATAATTTTCACTGTCCAACTTCTGTTTTGACTTTGAAAATGAAAATTAATGTCTTAGAACATTTTTTTAATTATTTTTCATGCATATTATAAATTATTTTCATAAAATATGCTGAAAATGTAATTATTTTAGAAAAACAGTGAGATTTTAATAAAAAATTGTATACTTTTACATAAATGTAAAGTGAAAAAGAAGCCTGCACTAACAAAAATTTTGACACCTGCCAACAATTTTCATTGCCCCAAGCTCTTTATTTCATTTTCAAACAGAAATGAATAATTTAGAATATTTTGCTGGCTTTTATTTACATATTATAATATATTTTGGTAAAATATGCTGAACATATAATTATTTAGGAAAATAGAAAGATTTTATAAAAAATTCTTTATTTTTACACTAACATAAATTGAGAAAAAAATCAATAAAGTCTGCAGCACTCTGTAATTTGTTACAAAATTTCTTTTTAGGTCTTCTGCCATTGAATATTTTTATAATTATAAATAAAAATTTATTTTTGAAAAAAAAAACTTTCATTCACTTTTATAATCTGACAAATTATTAATATACTTTTTACAAATAAAATGTAAATTAATATAATATTAAAAGGTGAATATATATTTATGGCTGAGTTTGTTAATTGACCAATCAAAAGTTGTAAAAGTTTAATTCACCTGGCCACTGAAAATAAAATAAAAAAATTTCAATAAAAAGGTTAAAAGAGTGAAAATTTTTCCAGAAATATTAAAAAAGTTTGATTAGTTAGTGAAACAAACTAACTAAAGATCACATACAACATTTATCATTGTTCATTAAAGGGTTTTGAAATAATAAACCACCTATTTATATTTAGTGCTAGTGTCTTCGCAAAACTGTCTGATAATACAGCTTTGTTATTCCAAGTTCTAAGTAAATTTAGAAAACAAATAGTAGTATTTATTAGATATTTTATATAATTTTCTTATTATTGTTATTCTTTTTTTTTCATTTATTCTATGTTGTGCAATAAATTATTTATTAATATTTCTCTTTTGTCATTCATCACAGCATATTGACAATAAAGTAAGCTATAATTAAAATATTACATTACACATAAAATTTATTTGGATTAAATACATCATTATTGAACATGCAATTTGAAATATAAAAGTATTGGATAAGATGATGTACATAAAATTTTTTTTACATAATCATATCCTAAAATTTTAAACACACCTTATATCCATGCATTTAGTTTATTACTTTATAAAACCCCAAGATAAATGATTAATCATCCTTATGTTTAAAATTTGTAGCCCTAGTTTTAAAACACAGATTGAGTTACTCTTAATTACCTGTTATAGTAAGAAACAATATACATACAAAGATTTTTATTAATATAATAAAATAAGACTGAGATTATACATATTATTAAATAACCTGAGAAATTTATTTATTGTATTGAATGTGAATTTATTATCAAATAATAGAATAGTTTTAGTTTAAATATATAAACAATTGTATCATCACAAAGTCAAGTGGGAGATAATCACATTTCTTCTACAATATTGACCACTCTGCATCTCAACCAACTTGTTGCATTTCCACGATATCGACCCACTATCTCAATCCATATTGCAATTGTAATGGCTTCATTATATATGTATGTGTGTGTATTTAACAACCAGAAATGTCATCCTTTGTCAAGCACTGTCAAGTTCATTGTATCACTTGTTTTTATCAGAAAGTCAGCAAGTGTAAAACAATCGTTTACACCTAAAATATCACAGTTTTGCAGAGATGGTTTATCAAATAAATAATATTAATAAGAGTCAAATTAATTTCCAAACCAAGTATAAATAAAGCCTCATTTATAATATGAAGCATATTCAGATTTTATTTTAAAATTTGTGAATGTCTTTTTATTTGAGTGCTGCCAAAAATCATTGTATTACTCTTATTCAAGAGAGAGTTGACAAATGCAAAATATAAATGCAACTGGTCATTTTACTCTTGCTAACTTAGTAGCAAGCAGTTAAAAAAAGTTGTTTTGAGTTCTTACAAATAGTTTGAAAGTGTTATCTTTTTAATAAACAATAATTATAAACAGCCACTCAAATATAAGTATTACTTCCAATTCCAAAAGGAAAGTCAAAAGTCAAAAACACACTTTAAAAATGAAATTTGTGGATTGCAATACAATCTAATCTGTCAATTATAAGTATGCCCTCATAAGAAATATGCTTGTCCTTTCTTATATTTACTTGATATTTTATGATGCCGTCTTTTACTAATATTACATATCCAATGTTGGCATAATACCATTCAATTGTTAATTTTTATTAAAATTCTAT
The DNA here is from genome assembly GCA_028023455.1 of Epiperipatus broadwayi. NCBI lineage: Eukaryota > Metazoa > Onychophora > Udeonychophora > Euonychophora > Peripatidae > Epiperipatus > Epiperipatus broadwayi. The sequence goes on from JAQFVV010006229.1 coordinate 722,224, forward strand.
ATGCTTTAAAATTGTTTGTATTATAAAACTGCGATTATAATTTAATAGTTTTTATACAAATGTAAGATTTGTTTTATTTTTTAGCAAAAATAAATAGCTAAATGCCCATTTATTTATTTATTACTGGTTGCTAAATAGATTATAGATGAAATAACTATTTCGAAAAAGCTCCAAACCTGACTGCAATTTGAAAAAAAAAAATCAATTTTAATTTAGTCTAGAATATCATATTCCTGAAAAGATGCGTAATCAAAATAATTGATATATAAATTCGTGAAACTGATTTAGGATAAATCTCAATCAATGATTACATTAACTATGCATTAAACGTAAATATTTATATATTATTGAAAAAGGTAAATTGCTTCCTCATTATTTAATTAGTATTGTTCTTCGCCAAAAGTCAGTAAAAAAATTATGTTTCCCAATTAGAATGCATATTTTTAGAGAATTTGAACACAGACTTTCAAGCTCTATTCCGTCATTCACTCCATCTTATACAATTGACACACATGGCAACATACATGTGAAAAAGATTTTCAATGATATGGATGGCTAATGAATTAAAGGGTGGAGAAGATTGAAGCCTGTTCATTAAAATATGAAGATTTGCTATCTTAATATAAACGAAGCACTAATTATATATGTGTGAAAGACGATGATCTGGACCAACTGATGAGTGCTGATTGAGCACAAAATACATATATTGGAGATCATTTATCTTTTTTACATGTACATAGCCATGGGTGTCGGTTGTATAAGATAGAGTAGATGAATGAAGGGATCTTGAAAGTTTGTGTTCAAATCCTCTCTAATTACATCAAGCTAAAGTATATATATCATATTTGTATTCAAATAATATATATTTTTATAAATGCATACATGGTAAAATTATTAATATTATTTTGCCTTGAAAATATTATTGTTATTACTACTTTCTATTATCATCAATATAAAAATATTTATTTCTAAAATAATTATATTTTCATTAATTAGTTGTCATCAAAACATTTTTTTTTTAGAAATTTTAAAATAACTTTATAACATTTTATCTAAGTGTCAGTATACATTGTAAAATAATGTTCAAGATATCAAATTAGAAAAGACATTATATTTATTTATCAGTATATTAAAACAAATCAGCTATATATGTGCTAATTGATAAGGAATTAAGAATAAAAAATTTTAAAAAATGTAATATTAAACTTTTTGAAGTTTAGCGTCTTTTTTTACAGTAGTATTTTTTAATTGTTTTACTAATATAATATTTACATGATGCATTGAAAGTAGTAAAATATTTATGAAAAATAGTTCATTACAAATCATTTTTTTTTGGTAATATTAAAAAGAAATTAATCATTAATAAAGCCAAGCACAGACTTTCACATGACCCACCACTCTCCACTCTATCAATAACACTAATAGACTAGTTTCTACTATATGGAGAGTTTTGCTTTGTTTTGAATTGTTTAATAACAATTATGTGCTAGTATGAAAGAGTGATCATGTGATGTTTAGTGGTTTAATTAAGTAACTTAAAAGTAAAATTCAGTTATTAGTTGTTAGTGTTTAAAGATATCAATTATATACTTTTCTTCAAATTAATGGAGGTCACTGCAAGGAAAAAAAGAAGTTAATATTGATTTTATTGTTAAAAAAAAATAAATCAGCATTGAAAATATACAAATTATCATTAAAGTTTTTTCAATCGAAGTTATGAAAAAACTATTTATTACAAAGTGTAAATTAAAAAATAATTTGCTGATTTGCAAACTTTAATAAAGTTGCCGTTGTCTGGAAATGTAATCTCTGGTGGAATAATACACTGAGAACCTAAAAATGTTTTATAAGTTGTTTAGCGTCTGTTCTAAATATAAATTGTATTCCTAATTGATATCTTGTGTGCTAACAAAAGAACTGTTGAAAATGAAATTTCAACAAATAAATGAATATAAAAATGATGTAAATAATGGAACAGATAAGGAATAAAATCCAGATCAAAATCTGATATAGATGTACATTTGAGGAAAAATTAATATTTGAAAGAGGAAAAATAACTTTAAACTAGAAAGATTAACCTCACAAAGAAAATAGTTATTTGGAATGCTACCAAAATGATGTTTCTCAAAATAGTAAATGAAAACAAAATAAAGTACTCAAGTTAATACAAAAGAATTTTTAAGCAGTGAAATTAACATGACTCTAACTTATGTCATAGTTTGTTAAATTTTATTCAATATATCAGCATTTAAGTGATAAATAGGCAAATTAATATTAAACAATTCAACATTAATTTTTTTATCTTTTGTTTGAAAAGAGTAAATGAAGAAAGAACAATGACTTCAGGAAATTAGAAATAAAAAAATAAACTAAATTGGGCATCTATTAAAAAGAAAGTGTACTTTAATTGGAGGGGGTGATGATTGCAAATAATAAAAAAAACAGAAGAGATTGATATTAGAGATGAGAAAAGTTATATACAATTAAACAGCTGGTCAATGAAAACGACAGAATAAAAAAAAAGATCAATTGGAAATGTGATTACTCTATTGACCTGTCCATGAAACAGAGTACTATTGATTATATATATTGTATATCATTAGCAACCATTATCAATCTATTGCATGATAAAGGTCTCACCAAGTTCAATCCATTTTCTCTAGCTTCTCTTCTCCACAACAACCTGAACCCATTTTTATTTCATCCAGCCATCTCACATGTAGTCTCTTTCTGGATATTTTGCAATTTCTTAGAATCCAGTTTAATATTTCAATTGTCTATTTACTATCATTTCTTCTATCAATATGCCTATCCCTACTCTACTTCACGCTTTTAGTTTGTTCAATAATGTCAGTAAAGCCTGTTTGTTCTCTTTCTCATGCATAGCATTTTTTATTATTTCTAGTTACTCCTAACATGCATCTTTCCATATTTCTTTGAGTGACCTGAAGTATCTTTATTGCATTTCTATTAAGTATCCCAAGTTTCAGATCCATAAGTAAGAACTGCTAAAACACATTTATTTAAAATGTTCCTTTTAAAATGCATAGACATATTTCCTTTTAATATTAAGTTATTTCTACAAAAAGAACTCCAGTCAAGTTTAATTCTATGACTAATTTTATCCATTATGTTTCCTTCTATAGTAATAATCTGAGCAATATATTTGTAGTAGTTAACTTCTTCTAACTCATCATTATCAGTCTTTATTTTCATCTTTTAAGAAAATAATCCATTGAACATTACTTTAGTCTTATTAACATTTACCTTACGTCTTACTTTTTTACTTTCATCTGATTAATTCTTGCCACATTTCCTGTAGCTCTGAAGCATTATTTGCAAAAAAACAAATATATTATCTGCAAAATCTAAATGACTTAAATAATCTCCATTTACTTTTATTTTTTTAGCTTCCCATTTAAATCAATAAAATACATTTTGCAGCACTGCTATAAAAAGTTTTGGAAATATGAGATACTTGTCTTACACCCTTCTCAATGTTAACTTTCTTAGCATCATCGAGTATAATCTAATTGTTGATTTTGCACTTTTATAAATATTATTCAAAATATGTCAATATCCTGTGTCTATATTTTGATGATCCAATGCTTTAATCATTGAAAAAATGCTTATAGAATCAAATGCCTTTTCATAATCTACAACTCCAAGGGTGTCTGGCAACTCCTATTCATTGATCATTTCTATAACTTCTCTCAATACATAGATATAATCTACTGTAGCTAAAAACACCTTTAAATACAGCTTGTTCTTTTGGTTGAATGAAATTCAATGTTCTCTGTAGACAAATTGTATTTGTCTTGGTAAAAATTTTGTATAAAACTGATAAAAGACTGATAAGTCTGTAATTTATAAAATCTTCTCTATCACCTTTTTAAAATATTAATATTAATTATGCATTCTTCCAATCATCTGGTACATCTTTATCATTTATATATTTGATATATAACTTTGCCCAAATTGTTTTTATTTCTTCACTGATTCTTTTAATGTATCAATTATAATTTCATCATTGTCATGGAGTTTTTCCTTTCTTCATAAATTTAATTGCACGTCTCACTTCTTTGTTTAAAATCCAGGTAAATGCAGAAGATATAATAGATGCTGGAGGTACTTGTTCTTGATTATATATATATATATATATATATATATATATATATATATATATATATATATATATATATATATATATCGTATATATATATATATATATATATATATTGATAGATCTCTTCTACCAATTGTATGATGTTATCTATCTTTTTAGCAATAGTTCAATTTTTTTTTTTTTTATTTCAGATATACATTTTCTACCATTACCAAAATGTTGTTTTATATTGAGACTTTCATTCTTTTCTACAGCTTTCCTTGTTAGTTCTCAGTTATACTTTTTTATATCATTATTAATTCTATTTTACATTATTTTAACAAAATGTGGGATATTCAATCTTTCTTAACGCATAATTTTTATATATCTTCATATTTCTTTTTTTTCCCACAAATTCTCTAGTCTTAGTAGAAATTTTGTTGATCAATTGCTGCTTTTTTTTTACCAGCTATCTTTGTTGAAGTTTTTAAAAGTGTATCAGTTATTTTCCTATTAATTTCATTCAAATTTGAATCATAAATAAATAATTGATCAAAATAAGATTAGAATAAACAACTATTATTTACTTATGTGTTTGTGGCAACATTATGGACAAACAAATTGTATTGAATATTTAACCATTATAGTAATTGAATAAATCTTAATAATGTTCAAAATAAACTAATACTTGAAACCAATTTGCAAGTTCTAATTTAAATTTATTAAAATGTTTCTGATGATTAGGAATATCAACTGTAAATATTGTTTTTCTTAATATTTGTCTGTTTAGTTTTGCATTAACACATGTATTACATCTTACTAACCGATGATTGCTTCCTGTTTAGAATTTATTAAGGACATTACAATCTTGAATTATGTATTTCTGTTAGTCATAACATAATCAAATTCTGTTGTACCTTCATTTGGATGCTTCCATGCCCATTTTCTTTTAACATTTTTTTTTTTAAAAAATTCATAATATAAAGTTTTTTTTTCTATATAATGATAAATAATACTTTTATATTGAATATAGTTTATTTAATTAAAGGGAAATTGTCATCTATTTTTCATATTTAAAAAGGTTTAAATAATAAAATTGAACAATTTTCTCTGTGAACATTTCTGGATAAGATAGCAAGAAGACAGTTCAATTGTTAATTATACCATGATTTTATATAACAATTCAAAACAAAGCAAAACTCTCCATACAGTAGTGCCATCTTGTGCCAACAAGAGCAATCAATGGATTCCAGAAGGCTTATGCATAAAATACCTATCTGGTGCCTACTCATCCAATATCCCCAGACTAGTTTCTGGCTTGTGGCCTTCATCAGTGAGAAGCCTTGGATCTGAGAGTACTGCACCTAGATTTTAGGATCATGTGATGTTTAACGATTTTATATAATTATTTTTATACACACATGCATATAGGAGACGTTTGTATTTTTTTTAATTTAAAAAAAATCTCATAAAATATTTATAGATAATTAATAAAATAATTTTGGGCAAGGTTAAAGAAGAATTAAATTATTAATCTAACCAAAAACATATGCAAATAGCCATACTGTGCTACAATACTTTTAGAGTTGTGAACTACACTACATTGTGTTCCAAGCTCTCGTTGTGTATACCAAAAATAGCATATAACTGTTCACCTTTTGTCAATAGAACAATAATTAAAATGCAGTACATTTCAACATACATTTTGCTCTAAGCCTCCCTTGCATACCCTGAAGATAGCATACGATTGCTTATCTTTGTTGATAAAACAAAGATTAATTAGAATGCAGTGCATTACAACATGCATATATATATAGAACAGTGCATATTGTATCTAAATTAAAAGTATATCTACTATAGAGACAAAATTTTAAAAAAATAGTAATGTAGTTATTAATAATAAATTGAAAAAGCAAATGGTAATCATGTATTAATCCAGTAGAGATTTTACATACATATTAGTCTGGCGATAACTTTCTAATCTTGCATTCTTGTAAAATAATATTTACACAAGATCTTTTGGCAAAAATTCATCAATTTTGATAAGCGATGACAAGTAACTTTATTTAATACAAAATACAACCTATAACTTTATTTAGTGGAAATAAACAAATATGTATTTATGTTTTGAATCAAATCAAATTATTTGCAAATGATGATGAAAACTAACCATATTTGTACAAATTGGGGATTTATAACTTTATTTATTGGAACTAAATGAACATGTATTTACATTTTTTTGCGTGAGAAATGATGTTACAATTACTAAACTTTTGTAATATACATTTATTCCAATAAAAAAAAGCAAAAGATTGTTTTTTACAATCATTGGAGTAGACTCAAGCTCTTTATGTACTGCAAAGTAAAACAAAAGCATTGTTATGATTTATATAAAAATGTTTGTAACTGGAGGCTTGCAAGACTTCACTTTTGTAAAATTTTCCATTTTTCTCAGGATAACATGTTACACACACAAACTTCTTGAAGATACTTATTCCATAACCATCTTTTGTATGAAGTAGACAATTGCATCATCCTTGGTAATAGGAAGTTTTCCAAGTTTTAATCATTTCATTGGATAAAAAAGTTCTTCAAAAAATTTACTTGGCAAAAATTAACGCTGGACAGTAAATCACATGAACTCACATGAATGCCTTACTTTTGGCAGATGATCGATTAATCATGATCACAGCATACTTAAAATCAGAAAATTAGTAGGGAAACCAATATTTTGAGTAATAGCTTTCACCTGATCAGAATATTATCTAATATTTATTTTAAAAAAAAATTCATTTCCTTTTTAGAAGATTGCAAATGTATTTTATTCAGTCTTTACATAGGCAGTTGTATATGCTGGCAACTATAATAACCATCAGATTAATATGTAAGTATAAAGCACATTTACATATATATTTAAAGAACTTCTACATTGTTATAATTTCTCTAATACAAGATTTATTTTTAATGCATATGGCTGATTTTCATTTTTTAACTAAATCAATCATTTGTGCTTTCTCTTTTAACAAATTTACTATTACTATGATTTTTTTATATAATTCTCACTCATGACATAATTATTCTTCCTGCTGTCAAATAGTTGTAATGTATATCATTGATTATATTGCACAAAACAGAAAAGCTTCATTTGCAGCTGAATGTTAAAAGTGGTAATAAATACTATACTGACCGTTGAAACAAAATGTTTACAGTTATTTAGAAAGCAGGAAAGATATGTCACTGATTCAGAATTAAACAAATTTGCATCACATTTCATAAAAATTCTCTATTTTATAATCAAACCAAACCTTACAAAGACCATGTTTTATTAAGATCTATTGTCAGTTCTAGAAATTTGACTTTGTTAAATCCTATTAAAATTTCTTCTCAAAGTTTTTAATCATTTGATATACAATCCATGGTCTTCTATGAAGCATTATGACAAATTAATCAAGAACATGAAAATTGAAGGAACTAACAAATTGATTAGTTTTGATATGGACAATGTGTTTGGTACTTGTTAAATAACAATTGTACATCACTTGGTGATGCTGTTTCTGTGAAAAATGTTTTAATATAATGCCAGGACAAAACAAAATGCTTTTCTTTTTATTTAAAAATGTATGTTATTCTTTTAATAATAAAAGAAATGTTTAAACAAAAATTAAAAAACAACAACACTTGATTAACAAAGTAATCAGCCCAAAGTAAATGAAATTCCATTCAATTAAATTGAAGTGTGTGTTGCTGGAATGCACAGGGGAGTAAACCGATGTTTTTGCCAATCTGAATGATCATCCAAAAGATGCATTACTCTGATTAAACCAAGCTTATGATTTCCAAAACTATGTGCAACCTCAGACAAGATTATATTATTCTTAGCATCCTACATTAAATATTAAAAACAAAACAAAACACTTTTTTTATTTAAAAATGTATGTTATTCTTCTAATAGTAAATTAAACATTTAAATAAAATTACAAAAAAAAACACACTTGATTAACAAACTAATCAGCCTGAATTAAATTAAATTCCATAAATTAAATTTCAGTGTGTAGTGCTGGAATGTGCATGGAGGGGATAATGGTTTTGCCAATCTGAAGGATAATCCAAAAGATGCATTATTCTGATCAAACAAAGTTTATGATTTGTCTCATAGCTCTTCTCATGAAAACATGCCTATTCACATGAGTTCTGGGAAATGGTGTTTGGCCCTACCCTTTTGCAATTCTCTTCATCTTCTAAGCTGTGAAGGAAAGCATGAGGACAGGCTTTCAATTATTAGTATGTAATAGTACATCAGCTAGGGTCTAAGATCATTACTTTGAATTAACATTAAAAGAGTTATCACCAGTTGAATTACATACAGCCTCACATCATATGATAGTAATCTGTAAAGTGTACACTATTTGCATAGTGTCCCAAAGCACATCAGTGAGCCATAATATCTGTGTGCAATGCCATATAGGCCTGATAATGGATAATATAAACAGAACTGTTCTATATGCTATAAGTTTGGCTACATAAATGGCATATTTTTGTGTTTTTGCCTGGAAACAGCACCACCAACCGATATAAAGTGGCAATTTAACAAGTACCATTTGTTCATAAATCTATATTGTAATGAAATATTATCTTTTGTGACATAAAGATTAAATAGTGATGGTACTTTACAAAGAAAAACAACTATGTTTATTAATAGTATAATGAACTTCTTAACATTCTGCATTACAACAATAAATTTTCAATTCTACATACAATTATTCCAAAAAAACCAAAAGATAGTTATGAGTTCATTATTGTCACCTCTGATTAGCAATATTTATATGAAAGAATTTGAAATCAAATCATAAATGCTAATCCATATCCATCTCAATTCTAACCAGATGGTGAAGCACTATCATAAACATTCTATACGTATATAAATGATATATCTTCTTTAATTATATTTACAATAAATTCATAATAAAAAATATTAGCACTCTTAGATGTTCTTATGATAAGATTCCCTCATGACAAAATCAAAACTAAAAGTTTACAGAAAACACACCTACTTATAAAATACTTAGTATATACATCTAATCATGAAAGAAGTACAAAATATTAAGCTATATTTGTTCAGAAACCAATGAGAGAAAAAAGATAAGACTGACATAAAACAAACTATCCTAAAAATTGCTATTTGTTAGCTACGCTATTAAAAAATCCTTAAACAGAACAAAAATAGTTATAAAAATAAACAATTATAGGATATATGAGCACAGACTTTCACACAACCCACCACTCTCCACACTATCTTATAACACTGATACACCTGAACACACATATGTAGAAAAGATAAATAATCACCAAAACATGTATTTCATGCTAAACCAGCAATCATCAGTTGGTCCAGATTACCATCTCTACACATATATGCTATAAGTATTCAGATATATATTAAGATAGTCAATACTCATACTTTAATGGACAGGCTTCAATCTACTCCACACTCCAACTCTTCAACCATCCATCCAATTGAAAATCTGATGATGAAATGCTCAAAGGCCACCCTGAGGCTAAGATTCTTGTCACACCCATGTTGACCTATGGTCATCTGACCCCTCATGTACAGGACACAATCCATTTATCCTATATATTACATATATGGACACAGGTATATAATAAGCCTGTATATTTCAGTTATTACATAGTAGAGATGTCTGCCCTGTATGTCCTGTACATGAGAGGTCACATTGACCTTAGGTCAACATAGGTGTGACAAGAATCTTAGCCTCAGGGTGGCCTTTGAAAATTTCATCATCAGATTTTCAATTGGATGGATGGTTGAAGATTGAAGCCTGTCCATTAAAGTATGAGGATTGATTATCTTAATATATATCTGAACCCTTATAGCATATATGTGTAGAGATGGTAATCTGGACCAACTGATGATTTCTGGTTTAGCATGAAATTTTTATATTGGTGATTATTTATCTTTTCTACATATGTGTGTTCGGATGTATCAGTATTATGAAATAGTATGGAGAGTGGTGGGTTGTGTGAAATCTGTGCTCATATAGCCTATATATTAGATATATGGACACAGGTATATAATAAGCCTGTGTGTTTCAGTTAAAAATAAACAAATTATAAATAATGTAGGATAGGCATACATTCCAGGGATTATAGACCAACTAAAAAAAACCTGATATCAATATAATATCAGAATAGCTTTCTAAAGATGTAGCACATTACTAGGAATCCTAAGTACTACAAAACCTAAATGTGAAGTGCTGAAAAACAAAATCTGAATCTACAAAATACTATGTGTATATGAAACAATATATATGTGTAAAACCATTTGCCCATTTGAATTAAAAGAGCACAAACTGTTTCATAAAAAAAAAGCAGAAGTATATAAAATAGCAGTTCATAAATATATAGCAGTGAAAATGTTTTGGATTGGGAAAAATTAAAAATATTGGACAAAGCAGTAAAAATAATAAAAAGGAAATTTAAAAAAGCTATTCACTTGACAATAGCAAATAATTTTATAAGTCTACCTAATGCGATAATTCATAATGTTTGAAAGCAACTCTTTAACTTTGTTCTTAAAAATTAATAGAAAAATCAGATGGACTCTTATAGACAAGTATATGAAATTTTAACTGACTGGCCTTCGAAAGATTAGCTTAGGGAGTTAAAGCATAATTTTAAATTCAATATTTCCAAATGTAAATATCCCTGGTTCAATTTGCATACTAATTCCTGTCACTGGTCAAGTCAGCAACTCATGAAATAGAGTGAAAAATAATGCTATTAGAAATGATATGTTATATAATAACCTGTATGATAATATTAACATAAATTTATTTGGAAATATTTAAATAAAGTTTAAATTTTTCTCAAAACATTTAACAAATAATAGTAGAAAATGAAAATAATTTAATATACAATTATAGTTAAAATACTATCATCATAAACTTTCAGACAAATATGAAATAGTTTTTCATACCATGAAGATGAAAATTAATAAAAGTACCAAACTTTCCATTCAGAAGTGGCATCAAGGGTGCAGGCCCCCATAATCAATGGATCAGGAAGGTTTGTGCATAAAATTCCCTATCTAATGCCTACTCATGCAACATCACCAGGCTAATTTTTAGTTTGTGGCTTTCATCAGTGAGGAGTTATGGATTTAAGAGCACTGCACCCAGATCTCAGGATGTAATGTAACCCTCCAGCAGCCACCTTTCACATATTTAATTAACTATAATACCAGGGTACCAAGATGCACCATATGAGTTGCATTTGATTCTGAGATCTAGATGCAGTGCTCTCAATTCCAAGATTACTCTCTGATAAAAGCCACAAGCTAGGTACTAGTCTGGGGATGTTGTATGAGTAGATACTAGATATAGATTTTATACACAAATCTTCCTACATTCATTGATTATGAAGGCTTGGATTGGTGGCACTACGTAAGCATATGAAATGGCGGTCATGTAGCGTTTTGACGATGAAAATTAGTTTGTTTAAATTTGTTCTACTCTCAACCATTAATTATTACATATAAGTGTGTGTGTTAATCTTATTATATTATTACAGCTTTTAGTTGAATACTTTTTTTATATAAATGGTTTCATTGATATTTTCAATATACATAAGAAAATGTTGCTTTAAAGTTATTTCATTTTTAATACATAAAGATGAGTGATTTTTTTTTTGTTGCGTGAAAATATGAAATAAAGTACCATGTTTTATTTCGTATTTTAACAATACCATTTTATATATTTATTACATCTGGAGTTATAATTACACTTTGTAGTTATGCCATAGATTTAATTTGTTTTAGTTGCGAGTTTTAAATTTATATTCCTTCTATGCTCTAATAAGTTTATACCATTTTTAGTAATAATAATAATAGCCTGTTTTATTTTTCTTAGATATTTTTATTGCTTTATTACATCCCTGAACAAACTAAAAATTGAACTTTTTATTAAAAAAAAAAAAGAAATGAAAAGGAAATTAGCAGATCACTCTACACATTTTTATAATATTAAAAGGTGAATGTTTAAACTATTCAGCAAGTTGCCTCACACAAAATGTAATCGCGACTCATAATTGGTTTTGAGAAGTAAAGCATTAATTTCCTTTTGGGCTGATTAAATATTTGCCCTCCTGCTAGAGAGCAGACATCGAATAACAAGCTTTTTTATTTGGGGTTAATTTAAACTATTCAATTTCAATAATAATTAAATTAAGACAGGTCACTAATTATTTTCCCAGATGATTTATTTAAATTCTTTGACACATTTTTATTAATTAATTGATTTAATAAAATCCAATTAATGTTCCATTTACTTTTGCTAATCATTTATAATATCAAAATAAAATAAATATATTGTCAATAATAACAAGCAAAGCAAACAATCGTCCTTTCACAAATATTATTAATAGATTTATAAATTTAAAACATGCAAAATAAAAAAAACGGAGGGTGGGGGTTGATGACATTCAATAAAACAATAATGAAGTTCAAAATTAACGCTAATATACAAAATGATATTAAATAATGGCTCTTATCAAATAATTGAAGCAATAATGATAATTACAATAACTAGATATTTATCCATAAGTTGAAAAGTTTTAAAAACTTAAAAAAACAAAAAAACATCATATGTAAAAATAACTTACTTTTGAAAATGGCATAAATATTTATTATAAGTTTTTTGTGAAGACATCAACTGATCATAAATAACCAATATATTTAAATACAGAGTGATGTTCTAACAGGTTAAGGATATGGATATTGTTACATATTGATTTACAGATGTCAAACTTATTCCACCTACAAATGTGACATAATCCACTCTAGATAAATACATTAATGATAATCATTTTTCATTTATTAAACTAAAGATTATCTCTAGCCATATATAAGCTTTAAACATCAATTAAAGATTAAACCACCTGTTTTTTTAATTAAACACATACATCAGGTAGTTCGACTTCCGTTCTTTTTTTTCAATGTGTAATATATTTTTATAGATGATTTAATAATCTCCATTCCATGCATATATTAAAATAAAAAGATATATTAATCATTAACTAGGTTTAAATTTTATATCTGGGCTAGGAATAATTTCTATTTTAATAAATTATTAATGATATCCATTAATGTATTAATGTAATTATTTGCTATTAATAAATACTGAACATATGATAAAACAAGTGTGTGAGAGATTGTTTCAGGGCCAATTGATGAATGTTGGTTCAGCATGAAAAGAATCTTGAAAATCTTTTAACTTTAAAGATATCTTAAGTGGTGGAATGGAAGCTATTAGAAATATTCAGAAAAAACTATAGAAAATGGTTATAAAACGTTATATTTTTTTTACCTAAGTGATTTACATTTTTTTAGATTATTTTTATTTACTGGAGAAGTCTTTTAACATTTTTATAACATTATCAAGCATAAATTTTGATTAACAATAAAAGTTTTGATGTTATAAGAGCTCACAAATAAAAAATAATAATATAAATGAAACTATTTATAATCAATTATTTCTGTACTTTTCTCACCTATTACATCTTTATTACATATGTAATTAATGTAGGCATTGTATTTATCATTTATGAACAATATTATATGTATAGGTCTAAGTTTAGATATGGTGAGTTATTTTTCCTAAATGTGGCCATTTGTGAAATACCAATAATAAGTTAAAGTTTAATGTTGAATCTGGGTTGTTCCTATCACATATACTACTCATAAAATAAGAGTTATACCTATATCTCATTACATAAGTGTAATCAAGTGTGGCCTGAATAAAATTACTTACATAAGATAATAAGTACATAAATTGCATCTAATATGGTTGCAGACCATTTATGTCATACCGGAAATAGCACTGAAAAAAGTCAAACTATCATGATGAACCAACTTATCATGATCAACTGAATATTTAAGAAATAAATATTTGAAAAATATTGGTTTTAAATTTATCGATAAAGAAATGAATAGTATTATTATTTTTAAAATTGTTGCCTTAGAATGAAGATAGATAAATATTAAACTTAAATGAAGAGAGAATAACACAGAAAATTGGTAACTGAATATAAAAATGAAATGGGACAAGAATAGCAAACTAAAAAAATATGATAGCAGATACTATATGATTTGCTATCTATAGATATTACAGCAAGAGTAATAGAAAGAGTTAGGAAAATGGATAGAAGAGGTGACCATAAAAATCTCATTTATGATAAAGAAGAGTTTATCCTGAGATGATATTACACAGTGCATGAATATATGATATAATTAAAGAAAATATAAAAGAATATTAGGAATATATGAACACAAGACCTAAAAGTAAAAAACAACCTGCTAAAATTATGGAAATGCAACATAAAATAAAGAAAACAAAAAAAATCATGGCCATTGAATTAAGCATAGAAACAGTAAATGATTAAGCATAATTCAGCCAAGGATTCAAGAGTCCAATTTGAAGATAAGTAGACACACAATCACCAATTCTGTTCAAAAATGAGTAGCAGACAAGCATGAAGTTATTTCAATAAATGCAAAAAAAAAATCTGGAAGCAATGCTTCAAGTGTTATGAAAAGGTCAGAAGAGAGTTATGAAAAAAAAATCAAAAAAATAATGTTTAAATGTTTAGAAAGGCAATATAATGTGGTTCAGGAAATAAATGAGATGAAGAAAGAGTTGTCAAAAAGTCTGGATCAAGTTATGAAAAGATGGAAAATAGGGATACAAAATAAAAATGAGTGATCTTAAGGAAAAAGTGGATGATTGTCAGACTGCAATTTAATGCGATTAAAAAGGAAATGTAATAAGAAACAAGTGTAGAAAACATTCCAAATTTTCTTAAAGAAAGCAGAAACATAATGGGTAGAAAAGAAAAAAAATGATAAAGTACAGATAGAAAAAATAATATTGTAATGGTTCCATCTAGCAATTGAAAAAACTGTTAAACAAAAGAATTTAAATAAAAATAATTTATATGTGTTTACCAGTTATGTTGAACCAGATTGAGAAAACTAAACACTGATAATAGAAAGGTAGACCAAATTACAAATCAACAGTTTAAAAAAGAAAGGGTAATGAATTCAGTAAATGTATAATCAAGAAACATGGGCATAGAAGTGTAAAAAATGGCTAGTAATGAACAGAATAATTCCAGCTCTACTATCTTTAGTGATAAAAGTAACCAGTTTGTAAAAATTTGAACATTTAGAGAGTGGTCAAGTAAATCACCAACTGAACATCCCAATACTTTGGAGAAACATTTTGAAATTAAATATATGCCTGATGAAGGCAAATTGGTCATTGCCTATAGTCATCATCAAGATGCATCACAAGTATGGTAAGATTCTTTATATATTATAACAGATATCTTTAACAAATATAAAGAACATTCTATGGGAAGAAACTGGATTGAAGAATATCAGGACAGTGTTCACTGTTTTCCCTAGAAAGTTTCAAAATTATGAGCTTAATAATATTTTTTTTCAGGAAGTGGAATAATACATTTACTTCATCACAATTTATCTGCTAAACTGGAACACTTGTTAATTTGCACAGATTTCTAGGTAATTATGCATGTAGCTAAGTTTCTTAACCCATTAGAAGTGAATATACTGCATAACATTGGTATTTCATCAAAAGATGAAGTTCTGGTTCTTAAAGGACTGTGTGTGAAAATGCCATTAATATTGGAAAGAAAGATAAAGAGGTTGCAAACAATCTAAAAAAAAAACATCTTTTGGTAGCCCTGAATTGAACTATGTTTTAAAGTGATCAGAAAGTGGATCTGATATCAAGCATATTAATGGACAGAAACATCAGTCTCAGACTGTCCCGTATCCAGTTGCATTCACACAGTACCTAAAAATGTAAATGGAAGTTAAAGCCAACAACTAAATGTCAGATCAGTTATTGAATCAAGTATTTAATTTATTTGCATGATTGCAAGTGATATATAGAATAGCATGTTCAAATGATTAAAAACCCATACTCTTTATAACATAAACACAGAAAGAACTAGACTGATTATGTTATTGTGGACAGATAAAGCCACATTACACTTGTTCCTCACATCTCACTTAGTAGTTAATACTAGGTGAGGATGGTATAACAAGTAAGTCTTTTTAAATACTTTTTGCTTTCCCACTCTGTTGTTCAGTTGAAGTTAGCTAATGGACAGGGAGATAAAGTTATATACTAGTTGTCCATCACTTTTAATTGAAGTATCATCAATGATAGTGTTTTTCTAACATGGGGTCAAAAGTAATAACAATGTTTAAATAAAAAAAAAACATTGGGAAGAAATTAAATTGAATAGTTCTGCTATTTAATCTTGTACAATTTTAATGAAAGATGCAAAGTAATATCAGCATCATCATTTGTAAAGTATTATACCTTTGATTCAAACTTCATACTACCAAAAATGGCCAAAAAGACTAATCTTAAATCATCTTAAAAATAATTAAAAGATTTATTTTGTGGGTCATATTTTATTAATGAGACCTCAAATTCTAATAAAGGTATCCTGTTTTAAAGTTAAGTCACTATGAATTTATATCTATCTATCTATCTATCTATTTATCTATCTACCTACCTATCTACCTACCTACATACCTACCTACCTATCTATCTATCTATCTATCTATCTATCTATCTATCTATCTATCTATCTATCTATCTATCTATCTATCTATCTATCTATCTATCTATCTATCTATCTATCTATCTATCTAAAATTTTTGTGTCAACTAAAATGAATGTATTTGTAAGGTAATCCTGACAATAATTAAAAAAGTTTATCAGTTAAAGATTAAATAGTTGTAATTATGGACTATAATACTAATTAAATAAGAAGCACCACAAGACTACATGTGATGACATAAACAATTTGTTTTAGACTGAATATTGATTATTCAACATGTTGCACAGTGGGTTAGTTACAAATGAAAGACTTTTAGTAAAAGTCCAGCTCTTGCATTTAGAAGGATATATAAGATGTTTAATATTGGATTATAGTGTGGTCATACAGAATTATTTGTGGGTTTCACAGTTAATGTTACCATGTTGAATATCAAGTTCTTCATGTTGGTGTTCTCCTAACATGTGCTAAAGCATTATACATGGTTACTTAGTTGTTACTTCTATGTGACTCTTAAGAAAAATGTGAAGAAGGCTTGCTCAACTAGATAACAGGTTTTTTTACTGTTTAGAAATATATTTCTTGGAAAGTAATACTGCATATTTTAAAAGAAAATCCTGGGAACAAATATACCAAAATAAATACTGAAAATTCTAAACAAAAAGATGTAATAAATATATCATGAAGAATAAATGTCAATTGAAAAGAATATTCTCAAATCAATTACTTTAGAGTAACATAATGGACTGTATGGGCCCAATAAATGTGTAACTCTATAAACTACCAACAGATTTATGTTAACATATCTAGATAATAAATGTCATTACTATTTAATCATACTCTTATTTGTTTTAAATGAATATAAAATTTATTTCAGCTGTACAATTTATACACTTCTTATTAATATTTATTGTTAACATTATTTATTTATATGAATATAAAATTTATTTCATCTGTAGAATATTATTTTGATATATTGATCAACATTAATGTATTAAATCATTAGTTAATATTTTATTTTTATCAGTTATATTTGTCTATATTATTTTTATGTTTACATATGATCAAGGGAAAGAATGCTGATTAATGTATTTAAACATTTTTGATTATTATCTTTATATATTAATTGATAATTTTTTTTTATTGAAATGTTTAGTTATGAGCTATCTTGGTTATTGCTTTCTTCCAAAAATTGGATTGGCATTACATATATCTGCAGCATTATCTGGGTTATGAATGAATCCTTTCTCTAAACTGTGCTATTGCTCAAATGATAACAGGGATATTAGGGTTATAAAGCTAAGATCTGTCTTGATTGGATCATTGGTACTTTTTCTGTGATAAAAGATGACATAATGAGAAGCTGGTCATCATCATGAGTTTCTAAGTTAAGCTAATAATAGTGAAAAGCAATCTTGAGACTGACCATCAAAAATGATCACAAAGTGATGATGATCAGAAAATATTGCTTGAGTTTATAGTGAGGTATTGAAGTGATTGAGAAAATAGATTCTTGCTTGATCATCATTATCAGTTCTATGTATGACCAATTAGAAAATATAGGCAATAGGTGAGAGTTTGTGGTTAAGCTTGGAAGTTCCTAAGATAAATAGCTCATTTATTAAGAGTCAGATATACATCCTATTACATATATTGATCCATGGATTTCATAAAGAAGTTTATTATTAATTGTAAGATAATCATTTGGAGCATTAAATGAACCAAACAGGACAAATATGTAATGCTCTCACTACATGTTTTTGACCTTTCAGCCATTACAATTGTATGCCTAGGTATATAGTATGCAAACATGGATGGGCTGCTTACTAATGCATGCCAACCAGAAGAGTGAATATGTTGGCTTTTAATCTCTGATCTTAATATTGAGAAATACTTTGCTCTTTCTTTTTAATACACTGATGGACCTTAACTATAATAGAATTTTCACAAATGCAGAATGAATGTATGTGAATAAAGTTATTTAAATAAATATTTACAATCATGTGAAAAAAATCTAAATTATAACCCTTATTCCAGAAGGCTATTAAGTGCTTGGTGGCCAAAAGTGGATGATGTTAAGAATTCTGATTGTAAACACAGTCATCCATTTCACTTGTTTAGTATTAAATGGGACATGGCTGGACATTGTGAAGTTGGAAAAAAAGGTGAAGAGGCAATTGATTTAAAAAGAGGGCACACAATTTACTACAAAGGCACAAACATGGAAAAAAGTTTATTTGTATATTTTATTTTTTTAATAATAATTGAACTTTACACAAAAAAAATTATAATAGAAATTTAAATTTATTCTCAAAGTTATTTTCCAACTTTGACTTTTTAATATTTGATATGATTTTGCAATAACAAACATGTACTTCACTACAAAGGCATAAATATTATAAAGACAAGTGTTGTGGATTTCAATATAAATAAAAAGTGGAAAAACAATATTATGGAATTTGATAGTCTATCAAACAGAGTTTTAGGATTAGTTATTTAAATAAATACAAGATACCAAATGAAAATAATTTAAATTTAAGCATTAACAAGTTTTTATTCTAATTAAGAAATAGAGAACTTTTATATAAATATACAAAAGGGTTTTGATCAGATAAAATAACATTTTAATGTGATCATGTGAGATTTTAATTTTAGAATTTGTAAATAATTGAGAGATGAATGTGTTGTAAATAAATTTGATTATGATGAATGAAATGAGAGAGAACAGACTTATGGAGATCACAGATCAAGCAAAATTGTATAATAATACATTGTTTTTTTCAGAAATATATTAAAATAGAAATAGATATGTAAGCATACAAATAAAAATACATAACAATTGGATGTTTTGAGTAACAAAAAGTATGCATATCATGACTGTAATATCTTTAATGGACTCAATATAGTAAGCAATAATTGATTAGTGAGATATAAGATATATCTTAATTCAGAACTAGAAATACAAAAATTATTAAGAAAAACAATATTAACAGTTGATAGTCTTAACCTTTAAAAACATTACAATGAAAAACTTGCAAGAAATCTTAACAGAATTTGAAGATGGTTCATCTTTAAATAATATCAATAAGAAGATAATTTAATAAAAGCTACAAGAAATATAGTTGATACAAAAAAAAAAGAATAATAACCAGAAAATTTCTGTTGAGGAAAAATAATGAATCTAAAAAAGAAGAATAATGAAAAATATATAGTAGAAAGTTTTAGAAGAAAATAAAATTCTAAAAACTATAATGCAATATTTTGATGATGGAAGAAATTTTATTTTGTAATAAAATGAAAAAATGGAGTCATTAATAAAAAGAATGTATGTATATACTTCAACAAAAATCAATAAATTAAAAACTAACTGTGATAAAATACAGTCGCTGAAGCTTTAAACATAAAATTAAAAATGTAAAAATATATGTAAAAAATCTATAAAAAATATAATAATAAAAACAATAAAACAAAGTATCTCCTATAGTTACTATACTATATCTTCTGATGTGCCCAGTATTTTAAATTTAAAAGACATGAATTAAATCTATCAATAAAAGAAGCTCTAAAATATGGAAGACAATTTTTTTTCAAAAACAGATAATCAAAAAAAAAATTGTTTAGATAAGATTTTAACATAAACGTCCAAATAATAATGATGTAAAAGTTAATTGAAAGAATGCAGTAGTAATTCTAATATGGAAGAAAGATGATAAGCAAAATATTAAAATTTACAGATCTAATATTCATCTTTCAGTTCTATGCAAAAGGTACCAAGATAATTGCAACTTATTTAGAGTAATCTTTGGAATTTAATAAAAAAAAAAAGTTTAATTGTATTTAAAAGTAATTTTAACATAATAAATTACATACACATAAGTCAAGATAAAAAAAATACCACTGAGTACATTGCCCTTATGCTTTTGATTTGTAAAAAAAAAATTAATTGAATTTGATTCTTTAATTATCTTTTCAGTGATTAAATCATTGGACCATCAAGAAGTAAACATGCAATATCGTCATATTCTGAAGAATGTTTATAAAAATCCAAAGGGTGTATGACAAAATGATTCCATATCTCCAAAACATTTTATAGTAATTTTGCAAGTATTTAAAATCAAAAGCTATGGAAGTGAAAGTAAAAGAAGAATATTTAGCTATCGAGATTTTACATATGGTGTGATTGCTTATACTAATAACATAAAGCTTTAGGAACTGTTGCAAGAGTTATCCAGGAGAAAATAAATATATGAGAATTAAAGATAAATGTTAAAAAGACTAAAGTAATGTTCACAAGATTTTTTCAGAAGAAAATAATGATTAATATGTATGAATTAGAAGTTAACAACTACATACAACTTGGATAAATTATTAATATAAATGGAAGTTGAAACTTGGATGGAGTGTTTTTTTTTACAAATAACTTAGTATTAAAAAAATATGCCCATGTATTTTAGAAGAAAAAATTTTAATAGATGTATTTTATTAGTTTCAATTTATGGTTGTGAAATTTGGACAATTAATAGAAAATTAATACTGAAACCTCATATATGTCAATGTATCATGGGGAAAATATTGTAACACTTCTGTTATATGACACACAATAATATAGTGTGTGTGCACAAGTGTATATATATAAAGTTGAAAGGAAAAGTAGAAATAAACACAAACAAAAAAATTGTAGATATTTTTTTACATTTTCTGGAATAAAATAATCATAGTAAAAGATTAAATAATTTTGGATTTAGCATAGAATTTTATTATAAATTAAACATTTAAAATGGTATAAATAAATATTAATACTGTATTCTGATTTTAAAATTAAAAGCAAGCATGTTTTCTGATAATTGTAAAAATATTTATTATCTATTTTCAAAGATCTTTGTAGATTATACCTTGTAATAAAATTTCAAAAAGTAGCTTTTAATTAAACATGATTTGAAAAAATTAAAAAGCAATAAAAAAAACAATTTTTGTTAAAAAAAAGTTTTTAATTAGTGTTTTTTTCACCTTAGATGACTAATATAAAAAGATTTGATATAAATATTAGTTTAGCTTGCCTAGTAATTTTTATTTTGAGAAGAGTTGGCAGAATATCAGATTTGGTTTCCAGAGTTATACAAATAACTGCCATGGATCAGTGGTAACAGAAGTCAAGATAGAAGGAGGAAGTTGCTACTAGTTCATTATGCAGGAGTTTAATGTACCTAGAAGGTAACACACTTCTCTGTCTCTATAGCCTTAAAAGTAAACAAGAGAGTTTGCTAAACTGAAGTCTATGTGGAACCAAATCAATGCCAACCCTTTATCTAATTATACTTTCCTGATAATAACAATCCTTGATTGGTCCCCATCAAAAGAAACATCAGTTGATGAAGAAGTTATATGTATACCACTTTATCTAGATGCAAGGAATTATAGTTAAGCACATCATGTCATATTTATATGAAGTGAGTTGTTTTAAATAATTCATTTTAAAATGACATTTTAAAAGTGATAGACATATATAGAAAAATATATTTTAAGTTATTTAAAATATATTTTTAAATTTAAAAACATAATTATGTGCAATCTGCGATAGTGATATCTATATAGAAGGAACTATATCATTTTAAATTTTGTTTAAAACAAGACAATTTAAAAGTGCAAGTAATACTTTTGCTTGAATTAAAAATCTAAGAGGAAAGAATTAATTATTTGACATCCTGTTTTTTTAAAAAAGAAGAAATTGAAGAAAACATCTTTTTAGAATAACCTTTCAAGGTTGATTGTATTTTTTAAAAGAAATGAAAGTCTTTATTATTAATGTAATGAAATTTATGTATATTCAACAAAGAATTGAATGTAAAAATTTTTTTTAATAATTTTATTTTGACAAAATGAAATATATGTATAGATGTCAGTGTGTGCCTGATACTCAATACCAACACATGTATGTTAAATATGTTGTTAAATACATATAAAACGAATTTCATGTAGATTTATGACAATATTAAATAATTAATTATACTGCACATCTGTGCAATAATGTGTGCTGAAAGTGTTTTAAGTAAACATATTGGATCATATATTTAAATGACAATGTAATAAATTGAACTTTGTTTTTATGTTAATCAACAATATATGTCAATTTTTATCATTTATTCTATTATTTTATGACAATTCAAATATGTTTAGAAATTATGTCCTTCAGACCACTCAAAGGAGTATGGAGAGATGTATGTTGGGAGTAACAAGAAGAGATCGAAAACGCAATGTATGGGTAAGACAACAAACAGGTGTTACTGACCTTATTGGAAAAATTAAAAGATTGAAATGGAGTTGGGCTGGACATATTGCTAGAAGAAATAATAATAGATAGACAATTGAAATTTTAAACTGGATTCCAAGAGATTGTAAAAGACCCAGAAAGAGACAACATGTGAGATGGATGGATGAAATAAGAAAATGTGCAGGGGTGTTGTGGAGAAGAGAAGCTAAAGATCGGAGAAGATGGATTAAACTTGGAGAGACCTTCATCCTGCAGTGGATTGATAATGGTTGATGATGATGATGATGATATATATTAATGAGTGTCAAGTAGATACATATGTAAAATTTAATCATTTTAAAATTTTATTAAATGTCAATTGAAGTGTATACATCATATTTTATAAAATGCATGTATGTGTGCATATATATATATATATATATATATATATATATATATATATATATATATATATATATATGTGTGTGTGTGTGTGTGTGTGTTTTAAGTAAACCCATTAAGCTGTATTGTAGAATTAATATAATATTTTGAATTTTGTATAGTAATCAAAAGGCTTTTATATGCATAACCATATTCTAAAGTACTTAATTTCTATTTTTTAAATGTTAATAAATATGTATTCATTTATTAAAATTTATTCCAGCGACTTAATCCCAAATGGTTTTTAGATCTTGTATTTGCATCATCTCTTGATCAAAATAACAGTAATAGAGCTTATGTTCTCTGAGATATATTTGAGCATAATGGGCTGATATGTGGAAGGGGTGTATATTAGTTCTTAGGGACAACCAGATATTCTGGTTGGTGCTAAGAGTATATTCTTTAAAACCATGCACTACATTTTATTTTAGTTTAGTCTCTATCAAAATTTAAGTTTATAGTTGGCCAGTACATTAAAGGTAGTAATTGGCTAGAGCATAGATAATAATCAGCATGTTTTAATATCCTAGAATTATTGTTCTTATTATTATGTATTCTGATGGATGAGCACTTAAGTTTTGGCATCCAGATTAATGTTTAAATAATTGCCCCAAGCTGGCAAAAGCTTAACAGTTATCCTGATATACAGTAGACCCATTTCAAATCCAGTCACCACATTTATTGTTGATTTAATTCTTTGTTGATCATTCATGATACTGGATGGTTATTACTTATACTTACTTATTTATAATGCTGGTGGATTTATAGTTAATTTTAGTGACTCTAAGGAGTTAACTGGGCTGATCTCTCAATGAGTACTCAAAATCTCTCATGCCATCTTATAATATCTTAATCATTTGTTTAAAATATATTTTATATTAAATAATTATTTGAAATTGATATTATTTATTTTGGGATGATGATGTTTTCAATCTCCCAGATTCTATCACTCCAGGTTTATTCCATCTTAATTACCCCATCCTATTATAATATATATTAGAAATAATAAAAAAGATCAAATATAGAAATATGGATCAGATATCACTGACATTATTGAAGAAAATATGAAACTGAAATGGAGCTTCAATGAACATAATTGTAGAAGAGATGATAATATATGGATAATTGAAAAATTGCATTGAATAACATGAGATTGTAAAAGATCCTAGGGAGAAACCACATGTGAACTAGATGGATAAAATAAGATGTTTTATTATGTGAAGTGGAAAAATGAGTTTCGGATTAGAGAACATGGATTGAACTTGGATAGCTCTTAATCATGTAATGGACCAATAATATTCAAAAATTATGATGATGAAGATGATAATAGAATCAAGTTTAGGCAGTTTAAAGTGTGTGATTTTTTATGATTTTGACATTGTTGTTTTTAAAATTTTACAGATCAACCTAAAATAAATTTTTCATAATGCCATTATATTATGGTGGTCAAGAACTACAGCTCCATTATATACTAACTTAATTGCTATACTTATGTCACTGTCATTAAGTTCCATATTTTTTACTTTGTTAAAATCTGCAGCAGCACATTGAGTTATGCTGTCTTATCATATTTTTTCTGTAATGTTATCAACATCTTTTAAGCTTACAAAATCCAAATTTTCAGTAAAATATCAGAAGGTTATAAAATATTAATATTATTAACTATTTAAAAATGTTAGCTTGATTTAATGAATTAGTTTTGCCACTCTATTATCAGAGAACAAAAAAAAAACAAAGATTGAAAGAAAAAAAAATCTTTAAAATGATTTTTTGGTATCTATTCAAAGTAAGTTCTGAAAAATAAATACTCTTTGAATATTATTTTGGACCTTATTTTTCTAGAGCAAACATTGCTTTTGGAAAATGTTTAACTTCAGCATGTTTGCTATTTTTTATTTTTCTATTTTTATTGATTTTTGTTAATCACTTGATAAAAAACATTTTGTGGCAACATAAAAATGTAATGTGCCTAAATATCTGCAAAAAATAAAAAGTATTTTATTTCTAAAAAATAAAAAATAGAGAGTTAGACAACTGAAGAAAAAATAATAACTTTATAACTTTTGCATACCAAAACAGATTTTATTGTAAAAATTACAATACTTAAACTAGTTAATAAAACAAAACAATCAGACTGTATGCAGTAAATAATATTATTTATGTTGTTAGATAACATAATAAGAGTTTTTTTTGGTAAAGAGCACATTAGATGCCACGTATTAGCTGTAATGGAATGTGCCACTTCCCTCTATTGCTTGTATATATTCCTACACACATATACATAATTGTAATGCAATCATTTATTTAGTTAATATCATATACTTTCAAATTTATGCATAAATTCAAATAAACCACCTTTTTGTATTAATAATATTTTATTTAACTGATAATATGACCTTCTGGATTTCAATAATGTAGAAATTGATATTTCTTTTAAACAATTTATAAGATTCGATTGTATTTCTCGCCCAGCATATTTATGGACACCACTTTATGATTCCATGTGCCAATATTATTTTCATAAGAATTATGCTGGAAGAGAGGTAACACAATAAGGGATAATTATTAAGCCCTGCCACTAACTAGCCCCTCAGCACAGATGGTTATTGAACCATGGGAAGTATATGAGGAACAGTGATAAACAAATATGTATTCACTCGAACTAACCATTTCTATTCATTTAAATTTATCCCTTCCCCTTCTCTACACTCTGCAGACAACCCAAAATAAAAAAGCAAACACAGATATGTATAAGCTTGCTATTAATTTTAATATTAAACATAATAGATAAATCATAAATATTAATATTTGTGCTCAAATATTTTTATTTTATGTATAAAATACAAGAATACACACACACACACACACTATGCAGATTAACAAATGAATAAAGAAAATTACAAGATAAAAATAATCATGTCAAATCCATTTAAGTGTAGAATATTATTTTTAAATTACCAATAGAGTTCATCAGCTGATCACTTTCTAAACGTCTTTATTTAATGTAATATGGAGAATGTGGTAATATTGGGAGTCAAAAAAATACATGCAATAAATGTTTATATTACCTATATTTTTCCCCAAGGATAATGATGAAAATATAAAAGCAATGGTAATAATTTGCTCAGCTGGTGCATTAAAAATAGGTGACTTCTTATATGTTCAATACAATTAATTTCTTGACTTGGTATTGAGTCTCTTCTTAATAGGTTATGGTTGAAATATTTCAGAAGAAGCTTCCTTCTAGGATTGGCACTTGTTCCACCTCACAGCAGCACACATCTCTTCAGAAATGGGTTTAAAGCCCAGCATACTTAAGCCTTTATCCCTGCATGTTCATAGCTGGCGAATATCTTGGCTGCTTTCTGAAATTTAACTATTTAATAATGTGTGGAGAATTATTTTCTTCAAAGCCATGTCATGTCCTTTTTTTTTCAAAAAATATATTCTCTATCTTTTATACTTAGAATTTTTCTTTTTCTCCATTCCCTTTTTTTTCTAGAAAGTTCTTATTCTTTTCTTTTCCATTACCATGTGGTGTTGAGGTCCAATTTGTCTTTAAACAAAGCAAAAAGCTTTTAGTATCCTTTTTTTTTTCAAGGTTAGATAATTCCATTGACCACCTGTAATTTTGTTCAACTTTTTTTTTTAGTTATTTTTTTTACATTTTTCAGATAATAATCTATACAGTTTTAATATTTTTTCTTCATTTAAAATCTCTTTTCTCTATTATAATAAAATGAGCTGCATTATCTTCCATCTTTGAAATCAAATTTATATTTGTTGAACTTTCGTTTATTCATCTGTTCACACAACAAATATATGTATATATTTGTGTTTCAAATACAAGAGCACCCCCCCCTTTTCTACTTCATATATTTATTTTAACTCTTTTTCTACCAACTTAAAAATCATATATATGTGAATAAATAATATAATAACTATGTACACATGCAGGGTTTGAATCCAGCCCTGTTACATAGCCATTAGGCTTAAATTTAATTTAAAAATTATCAGCTAAGAAGATAGGGAGCAAGTTTAGAATTGTTTTTAGCTAGCCAACATATAGCTAATAAGTGAGCTATTTATTACTGTTTGGTTATAATTATATATCCATCCTTAAATGTTTTATTTTCTCTCACAACTTACTTGGTTTATTTATACTTTTTACAATTTCAACTGTAAAGTGCTCTTTCTCAGAGTTGCAATCAGAAAATGTATTACATTAGTTTTACATATATAAATATTAATTAATTAAACATCACTCATATATATATATATATATGACATATTAAGGTTACTTTATTTATTCTCTCTATAGAAATAAGACTGTAGTTTTTAATAAATTTCTATAGAGGGTGTAAATAAAATAGTATCATATATATGCAGATAATATGCATAAAATGAGTGTTAACATAGTTAACATAATACAAAATTATGTTATTGTAACATATTTTATTTCTAGTCATTACATTGTTCATAAAAGAAGATGATATATAATTATAAATGTTTTGTTTCTATTTTATTTTTTTAATGAACAATTTTAGAGAATTATTCAAAAATGGTAACAAAATAACAGTATAGAAAATGAATAAAAACAGTTAAGCAACAATAAAAATGCCAGTTAAATTAATAAATAAAATAATATAAAAGTAAAGAGATAACTATAATATTGAATAAATAGAAATCAGAATAAATAATATATTGAAAAGAAAAAGGTTAAATCATACTTATAAACACATATGTTATCCTGGGTAGTTGTTTTGCATGTTAATGAGGATTAACTTACTTTGAATGTCTTTTATGTGTTTATAGTTTATATATTATGTAAATAAGATTTTTTTTTAAATAAAAAAATTGCCTCAAAACATGGTTGTGAAAAACTGCTAATAATATATTGATGAAAGAATTGTGCTCTAAGGCAATACTTCATCTAAACAGCTGCATACACAAAGGCAATAGGGTCTGATTAAAACAAATGATTCCATTAACAAATTTCTTTTTTTATTATTCAGTATTTCTCTCCTAATGTAAATTTAAATATTCATTTAAAAGAAATAAAAAATACTTCAAAAAATGAAACTTAAAAATAAATCAGGATTTTAAATATACTGTACAAAATAAAACTTTTTATAATCCTATATTATTTTTATCAGCAGTGGTAGTGTGAAAAAATCGTAAAATTTTAATTAATATAAATAATTTATACGATTTATTTAGGTTAAATTCAATTTTTCCCTCCTTTTACTTTTATACTATAATTTCTTTTTTTTTAAAAAAAAAAAAAACAAAAAAAAACGTTCGATTCGAACAAATGATATTTAATAATGTATTGTGTTCTTCTCTCTGAGCAAAATTAAGAGCCGACCTTATTTTATAAGTAAACTTTTCATTGTTATTCTCTGGTTATCCTCCAACCTATTATGTAAATTGAATTGGGAAAAAACATTAAAGTGAAATATGATTCATTTATTGACGGGAGGAGGGGGGTGATATTTTAATGAAATAAAATTTTTGGCAAAATAAATTTGATCATTAAATGATATCAATTTGTTTAAATAAAAAGTATTTTTGATACTAAATTTTTTGTTATCACCTGCAAATAAAAAATAAATAAATGTAATTGTTTCTCATGCAGTTTTTATGAGCCACGTTACATATTTATGAGAATTTTTCATTACCTTTTTTTTTATACACTTGTTAAAAAATAATGAAATAGTGTGTGTGTTGTAAAAAGGCGACATACATATCTATATGTAGACCAAAAGATATATAAAAATATAAACTTAAAAATAAAAATAATAAATGAAATATTAAATTTAAAGTACATATGTATAAAAATGCACCGAAAAGAACATTTTTATTTCAGACAGTAAACTGACCTTTTTTTCTTTAAAAAAAAAAAAATCTGAACTTTCAAGTGAAATACGTAGTTTTTCTAATAATATTTAATTTATTTTGATTTTTGAAGACTAATTAATATATAATATATTAGCATATACAATTGTTTATGTTTGTTACAAAGAATTTATTAAAATTTATGATTTTCACTCAAAATATTGATATGCTAAAATAAACTAAATTAAAAAGATGGCAAGCGATATTAAATTACTATAGCTAATGATCAAATGTTATCATTTGTTCATAATATCCTATTGCTTTATTACCTCCACATGTCTTCAATCAAAAAACTTAATATTCATATACAAAACATATAATTTTTTCTAATGGTAAATTGAAAGTAAGAACGTCCTTATTCAAATGTAATTACTTAAACAGTAACCAACATTAAATCATACACTTATGTAAACTCCATATTTGAATTTTCTGTATTCTATTGATTCTATCACTATAATAACATTTCGTTATATACATTTTATTCTGTATAGCAGTATATCTGTCTGACAGCAGGATGGGATAACGTCATTGATAATAGCTTGCAAATTGTTCCCTTAAAGTAATTTATTCTATATCTCTACCTCATTATTGGTATTTTTAAATTTTTATTTATTTGAAAAACTTAAATTAACATATTTCTTTTTAAAAAAAATATTTTTTCTGACCTGTTTTCTGTTCACATTATATATATGAAATTTAAATGGAAATAAATTTTCCAAAAGATATGCCATTAATGCAAAGAATAGAATGGGTGATGACTTTAAGTGTTCATGCCATTGTTTCAAATAGAGAGCAGTATTTGTATATTAATTTGATGACAAAGAGAAGTAGGAAGACTGGAATTAGATGCAGATGATGATAAAAAAGGAAGCAATTGGAGGAGACATTGGATGGTCAAGTTTTTATATGAGAGATGCAAAAAAAAATTTAAATCTTTGGCAGATTGCACTTCATGGATAATGACACAATACACAAAATAGTATTTAATTGTCTTATGAGTAAAAGACAGACAACAAGATGGGTGAAAAAGGTCAGACAGTATGAACAAAAAGTGGAATGATTGTGTTAAGATGATTGTTGAGTGTTATATTGGCAAAGAATGGGATAGAAGAATGCATGCATTAATAAAAAATAGGGAGTTGGAGAGATGGAAAACTAGTATGGAAAGTAAAAAGATGTTTAAATATATATAGAAGTAAACAGAATATTGGGTGTGAGTTAATTTACCATAATAGCAAGAAAAGTAGTTTACAGTTTAAGGTTTGAACAGCATTGTTAGCAACAAGGGAATATACACATAAATGGAGAAATGTTGGTGAATTAGTGTGAGTGTTATATAAGGAAGGCATGGAAAGTATTAGGCATCTGCTAATTGAATGTAAATGTTTACAAACAAAAAAGTACAAATAATGAAATTGTGAGAAAATAAATATAAGCAAAAATGATTACACAGAAAGTGGAATCTTGGATTTTATGCTGGGTTTGCAAAAAGATAAAAGGGAATTAAATAAAAAGGCCATAGAGTTAATAAAGATGATGTTGTGGAAATGGTATAAAGATGGATAGAGAACAATATGGAAAAAACTTAAAGTGGTGAATGAAAAGGTGAGGTAAGGTGGCTAACAGGTTTTTCTAGGCATATTATCTGAGAGATTGGAGAAGCCACAGTGCATCACATTGCATCACATCATATTTAAATATAGGATAATGGAATCTTAAGAGTATAAAAAATCCATATACACAAAAATTTAGATATTAAATATCTTGGCAGTTTTATCAAAATCATAATTTATATAACAAATTATGATAAATATAAGTCAATATTAATATTTTGATATTTATACTTGCATATATTTATATTATGTTATTCATTTAAATACAAAAGATATTCTGAAAAATACTTATCCATCAAATTCCTAGAGAAAAAAATCTGATATTTGCATGTGTAATATAATTATACAAAGTGAGAATTTTATTTTCTTAGATGAGAATAGTTTTCAGAAAAAATGGTAAATAATTACTCTAATAGTGTATGCTAACTGATTTTTAATCTATTCAACTATCTCAAAAGTTTGAAGATGATAATTTTTCTATTTACTGTGGATGTATTATAATTTCTTATATTAAGTAATTAGATCAGTTTGTCCTACCAACAGGTTTGGATTATATTCTGTAGTATTTACAACTGTACTTTCCCTAAATAAATAGCACTGATTAATAAAGATGCTAGATGCAACCAGTGAGTAATTAGTATGCAGAGCAAGATAGATTCAAATAACACAATAAAGGATTAAATATGCTTTGCATTTTAAGAAAAAAATATTTATGAAAAAATAATTTATTGCATGTTTTCAGAATAAATAATATTACAAAACAATTTAATCAAAGCACAAAGAAAATATTTATCAGTATAAATTCACATCCAACATTTTACAAGTTAAAGAATTATGGCAAACTTGACAAATTACTAATATTTACATATTGAACCAGATCCATCAAATATATTGTTTCTCTTGGTTTAAACTTTTCTTTCATACTTTTTAAACATAACTTTAATATCTTTGGGAATCAAAAGACTTTAACAAGTTTTAATATCTAGTTTAGCTATCTTTAATACTATTGGAACAGACCATCCCTTTATGCAGAGGGGAGAATACCATTGATAGCATAACCACAAATGGTACCCACAACCAGATCAAACTATACAAAGCATAACATGGCAATATTTGCTGAGTGTGGCCCACCTTGATTGCTGGAATCAAACCCCTGCTATCTAAAGCATTTTATTTGTTTTGAGCTGAAGCTCAGGTGCCATCCAAATATATAATTTATATATCCAGCATGCTGTGATGAGAGGCCTACCATCCAGCACTTGTAATATCCCAAGCTAGCTTCTCTTCTCAGTTGTGAGGGGGGGGATCTTTGGCACATTTATCCAATACATATATCTATTTAGAAAGTAATTTACTGGTGACACAGTTATGATAGAGAAAATTGACCAAGTAACAATAAAGCAAACCAATATTTATTTTACACACTCACATATAAGTATAACATAATATAATAAAGTTTACAAAAGAAATGTTGAAGATTACTTTAGGCTATAATTATAATAGTCCATTAGAGTTCATTTCATTAACACATAGATGTGTACATATTTATAATGGGAGATAAAAAGCATATTTACCTAGATTTAATAATAATATTCAACACTCTCATTAGGCCCATTTTCCTCTATTTGTTTTTTTTTTCACTTGTTGACTACCAACTGGTTGGTTTTTTGGTTTCCATCACTGGTTACTTGTTTCCTTTCCATATATATTAAATATTTATGGATTAATTTATATGCAATTTAAATTGAAATAGCATTACCACTTTAGAAGTTGCATATAAATATTGCTAATAGATACATCAGTAAGCTACAAAAAAAGAGTACACCATTGTTAAAAAAGTGAAGTTCTAGATTAGTCTGATATTAATCTGGCATATACTAAAATTACTATTCAACATTTAAAGAAAATCCATATTTTATAACCTCACAGCATTAATGAAATATCAGTTTGTAGATTTTAATATTAAATATGCATATCTTGTGTTTAGATATTTAAATGAAAATAATAACATAATGAAAACTATGTAGAAATGATGCTCATAGGCCAATAAGTGATGCAAATAATGTAGGGCATCTATTATTTATGCTTCTTAATGGGTTAAAGATTTCATTTATTGACATTTGTGAAAATAAATATATATATTAGCCTTATTTAAATAATTTGTAAGCCATTCTGAAGTAACAAATGAATATATATAAGAGGGTAAAGATCTAAATTTATATTTAACAATTTCATAATAGTGTTATTATTACTTCAATTTACATTTTATATATCTTGACCTATGCATATTTGATATTTACATTTATAATGTCATGTTTTATTAAAGTTGGTTGTTAAACATAAGATGCCATTTTTATTCTCTAACTGATCATTATTATTTCAGAATGATTTATGTTTTATTTAAATAAGGCTAAAATATCATTTCTACCCTTTATTTCTAACAGTGATAATAAATAAAAGCTTACAACTATCACAAACTTAAAAACATGTTATTCACTCTATTTTTTAACATTTATTGATGTACAAGTCCTATTTGAACATAGATTATAGTGATATTATTTATGTTTAAGTTGTATATGTGTATAATAATTAGTTTGGATGCAGTTTAAAAATTAAAAATGACTATTTGTTTGTCTACTTTCAAAACAGGTTTTATTTGATTGTTTAATAAGGTTTATTTAAATTTCTATGAATTAAAGATCAATATGTTTCAGTCAAGTGGGAATCTTTAGTGTCTTTATAATCATCTTAGATCATAGAGAAATGTGGATATCTATATTTTTTCTTTAATAAAAGTGTGCCTTTGATAGCAAATTTAAAATTTGCTATGTTGAAAATGTGTGGGATTCAATAAATATAAACTTTTCAAATACTGCAAATATCAGTATTTTTACTTTTTTTATCAAGCTGTGCTAACAGCATGAAATGATTATTTACAAGGAAAGCAAATGTAAATATATGGTCATTTTATTTTTTTACCCGAAAAATTGATAAAGAAGTTAGCATATTGACATTAAAAGTATTTTGAAAGGTTATTCATTTCAGAGTTCATATTTATATACTCTACACATTTTTCAGTTTAAATAATGTGTACTGTTCCATAAATTTATAAAAAGTTACATATGTAAACAAATAAAACATTTTAGAAAAAGATATTGTTGTCAAAATATATACTATATTATAAAAAATACAAAATAGTGGTTAAGCACTATAAAACCTTATTATATCAACAATAATATATTTAGTGACATTCATACTAAAATCATGTGTATCTATAAAAATTAATGTTTTAAATCAAATCACAGTATTAGTTACAACACAACAAATAGAAATTGATATAAAATATTTCAACATTTTATAACTAAATACTATTTGATGAAAATTAAATAACATTATTGTATTTGTAATATACTTTATATAATGTATAGTAAGACAGTGACATTGCTATTTTGAAAACATTTCGATCACAAATTTATAGTGGTTCGGTAACTGTTATTTTAATATGGCTACACAACGTAATAATCATAATGCAGTTATTTTATATATATTTAAAAAATAATAATTTTATTCCATTGCTTGATAATATTTTATAAAATTGTCTCCAAAATCTTCAAACCTACAATCGTTTTATTTTCAGATTATAAGATAAATTGGATATGGTATTTGCTTGTTAATAAAATAAAATTTGAACTGAAAAGTTATAGGAACATAATTACAATTTGTATTTTATAACTTAATTGCTAGTAGCTATTTTTTGAAAGAATTCTTAAGAATCAATCTATGTAAGAGTACATATGTATACAAACATGTACACAATTAAGTATTTTGCTTAAATGCAAGTTCGAGTCGAAAATATAAAATTTAACTATATAAATATGTTGTGTTTTTGGATGTAAAAGTAATGTTTTATTGTTGTTGTTGTTTCTAGAACTTTTTTATTATTATTATATATAAGGAATGACAGTTTTTCAGTTAATTTTGAATTTAAAAAATTTTCTTATAAAAATAATGATTAAAAATTGAAAAGGGATTTATTAATAATTTACATTTTCTTATATGTGAGTACATACAATCATAAGTATTCATGCTTAACAAACTTTAAACTAACTTTTTTTTTTTAATATATTGAAAATAAAAAAATAGAGTTTGGTTGTGAATCTTAAATATATATATATATATAAACATATTAAAAAAGATGGTAAACTTCTTTAATCACAGCAATAATTCTATTTTTAATATCACATCATTTTATTTTCAAATATGCATTAAATACACATTTCAAACAAATGACAAGAGTTTCATCATTTTTTATCTATTCTTTTTTTTACATATTTCACTCATTTTAATCTTTTTTTAAGCTTCTGTTTTTTTTCTCTCTGCTTTATTTTTTGCATAATACGGCAGTATATTTCATCAATCTTTCATAAGCTCAAATCATAGGCTAAAATTTTATAATCTGAATTATCATTGCTCTTTAATCTTGAATCTTATTATTCTCTAATTCTTTCTTTTCCTTTTTGTTCGTTTTTTTTCTCTCTCTCTTTTTCTTTTTTCGGGTATGTTTTGATAATAAAAAAGTTAAATCCCTTCCTGAGATATATGATTTCATAATAATGTTTTTTAACAATATATATATATATGGAAATGTGGCAAGCTGCAACCATAAGCAAAAACGAATACTTTTACTTATGGGCGTATACAGTGCATTTAATTCATGCAAACCAACTCACACATACTGATTAGTTTTTGATAAAAAAGTTTATAAATCAAACTATTTTTAAATTAATTTTATATTAACCATAACAGTGTGTCTAGAATTAAAAAAAACTATTTAGAAAACAACGTTAATCAATATATTTGTTATAAGATTCGATGATGGGTACTTGTAATTAGATGTTGAACTATTTTCGTCATTTAGAATTACTTTCTAAATACCTTTAAAACAAATTCAAATTGTATTAAACCTTTCATATGCATTCAACTGTTAATTGTGGCAGAATATCAGTATATGACAGAATGATTTGAGTGGCGTTATTGGCCTCCCTTTTTCAGGTGTTATTGGTGGCTGACCAATAATAGTATATACATATGAATCAGTCTTGGGAAACTATTAGATTTATAAATACTAATATTAATGTAATACTAGCTTGCTTGGTTAAATGCTACCTTAAATTCAATAGTCATAAATCAAGATGTCTCAAGTTCGATTCCTATGTAAGCACTCTCAGACTCAGGCCAGCAACCACAAAAGAAGAGAGAAGATGAATTTCATTCAAAACATGCTGCATAGTGTGTGTGATATTACTAACAGTTAAATGTATTTTAAATGTTTAAATAAAGTTTGAATATTTAGAAAGAAAATTTAACATATAATTCTAGATTATGGAAATAGTCCAATTTATAATTACAAATTGAACAATATTATTGATAATCATTTAGAAGCAACAAGATAAAATATTTTAATAATATCATGATGAATCACCAAGTACATTTATGAGGCAGAAATAGTCTATAAACAATTTTTCTGCAGTGCAATTTTCACTACATCATTCTCACCAAAGATAAGAATTGGTTTCTATCCACTTGTAGCACTTTGTGGAAGGGTATAATCATAAATATATGATAAAAGACTGGATGGCCACCAACATGCACATTTGCTGTTGAACAAACACTCATCAGTTGGCCCAGATCACAATCTTTTACACATAGCTTTATCATTGTTCAGTATATATAAATATCACATGATCACTAAGCTAATGAGCTTAGATTGAAAACATTTTTGTGTTTTCAATTTCATTCTCATAGTTTTGTAGTTAAGTAGAGATAAAAGGTGGGTGCTGGAGGGTTGCATTAGATCCTAAGATCTAGGTAAAGTGCTCTCAGATCCAAAGCTCCTCACTGACGATAGCCACAAGCCAGAAACTAGTCTGGGGATATTGGATGAGTAGGCATTAGATAGGGATTTTATGCACAAGCCTTCTTGCATTCATTGATTACTCTGGTTGGCACAGGGTGGCACTACTGTATTGAGAGTTTTGTTTTGTTTATATATATAAATAGTCAATTACTACAGTTTAACTGATAAGTGTCGAACTTACGACCCTCACAACATTGACACAAAACATTTAATGGAAGTTTATTAATATTTTTATTAGTCATTCGTTAGACTAGAGATTATTCATTTAATGAATATTTTTGCAATGTAATTTTTGAAATATGCATCTTGGAGATCATACATCTTCATGTGTCTCCAGTCATATCTTTATGATGATTTATGATTGCATTCTTTCACAAGATCTTAAAAGTGAATAGAAACCAGTTATTACCTTGTGTGAGAGCGGTTTAGTCAAAATTGCACTACAAAATTATTATTCATTAAGTGAATAATTTTTAGTCTAATGATGACTATTAAAAATTATTTACAGTAGTTTATATTGGATTTGATTAAAAATACACATATCATATGAAAGAACATATAATAGACTAGAAATATTATTATTTGAGATGAAAAGATGTTAGGCATGTATAGAAAATATATTATAAGTCTCTAATAAAAAGAAATAAAACTAGAGGATGTATAAATTGGTTAAGAAAAAGAATAAAAACGAATAAAACATTTACTTTAGAATTACAAAAGAAGAAATATGAAAGAATATGTGCTAATACTAAAATAAGCCTATTGTTCTATTAGCCTCTTCTGGCCACTTGATGACATTGTTTGTAGACAAAATGCACACAAATATAATATTACTGGGCTGGCTGGTTTTTTAATTATCTGTCTGTGTTTTATTATAAGAATAAATTTAATAAATAAATTTAATAACATTAAAGATGAAAATAAAATCATAACCATATGGAATTTATTTATTTTATTTAGTCATTTATTTCATTTTATATAATTAATGGAAAGAAGTTGTTTGACTTCATAAATTAACAAAGACAGCAATTTGCATTAAATCACAACATGCTTTTATTCAATAACAAGTTAGAAAACCGAACAAAAATACCATCTGTTGGAAAAAACTGCTGCTGGCTCTACATTTCACTTTGGTACAGACTCATTACCACTAAGATAGCCTGGAAGAGGTCTTCTCCCATGTGGGGACATCACCACATGAATTTGGCCAGGTAGTTGTCCAGGTATTGCCTTGGTGTGCTGAGTTGCTTCTTATTGCACCATTTTAGTAAGCCCCAAAGTCACATGATGTTCTGCATGTGGGCACCTTTAGTAGGATCTATGAAGTTATAGTGATGGTTGACTGTCATGTGTTTGAAACCTGCAGCCTTCAGCTTGGATGTCTTGTTGCCTTTCCAGCAGTTTGGTAAATGCTCAATCCAGGCTTGATGTTCTCACCTATGGACTGGAGAAGGGTAGCTGCAGAGTGAGAGGAAATAGTGGTGGCAAAGCATTTGCTGGGCTCCCAGCATAGCCTGATGAAGATCCACTGCTGCAGAAGCATGCTGCCCTGGTAGTACTTCCACCAGCTGAATAATGTCTTGTCCACCTCCACAATCAAACCTGAGTTGCTGATTTGATGGCAGAGCCAAGACATGAGGTACTCATCCACAGCTCCTGCAGACCGGTGTTCCAGTACACCAGAGTGCCTCTCAACATCTCCAAATCAGCATGGGTCCATTCTATGGCCAGCTTGTCTTGGCTTCAATAAACAAACCATAAAGCTTTCAAGAAAAATATTCTGGAGCCATCCAACCAGATCTCCTTTAGAATAGAACATGTTTGCTGACAGTAATTTGACTGAAATTTCAATTGGTAGCTTATGGAATATGCAGTGTCATTGGTTCATCACACACCTGCTCCTTTACAGTTGGCAGAATTCTGTTCTAGAAAAAGGTCATTGCAGCAACTTCTGTAGCCAGCAATTGCCACAATTTGAATCGCTTGCTTTTGGTGTCAGTTATTTTATTTGTCTCACAGGTGTTTTTGCAAAAAAATGTGATTTTTCACATGAGGTCAGTGAAATTGTCATTTGCCCTACTGTTTCTGAAATATTTGCAGCTTCCAAGCTGTGTACAGAAGTGTGGTAATGGGGTTATAATTATTAGTAGATAATATTATGTCAGATAAGTTGTAAGCTAATTAGTTTGGAATGTACATTTCAATAGTTGTGGCTTTGAAGTCCAGCAAACATCAGATAATATGGTATCTCAGTGTGAATTGTGAGCATTTGCATAAAGTGTGCAACATAAAACAGGCCTTAAGCTTGGTGAATGACCATGTAGATGACATTTTTCTGTGCATTTGCATAGAAACAATACCATCAAGTGGCCTGAAGAGGCTAATAGAACTATACTATTATTTGATACAAGAATAAAGACTGGAAAAAAATAAAAATGGAATAAGAATTTTGAAATATGCCATTTAAGTGAAATAAACTTTTTTGGAGTGCAATGATACTCTAAGGAAATTTAAATAAATTATATGCAAAGAAACATAGAGTTAAATGAAGTGAAAATCTTTAATTTTGTTTTTATCATTTATATACTATCAGCTGGTGGATGCCAGTATTTATTTACTGCAATTGAAAGAGTTAAAAAGGCACACTAAGATGAATTTTAAATAATGTTTAAATAAAATACAAATCTATAAAAAACATAAGTATATAAAATATAAATATATAACATAGCTGAAATAGTTATTTATGCAATAAAGGTGTAAATTAGGCATGTTTGATTGAGAGAATTTGTTACACATGATCTAAGAAAAAATATATAAAACCAGATGAATCTGGCCTTTGGGAAAGCCATCTTTTTTTTAATTAGTTGCTTTAACAAATTTTTTAAAAGATTTACTATAAATGAAACAAAATATTTTATTATTATATAAATAAATATTTCAAATATGAATTTATGTACTGTATTCACATTTTCTTCACAATTTAAATACTAAACCCATTCATTTCTATGTCGTGATTAAAAGCACATGTACTGACTTTTTTCTGAGCATTCTTTATTAATGGCAGAATTACATCCTTTGCATAAAATATGAGTTGTAATAAAAATTACAGATTATTAAATAAAAAGGGTGGAATAACTTTTGCATAAAAGAGTCTAATATAAATTTTGATTTAGTTAGATGTAGTAATTTATTTATAAAAACAACTTTAACATCATGGTAGTTCTTGGAGTAATGTTTCTTTGGCAGCAGTTAAATTTAATATATGGATTTCTCACAAAAAATATTAATTGCTTCCAAGACAAATCTTATCATTATTTTCAGTTGTATAATGTTTCCTAGAATTGTTATCATCACTTTATTCTAAAGCAATTGTCTGTGGATTCCAATAAGATCCACATTTCTTGGCCTGTTTCTGGCATTTGCTTTTATTAGTGTAGATTAAGATTCCAAATTTGCACTAATGCTCTCATACATCTAGCAACCATGTTTTACTTCCTTATAATATTTAATCTACTATCCAGTTATATATATATATATATATATATATATATTATTTTGGGCAGATGCTAGTTCATCAAAATATCGGTATATAATAGAAAATAATACATGATTTTACCCAAAAAATAATTCTTATGCTAGTACTGTCACTGGTCAGTCCAGCAACATCTGAAGAAGAGGGAAGAATAATACCTCTCGAAACATTTTGCATATACTAACTTGTCTGATGTGCTATTTGTAACAGTTGAATATATTTGGAATATTTAAATAAAGTTAAATTTTTCTAAAGACATTCAATACACACATTAGATGATGGAAATACTCCAATATGCTTGATTAGTTTCAATTATCAAGTGAATTTTACACTAATGAAGGCAAAAACCTGTAGTCAATCTGAAGTTGATGATTTTACCATTATGCTATCTGCTATTCTCTGTTGCCCGAGCTTATGGTAGATGCTTCTACAAAACATATAAAAAGTTATATTTTATCTACGAAGTAGCATTATGTTTATTTTTAATATTCTAATAAAATATATAAATGTATGCTCATTGTAATCAAGAACTACCTTTCCATCTAACATCCTAAATATTTCACCTGATTTCTGAAAATGAGGAATAAACATTGTTAAACTGCATTTTATCTGCAGTTTTATCTATAGCAGTATAAACTTTCTGAAAGCCTTGAATTTTTATTAATGCAAGATCCACATAGGTCCCGTTTTTCCGGATTTGTTCCAATTTTATCTCTCTTAACCCACTGACCCAACATATTCCTTCGGGATAGTTAATTATCCCCATTTTCTTAACCATTCTTATATATATATATATATTTATTTTAAATTGATATTTATGTTTTTAGTATTTTATAATTAATTTTTTGAATAGTTAATCAGTAATTTTTCCAAAACGGAATTGGTTACTCATTATTTGCGTACTTTGATTTTGTTTTTATAGAGAATACATGTATACAAACAATTATCTTTTGCTTTTGTTTATATTACGAAATGAGTATATTATTAGTAATGTAAATGTGATTATATGTTTTGTGTTTTTTATTATTATTTTGTAGTGAAATATACAGTAATATCCAACAAAGTTTTTTTTGTTGATCGTGTGTTTCGGTTAGGTCCTGTGGAAATATGGATACCGTATTTATACTAACGTATAATCTCGTATTGTACTTTTTTTTCTTTTTAAATTGTGTATATTTTCATTTTACGTCTTGTTAAAGTGAAAAAAAAAGCAAATCAACATGGATAGAAAACATTTTTTGAAAAAAGCAAAGTCTATAATTATTCTATTAAACGTAAAAAAAAAAAAATGAAGTGATTAGCCGAACTGAAAATCATATGATGATCGCCAACGGAAAAAACCAGATAAGTTTCGAGATTTTCCACTCTTACAGTCTTTAAATCTGTCCTTACGTTAAATTAGGAAACTTTTAATACATATATTTATTATGTTTTACTTAGATACCTTGCATCAAATTATTTTCTATTACATCTTAATTCTAGACACTGAAAATAATCTTTTTTTTTTTTTTTATTGTATATGAAATAATCTTTTCTTGAAAAAAAAATTGTTGCCTGATTATTAAAATTGTGTGATCATTAAGATTAAATTTTATTTATTTATTAGAATCTTTCTTCTTAACCCTGATTGATATTTTAATTTTTGTTTAATAAAATTATTGCTAATTAGACTTATTTATTTCTAATTTAATTAAAATAAATGAGGTCAGAATAATTACTTAAATTATAGCTTTTATGAGCATAAATTAAAAGCGGTTAAATCTTGATAATCAAGTTTTGTTTTCGTCCGCTCTTCAACCGGTGATTGCTTTTATGAGTGTTTTACTAAGCTGCATTCTTAGTCTCTCGGAGGATCAACTTACTGATAATATCAGAAAAAAAATATTTTAAATTTTTGTTATGCATTCGGAAATTATACATCTTCTGAAATTTAATCGCTAAATACTCAACTAGGATGCTAAACTTTAATCATTGCCATTAACAAAACTGATGGTTGCATTGGCTGTCTACAGTCTCTGATAACACCAATCCTTTAGAATATTATCATTGATTTTATAAATTATTTATAGGAAAGCGGCTTCAAGTTTTGTTGTATAAAAACCATCAAGCAGGCCAATTATGTTCATAAATGGCTCTATGATAAATAAAAATGAAGAATGAGTTTTTTCCCTGATAGTTGTTGGGAACTTTGAGTTTTAAATCTTAAAATCCTTTGATGCTTACATATTTTATTTTTATAACATTAAAATAATGTTTGGATTTTACAATATATATATAACGCATCTACGAACTTATATTTTTATTGACAAATATTAGTATTAAACTTTGCTAATAAAATCCATGAAGTCTCGTAAAAAATAAACTTTATAAGAATGATATTGCTTAATGATTTAGCATTATGAAATGAATAATTAGACGTTCTGAACTGTGTGGCGCAACCACGGATTTTAGAGTAGTGTACCATTTGTATATGTCCTAGTTAATGTAAATACTTTTGTATTTTATAAACCAATAACCAGAAATCTGCTAGTACTGATCAATATAAAGATGAGGATAATTTTATAGAGTGAGAATACAAATGCATTCAATAATTGATCAATCATACATTTTAGAAATGTTTCTTTAAAGAACTCATATATATATATGCAACATACTATGATGCCTGCATACATCAATAGAGACATATACACAGCTATTATAATTTGCAGAAATTTAAATTCAATACCAGTGTTTATATGTATTATAAGTTAGAATCTCGATATCTGATCTGCACTTTTATATTTACGATTTTAACATTTTATCTCAAGCCTAATAAATATTTGACTGTTGGAAGCATAAACTTCTTTACCTCTCTCAGTGTGAATGAAATCAAATATTGGATTATTTGTATTACTTTTGTAAATGTACTTTTTAAATGATACTTTTTATGTTTTGAAAATATGGATTTTTATTTAGACAACACAATTTAAATGTCATGCTTTTGTCATCTTTACAATGTTTCTTTTTTATATTGGAAGTTGTTCTGTCTCAGATTAATGATGGAGAAATTTGGATAACCTAATTCTATTCTATTAATTATAATTGATGAAAAAAGCAGCATGTGATTATTTAGATTCTAGTGTAAAGATTTAATAATATTTTTATCAATATATTATTGTTTGTGCTACACAATCTTAATAATGCTTTTATGGTTCCAATTTTTAAAAACTAGAGAAATAGACAAAATTGCTGTAATTTATATGAAATATCATTATAATTCACTTTAGCAAAGATGCTTTCAAGAATTTTATCGAAAAAAATTATTTCCATTCATACATACATGGATACTGAAGGCAAAGTATTTTTACAGAATCAAGAAGTACTATAAACATAGATTTTATCACAGGCCAATGTAAAAAAAGTGCCATGAACAAAGGAGTAATTTATATATTGTTTTTAATGCAGTAAATTGCTAAAAAAAAAAACAAAAAAAACCTCAAGTTCTTTATCAGCTGGTGATAGAAATACAATCCACTGTAACTTTTAGTTTGAATGGTTATAAACTTGAGAATGTGTATTAGTTTAAATATCTTAGTAGTTTTATAAGTAGAAAGCTGAACTTAGATGTTGAGGTACATTAAAGATTTCAGTGTGATGCTTTGATTTTTAATAAATTAAAATTTAAGATCACTGCTAATAAATGAGTTATATAGAGAGCTGTTACTTTATCTAATTTATTGTGTGGAAGCAAAACTTGGACACCTTATTGTCATAATACAAAGACATTATAAAGTTTCATTTATGTATGTAAGGTAATGTTTTAAAAATGCAATGGTAAAATCATAAAACCAATCAAAATATTTTTTTAG
Organism: Epiperipatus broadwayi; assembly: GCA_028023455.1. Classification (NCBI taxonomy): domain Eukaryota; kingdom Metazoa; phylum Onychophora; class Udeonychophora; order Euonychophora; family Peripatidae; genus Epiperipatus; species Epiperipatus broadwayi. Next base: position 766,494 of record JAQFVV010006229.1, read on the forward strand.
CATATTGCATATGATACAATTGTATCCACTATTGTAACATCATACCTTCATTGGATTGGACATGCAAAATGAATGAACAATATATTCCCGAAAGGCTGCTTTATAATGATCATAAGTATGGTTTTCATGAGAGAAATAGACCTCATATACTTATAAGGATTATTCCAAGACATTATAAAGAAGTATAATGCCAGTTGTTTCCTTTGAAAAAATATGGCAGGGAATAGAATACATCAGGGAGCTACAATTCTACATGATGCTGAAGTAGCTTAGAAATTATAAGTTTGCTGCTGAAGAAAATAAAAAACAACATTGTAAACTAACATGTAATAATCTCAAAAAATATATCTGCATATGCTATGCATAGATTCATTTGTGATTCACAAGATGGTTAATATATTCATTCCAAAAATTACTTATAGTCTAGTCTGCCCCACCCCTCTTTTTTTTGGAGTTAGAATGACCTTACCCAATTACAAATGTCTGGTTTTTATTATTATTATTATTATTATTATTATTATTATTGTTGTTGTTGTTGTTGTTGTTGTTATTTTATATCTTGTATAGTATAGTAAATATTTTATTTATAAAAATGGAATAGTGTATAATGCCAATTAAATATGTGAAATAATTTTAACATTCTTTATCAATTATATTTTATAAGGTCCTTCAACAAACACTTGATTTAGGTAACAGTTACATTCAGTGTACTAATAAATGAATATAATTAAATGAAAAATGGGTAAATGTTATTTATTTAAGCTTTACTAATTAAAAATTGAATTGAAGCCAGGCTGTGCCTTAATTAAATTTTAAGATATTGTAAAATACCTTGAAAGTGTCTGCACAAGGAGGTGGATGAATGAAATAAAAATGTTTGATGGTGTGATGGGAAAAAAGAAGTTAAGTGTTGGATAAATTGGATTAAACTAAAAGAGACTTTCATTTTTCAGTGTTCTTCAAATTAAAGCAGAGCTTTTAATTAGTTTGTATAATAAAATGCAACTTTCTTGATTTTTATAAGGTTTACTCTGCATTTTTAACAATAACAGCTCATTCATGTAAAACTGAATGACCACCTTTTTATGAGCCAATTAATGACAGTTAATCTTCTTTATATTTTGCAATATTATGATGACACCTGAATAACTATATATAAATGACCATTAATCAGTAATGATAAGTATTAACCAATAAATAACTCTTTAGTCTAAGTTTAAAAGACTTCTATACCACCTGAGTGTATGATAACACATACTGGATTACATTAATATTTATGTTTAATAACACAAATAACAGGTAATGAGGAAATGTTAGTAATATAATCCTTTCAAGTGTTTACAAAATACACTAGAAATCGTAATTATTAAAAACTGAGTTTTCTGATTTTTTTTTTTTTTTTGGTAATATTTCATTTGATCGATGTAAAACATATATCTGTTTGAACTCAAAAGATTAGTCTTTTAAGTCATGCTAGTATTATATATAGGCAAAAATAAATATTTACAAAACCATGAAATAAGTCAAATAATTAAATGTTTTTATTGTGTGGCAGTTCATAAGAAATTTAATCACAGAAAGTAACACAACTTAGCATGATCCAGATAAGATAATGAGATAAGTTACAATGATCATATTAAAACCTAAGTAGGCATACAGACATTTAAATTTTAAGTAGCATTCTTTTTGTTTTATTGTTAATCAATGTTTAAAAATAGCTAAATAAATTATATTTAAAAATTGGTTAACTTTTAAATAAAAACATTTAAAAATGAAATATTTGTATGCCTACTTTTTATATTCTAATATGATCATTGTCAATATGTAATTTATTCCTTTAAAACTAATGCTTTTTTTTTTAAATACAGTAAATATTTTTTAACTATCATCAGTCATATCATTACAAAGAAATCCAAGTTATATAAGAAACTGGGAGAAATCAGATAATATCACTGCTTCTTAGTCACCATTCTTTTTCCATCTTCTTCTTGTATTATATTCTTTTTAGTAAATTAATTGATCTATATTCCAGGAAATATATAAGTGGAACAAAATGAGGGATATTAGAGTACATTATATTGTTGTTGTGAGTACATAATAGCAATAAGTGTTAGTCACTATATTAATGTCTAGCCTTTACTCAGTAATTTTTGGCACCAGTTGAAGATGTGCTAGAACATTTGTTTATATTAATCCTTATATTTTTGATAACACATAAAATATAGATTATCATGGAATGTTAGTAAAAATGATCTTCTATAATGATGGTTTTGAGATAGGGATTTTCTCACTTTTTAAAAAAATTTAGTTCAACAGCATTGTCATTTAATCTCATTATTTTATCCATTTGGGAGGGAGGTTTTTTTTTTTTGTTAGCAGATTGACCATGATGTATACCACAGCATCAATAAAAAATATGCATGTTAGTAAAGTAAAACTTTTGCAATATACCTACAAATAAAAAGTTATTCATCTATCCTATATATATATATGATAAACAAAAATGCAAGTTAAAAAACTTGCTAACGCTTGTATTTATGTCCACAGATGGCGTCCTACCAAAACCACCTATCAAGCATATATTTCGTTTACATAAACGTCAGAGTAGTTAGTATTCACTATCTCTAACTATAATTCCACTTTCAGATCATGATTTCAAGCTATGCTTGAAATCATGATCTGAAAGTGGAATTATAGTTAGAGATAGTGAATACTAACTACTCTGACGTTTATGTAAACGAAATATATGCTTGATAGGTGTTTTTGGTAGGACGCCATCTGTGGATATATATATATATATATTGTAATGGATTGCCCGATTGATAATCACCAAATGTAATGGACTGCACATGTGCAATAGGAAATAAACTAGCCTAATCATTGGATGTCAATTGTAATGGACTGGATTGTGATGCTAAATTCTTAATTAATGACCCCATAAATTTGGGCAGTAATTGAGATGAACTGCTCTATGCATAAGAAGACAAATTTTAAGCATGAGTAAAATATGTTTCAATCATTGATTAACAATTGTAATATTACCTATATGATTAGCTGTACATAAAGTATGCATGGATACCAAAGAGCAATAATAAGAGATAATTATAACATACACCAAATCTTTTAAAAACTTGTTTTTTATTTTTTTGCCACCAAAATGAAATATATATTAAAATAGATTTCTAACGTTTCGAATATTTCTTTATTTTTTTCTATAGTCTTTTTCAAGGAACTAAAAATATATAAAAAGGAGATAAAAAAAAAATTCATAAAAATTTTTAAAACAAACAAAAATAAAAATTCTGTCACATATACATACTATTCTGGAAAATATATTCTTTACTTACTATGATTTCTTTTCCCAACAGCTTCCAATTACATTTTGCCTAAATGAACATTTTATTGTTACAAAATATAGTTTTTTATTATAGTTTTTTATTAATTGAAGATAAGATAATAAAAAACTATATTTTGTAACAATAAAATGTTCATTTAGGCAAAATGTAAAGTTGGAAGCTGTTGGGAAAAGAAATCATAGTAAGTAAAGAATATATTTTCCAAAATAGTATGTATATGTGACAGGATTTTTATTTTTGTTTGTTTTAAAAAATTTTATGGATTTTTTTTTTCTCCTTTTTATATATTTTTACTTCCTTGAAAAAGACTATAGAAAAAAATAAAGAAATAATCGAAACGTTGGAAATCTATTTTAATATATATTTCATTTTGGTGGCAAAAAAATAAAAACAAGTTTTTAAAAGATTTGGTGTATGTTATAATTATTTTTTAAAAGTATTTTGACCACTTTTAATAAAGAATCTAAGGTGAAAGAGTTTATTTTTATTTATTTTCAATAATAAGAGGCATTAACTGATTTACTCACAGGGTTTAACATGACCAGTAAGATTTAATTACTCACCAAAATATAAATTGGAAGTAAAGAGAATTTTATTGAATCCAATTTATATGTGCAGATGGGAATTTTATACTAAACAATATATGTATTAGTGATTGCTTATATAAGTAATTATAAAATTGAATATTGGAAAAACACAACAATTATCATATAAATAAATTTCAAAAATTGCATAATGACATTTGTATTAAAAAGAGAAAAATAAATAAATAAATAAATTTTAAATAAATCAAAAAGTCATTTCATGTAAAACAAATGGTATATCCTTTATTTTAATTCTGGTTTAATTTTCTTTTCAAATGGCAATAGTTATATTCAAACACATAGAATATTTGTTGTTTTTTAAGTTTTCATTTTAATTCAATATTAGTTAAATTCACAATGTCTGCTAACAATGAAAATCATAATAGCTTTTTAAAATAATAGTTCAGAATCATAGATACATTCCCTTAAGGTTAGAGCAATCAACTTTACACAAAATTATCAATATTCTCTTCATACTGTGTTGGAGGTGGATATACTTCATTTTCTACTAAAATTATACTCTTCTTTTAAACTGCAAATATGAACTGCTTAGATTTATTATCTATAATAGAGCCTCTAATATGGCCCCAAAACTTAATATCTTATTTTATGTCATCGTTAAGACTCCTAGCATTATATGTCCCCTTCAGACCATCAACATTTAATCCCACTTTTTTTTAGCCCTGTATAGTTCTTCATAAATATTGAATAATTTTTTAATTGATACTTCTGTGGGTGACTAACATGGGTATGAAGTAACATCAAATATAGGGAATAACTCATTATTCAATAATTTGTCTTCCTGGTTCATATTCATTAATCCAGTTTACCAGGCCAAAACTATCTTATCCACTATAAAATAATGATAACAACAGCAAATTGTCTTACCTAGAACAACTCAACAAACAAGGGTTTACAATGTTATAACACTGACTTCCAATAATGCAGAACCTGAGGTGGGAAAGGATTTCTAAAAATAGAACAATGAACATTAAGATGAGGCATATGACTCCAAATTTAAACCTGAATGAATATTTGAAATTTGAGTTGAAAATACATCCCTAGATAAGCTATAAATAAAAAGTTAAATGTTAAGATATTCAAGAATATAGACTCTAGATAATAAATAAAGCCTTTATTATAAACAACTGCTTCTAACTCCCTGTTTCTTTTACACCTGATCATTATACTTCCTATCATTTTTGTTCTTATAGGATATTTATAAAACAAGCCAGGGTCATCACAGCAATGATATGAATTGGACTTGGACCATTTAGTCTCTAATCTACCTAAGAATATAGCTTCTGCATACCACACAAAACTGTAATGAACCTGTTCCTTATGAGATAAGCTGCATAGTTGGAATAAATTGTCATACCCAGACAAAACTCCATACTCTTAATACTTGTGTTATCATATATCAAGAACTTGAATTGGCTGTGCCAGCATTGAATATAGAATGATAAGAACTAAACTAACAAATAAAGTTTTGCTTTTCAAGTAGTTTGTTACAATGATATGCACTTGTGCAAAAATCCTTTGCATCCATGTCATATACATACATGCGACCCACTTCATATAATAATTGATCATTCTCTTCAGCCTTACGATTCCTCCTACCAAAGTCAAGATTATTAATTTCAAGACTTTTGTATAAAGACAACTTGTCAAAGTATTTTTGATTTATTATGGCACTCTCTTCAAAAAAGTATTTGACCATACTTTTTCCACGAAGCTTAATTTCAGGCAACAATCTTGTGTTTTCATTTATTTGAAACCTCTTTCTGTCATTAGATTTTATACATTTATAGCTATGCATTTTATCATAATAAATCCACTAAACTTCTAAATTTCTTGCCTATATGTAATTGCTATTATTTATGCAAACATTACTCAAATAAGTTGGAACTTATTTTAAGGAAAGCCTATTACTATTATTTTCATCCCGAATCTCTTCCAACTTGAAATTATCATTTAAATTATGCCATTCAGTCTTCAATTGATCCTTCAATCCAGTATTCACATTATCAGAGCTATCTTTTAAATTAGCAATGCTAGCTTTTATTTTAGCTTTTCATTCAGCAAAACAATCTTTCAAATCAGCAGTATTAATCTTCAATTCCATTCTCAATTTAGCAAAGTAAGCTTTTAGGTCAGCCATCAATCCAGCACAGATAGCCTTCAAATCATCAGAGTTAGCTTTCAACATAACCTTCAACTCATTCATCAAGTGGTGCAAGATAATGCCAAAACCAACCAGTATTTCATTGGCAGTATCCATAGTCAGTTTTAAAACAACAATAATAATATACACACAAATGTATATATATATTTAAGGTGATAATTACTTATGATCTGAGGCTAGTCATTCCCTTGTCATTAGCCTAAAATTCAAATCATCATCCTTGCAAAATATAAACACCCTGATTCTAATTTTGAATTAGATTTGTCTTAAAGATCAAAATATCAAATTCAATGATATCATAAACTTTTTAGTTAATGTAAAACATCATCCAACACTACAACATACCTACAGATCAAAACAAAAAAAAATAGGGATATTTGAAATCATATTACCCCAAAAAGTATTACCTATGTGTAATAATAATACCATTACATCCTCACAATACTCAGGTGTGAAGATATCAACATTTAAAGTCAAAATTTCACTGTAATATTGATAAGCACTAAACACATTGAAAATGATTTCATGTGCTAAATAAGCCTACATTTGGGGAAGTCAACTACATAATGAGATAATTTCCTTTCTTAGGGGAATGGTGATCATCTATTAATTGTATAATTTGAATACCAACTCTAATCTATTATAGACTAATCCACCATTATACTAATGAACCCTAATAAAAGAGAAAAATTTGGAAATTAAAATCCTATACCATCTTGCAATATATAACTCAAGTCTATTAATTGTTTATTTTTTGAGCCTCTTAGCTGTTGTCTACAATTTTAATGGATGGGAATATCATTTTTTAAGATTTTAAATAAATTTATGGAATCTTAGTTAATTGTGGCTCCATGTTGGACACCAATTGTAATTGATTGCATTTGTGCAATGCAAAAAAAAAAAAACTAGCTCAATCATTGAATGTCAATTGTAATGGACTGTATTGTGATGCTAAACTCTTAATTAATGATCCCATTGATTTGGGCAGCAATAGAGATGAACTGGATATATGCATGAGTAGAAAAATTTTAAGCATCAGTAAATATAGTCCCATCATTAATTAACAATTGTAATATTACCTATCAGACTATATTTACATAAAGTATGCATAGGTACCAAAGAACAATAATAAGAGACATTAACTGAATTATTTTCAGGGTTTAACATGACCAGTGAGATTTAATTACTCACCAAACTATAAATTGAATGTAAAGAGAATTTAACTGAATCCAACCTATATTTGCAGATAGAGGATTATATGCATAACAATATATTAATTAGTGGTGGTTTATATAAGTAATTATAAAATTGAATATAGGCAAACACAAAAATTATCACATAAGTAATTCTCAGTCTTAAGCATTTCTTAATGACATGTGTATTGAAAAGAGAGAAATAAATAAATAAATAAATTTCAAATAAATCATAAAGTCATTTCATGTAAAAGAAATGGTATATGTCTTTTTTAAAATTGTGGTTTAATTTTCTTTTCTAATGGCAATAATTATATTTAAACACATACAATATTTATTTGTTTTGTAAGTTTCATTTTAATTCAATATTAGCTAAATTCACAATGTCTGCTAACAATATGCTTGTATTGACATTTGTATCTAAATAAGATGCCTATACTATTTAACATACAGAAAGATGCAATAATGGAAAAATAATAAAAATCATAATAGCTTCTTAAAATAATAGTACAGAATCATAGATACATTTCCTTAAGATTAGGTCATTTACCTTTACACAAAATTGTCAGTATTCTCTTCGTACTGTGTTGGAGGTGTATATACTTCATTTTTTATTAAAACTACAACTCCTCTTTTAAACTGGAAATACAAACTTCTTAGATATATTATCTATAATAGAGGTTCTAATGTGGCCCCTAAAACTTAACATCTTTTATGTCATCATTATCACTGGACTACATAACTCTTAGTATATGAAACTTCTATATATAAAAATATAAGCCCAACTCCTGACTGCATATATAAAAAATATGCACATATAATGCAAGTATAAAATATCTACAGCCTGATCTACATTCTAAATGTATCTCATGATGAAGTTATGAATTAATTTCTGAAAAAAAATTAAATAATTATATCAGATATTAAATATTAAACACTAAAATAATACATTGATCATCAGTCAATCATGTATTTGAAGCTTCTAGGACTGAGATATTGTTTACTGAGAGAAACTGCCAAAAGGAAAATTAAGGAGGCTTACTTCATTGATTTACAATTTCAAAAAAATGGATGGTCTGAGTTGTTTTGCATAAATTTGCATACAATGAGTTGAATACATTTTAAGGCTATGAATATGGAGTAAACAGGCTCTCAAAGCACTTAGCCAATATTAAAATTCATAGTTTTATAATTTCTTCTTTATAAATTGAAGTGTATTGTATTAATCGTGTATATTTATATGTGATTTTTATGAGAAAAATGACAATAAATTTAATTTCCAGCATTCGTTGTATATATATATTGTGTATGTGTACAATGCATTTAAATTAAAACAACAACAGAGTGTTTTAATGTCCAATTATATCTAATATATTATTGTTTATGTTAGTGAATTGAAATTTAATCTAATTTATTTATATAATATACATATATAAGACATGTGAATTAAAGAACAACAGAAAATTTTTTAATAATAAATGATATGTAGCATTTACTATTAATACTGATTTCAATCGATTTACTTATATTGCATAAGTATATGACAAGAAATTTTAATACTAAATGAAATATAACATGTTGTTATTTTTAATGATTGATTAAAACATAAAGTTATTTTAAATATAGAAATGGTTAAATTTAAAATCAATTGATAAAAAATGAATGATGAAATTAATTACCATTTAATCTTTTTGTTGTTGTTTTTTTCATTTTAAAATTTGTCTACTGTTTGATGCATCTTTATCCATAAATTTGGTTATGATAACAGAAATCAAAAATAGCCTTGGAGAAGTTGCATTTAAAAATATATATTATGAATTCTTAAAAAACAATGTTAAATAAAAATAGACATGGAAACATCCAAATGGAAGTACAAAAGAATTGGAATATGTATTTTAACATTGTAATCTTTTTAATAGATTAATATAGAAATGATCATCAATTAGCAAGAAGTAATATATATATATATATATATATATATATGTTATGCAAAAGTGGGGAGGCAAAATCACAGAAAAAGTCTTACATTAACAGTTAATATTTCTAGACCTCAGAAAAGGATTTTAATGAATTTATGTTAGATTTTGAAAATGGAACAAAGTTAACTGAGATCAATAAGAAAGTAACTGATATCATACCAATGACATGATTCAACTTTTTCAAGAGAATGTATAAAGAAATAAAAAAAATATGAACGTATTCAAAAGTGATCCATTAAGAAGAATCAAATGTATGGGATCTATAAAATGGTATAAAAAAGTATTAATAATTTAAAAGGAAAACTATGAATTGGCAAAAAAAATCATTAAAAATTGCCGCAGCTTTATTGCTTAAGAGTTTATAAGAAGTTTGAGTACCAGAAATAAAAGCACCAGAATGAGTCCTGGGACCAGTTGAATGCTCTACCAATTGCAATCCTGGGATCTTCTGATCTGAAATCAGATACTCTACCAACTGTGCTAAACTGTGATTCTGTGACCTGTTGATTCCAATTCAGATGCTCTACCAACTGTCCCAAATCATGATTCTGGGAGTTCCAAATCCCAAGGTGAATGCTCTACTAACTGCACTAAATTTTGATCCTGAGACCTCCTGAACCCAAGTTGGATGCTCTACCAATCGTGCCAAACCATGATCTTGGAACTTCTTGGTGCAAGTTGGATCCTATACCAACTGTGCCACACCATGAACCTGGAACTTCTTGTAGCAAGTTGGATGTTTTACTAACTGCATCAAACTGCACAAGATAAAAAAATCATAAAATAAAATAACAGTTTTAAAAATATAAAGCAATATTCTGCTATTGAAATAAAATGTATTGCAGCAATAAAAATTACAGAATTATTACTAAATAGAACAATTACAGTATGAAATGAAAGAAAAGTAATACAAAGTATTATATAGCAATAAATAAAAAGAAATCAAAATATTCATTACAATTACTGTATCATGTTGCAATTAATGAAATGTTGGAATTTTTAATGATATCTTGAAAAAAGGTGAAAAAATAGAATAAAATATTGGTAAATGTTAATATCAAAAGTTTAAATCATAAATAATCAGATGATTGGAGAAATGCAGTTGCAATATGTAATAAAGAAGATATTAGAATTTACAGATTTTCAAGTTTTCTATAAAGTCTATATAAAATCTTTACCAATATAACTCTATTTTTTTATAGCAATCAAGCCCACCAAATTAAGCTAAACTTAAAAATATTAGTATGGTGGACTACATTCAAATATTGAGAGAAATTATAAAATGAACTGACGAATATGACTTGCCATCATTGAAAGAATTAAAAATTTAAATGGAATTCAGCTGGTCATAGAGAAAATAATATATGGACAGTAGATATCTTACATTGTATCTCAAGAAATTGTAAAAGACCTAGAAAAAGACATCCCCAGAGATGGTTGAATAAAATGATGAAATTGTTTATGAGATGCAGAGAATAGAGACAATGAATCAAAAAACTAGATTAAACTTGGTAATTTCTTTATCCTGAAAGAAATCTATAATGCTTGATATGATAATTATGATAATTATTTTTATATTTCTTAAATATTTGTTTGATCAATTTTGTTTAGTATTATAAATTGCTTTATTATTTATTTAGTTTTGAGCTTAGATTTGCTTTTACTAATATTATCTGCCTTGATATTCAGATCAATAACTATCTCACCTAGTTAGTGTTTGCTATATCAATATGTGGAGAGATTCGTGACTAGTTTATTTTTATACACCTGGGTCTCATTTTATGCGATAGATAGGTTCTTCAGAAAATGCACACAAAAGAAATCACACAAAAATAAATGTAAATTACCTTGAAAAATGGGGGATAGGTTCTGTAATTTTCAGAAATAGGCATAAAAGCAAAGCAACAAGGAAAAATTACTTTAAAATTCACATTAAAAAAATAAGAAAATAAAGTATGACTAATAAAAAATTTCAAATATTTGAAAAAAAAAAAATAAGACAAACTTTTTTTATTAACTACAGTATTCAATTTTACATTTTTTATACATATTTGTGAACTAGTAAGAAATCAGATTTGTGATGTGATGTACAACTAGCATCACTTTCAGTCTTGTGCTGTGATAATGGTTTTCTGTTTCTATATTAAAAAAATGAGATCGCAATCAAAACAAAAAGATTATACATTATCATTAGAAAGATTATTTTTAGTTTATAATTTAAAAAAATCTTTGTTATTATTTTTTTTTAATCTAAAAAAATATTTATTTCTGTTAATATCTAACAAAATATGTTTTAAAAGTGTAAAATTTTTGAATATTTATTGCGATATTTTTATACATACATATAAAATTATTATTATTATTTCCTCATTAGTATAAGTAGGTTATTTACATAGAAGCTAAGATTCTAAATACAGCTTCAGGCCATATTCACATTAGCTGCTAATATAATGTTATATTTTTGAAAAAAAAAAGTATTTCAAGTCAAAATAAGTTGTTAATAATTTAAATTTTTTGATATCTAATAAATATAGTGAAATATGAAAGATATTAAGAAGAAACATGAATTGCATAACTTCAAAATTGTATCAAAATAATCTGCATAAAACAAGACCCAGGTGTATATCTTTCTAGTATCTGTGCAATGATAAAGCTGAGAGTAAAAAAAAATATCACATCATTTAAACTGAATCTTAAATAAAATGATATTCAATCAACATAATGTTTACTTTTTACATATTGATTTGGCTTTCTGAACAAGGACATGATTAAATTATTTACTGCTAAAAATGGATCTGATTAAAATACTTTGGCATTACAACTGTACTTAAGTAAATCATTTTTTATTAGAACTAGAGTGTGATCTCAAATAAATCATTTTGTTATTACAACATATATTAGCTTCAGGAAAACAACATTATAAAATAAAATATTTAACAAATAAGTACAAAATTATTTAAAAACATATACCCCCACACAAACATAATAAAATTCTTTATATTAACTGAAGGATATAAAAGTCAAGTTTTTATAATAACATCATGATCATAATAAGTTTTTTTTTAAAGGGAAAGTCATTACTGATGAGTCTAACATTAATACTGTACTGTTTAATAGAAGAGTTTTGATTAATACAGTTATTATTTTTTTCAAAATATTTTAAAACTGTAAATTTGTACCTCTATACAATTTAATGAAATTTAAAGGATATATGAAGCAAATATATTAAGTATGATATAGGGTTAAATGGATATGAAAAAGAGATAGAAATAATATATGAAGAAGGGTATGGAACAGAGTCAAAATAGATATAAAAACAATAATAAAATCATGCCATAGAGTTCTGAGATATGAAAAAATTGTGAATAAAATAAAATAGATTTAGAAGTAAAAATAAAAGTGTAAAAACTCTATGAGTATAAGAGAAAAGTTTTGAATAAAAAATTCAATAAGACTTAAAGTTATCTTAGACAAAATTTGCTTTAACTCAGGTAATGATAAGTATAAAGAATGTTTCTTAAAACGAAAACTGCAAAATGTAAATGATTCTGTTGTCTTGAAATATGAAATTTTAAATATGACTATTTTATGCAAGAATTTATGTATCTTTCAGTTGTGAATCCATGAAAGAATATTTATAATTAATGTACAAAGTATAATACCCAAAGATTGTTTAAAAACTGTAAACTTTTACTGTAAAATGTAAATGATTCTATATGAAATATAAAATTACAAATATGCCTATATTATACATAAATTGCAATTATGGGTTCATTGAAACTCTTATATGAAGAATATATTGAACTAATGTAAAAGAATAATGTCATAAAGGTTGTTTAGATATATTAAACTTTTACAATACAAGTCATTGCATGCCCTAAAGTAGAATGCAGTGCAATATATTATGGCAAAAGTTGGGCCACAGTCAGTAACAGATTGTCTCAGCATATGTACATGTATAACAGATTACAAAGCAAAAACAAAGACAATTGTATATTTGTTGATCATCAAAAGGCATTCAATCATGAATTTGAAAACACCAGGGCTGTGATAGTGTGTACTGAGAGAAATAATGTCTAAAGAAAAATCAAGAAGGCTTACTTCATTGCTAGTGACATAAATGCTATAAATAGAAAAGACACATGTTTTGCAATTTCAAAAAAAATGTTTGGTCTGATTTGTTTTGCATAAATTTGCATACAATGAGTTTAATACATATTAAGGCTATGAATATGGAGTAAACAGGCTCTGAAAGCACTTAGCCAATATTAAGATTTAGAATTTAGTAATTTCACCTTGATATGTTGAAGCATATTGTATTAATTAAATACAAGTATAAAGCATTTAAACAGTTATGATGATTTGAATATGGTGACATGAGATTGGAAAACCAATCAAAACATATAATTTGTAAAAATAGTTATAAAAGCATTGTATTTCAGTGAAAATTTACCCATTTGGAAAAGATTGCCATATTACACATTGAAAAAGAGATGACAAGCTAGTTACAAATGAATTACCATTGGAATGTCTAGAAGCTCCAAATACATAGTTCAGTATAAAAGATCTGATCACATGTTAATTTTAACGAGTGATTTTCCTGCTACATTTGTGAGCTGTAAAAATATATGTTGTATGAGATTTAATTTATTTACAAGAAGTTAACTACAATAAATTGTTGAAATAAAGAAAATGATTGGAGTCTTGCATTATAGACTACATTTCTCAATCCCTTATATGTCTACATTTTGACTATTGATGAAAAAGATTAGTATGGTAGAAAATATGATTAATGAAAAAAGCAAAAATCATCAAGGCATGATAAGAAGCTTTTAATGATAAGTGAATAAATATTATTTCTTTTTCTATATCTATAATACCTCAAAAAGTTTGACTTTTTATAAAATTGAGAATAATTATCACATTGAATCTTTATTATCAATGATTATAAATACATATACAAATATAGATGTTATCAAAGTAAGAATACAGATTTACATGATTTATCATTTTCAATTAATGTATCAATAATTATGGATCTACTAGTAAATATGTAGTTCTTGTTTGTGATTATGCTTAGATCCTCCTTTGGATTTAAGACATTGAACATGTCCTTGTTTTTGGCTAAGAAGAAAGAAACGATTTGCTTAGAATCACAACCTAAATGTCTATTCTAGATACAAGTTGGTTAGAGAATGTTATTAAAATTTGGATACTTTCCATGAAAAAGATCATCCATTAATACTATGATGGATGATTTTGGTAAGGCATCTGATCAATATTTTATATCAGAAATTAAAACAGTAAATGTATAAGCACAAAAACATCTCAGCAGAAAGTATTCTTACAATATACTTTTTCTAAATTAATAAAGAATAATCCCATGTAAAGACTGTTTAATTAATTTTTAATAATATACCCTGTTTTTATATTATACATGTGTTCACTGTTGGTGCTTAAGTATCTGTAATAACACTGTAGGTCATCAAAATGAAGGAATATATATGCAAGAAATTTTTCTATTGCAAAGAACCATTTAAAGTTATTTAAGCCTGTAATAACAGTTCCTTCATGATTAGAGATAAATGAGAGATTATTTTTTAATGCAAAGGTTTAAAACCTTATAACAAATAAAGAATTATATTTTTAAAATAAAAATACAAAAAATAAAATAAAAATAAAGTGACGTGAATTGGTAAAGCTATTGTGTTATTAATAAGATTTTTTTCCTGAAGAAGGGGGTAATATAACAGAATGTGGCTCTAACAATTAGATGGTTTAATATTTTTTAAAATGAATAAAATATGAATACATTTAAATGTATAGAAGGATTAAGAAAGCATATATTAAATCATTTGTTATATTACTTGGATATTAATAGTACAAATGTAGTGTGTAAATGTATATCAGAATAGAAAGTTGTATATTTATGTGTAAACAATATTGGTTAATTATTTTATAAATCTTAAATTATTTTATATCCTTAAAAATAAAATAGTGATATTAATTTTATTCTTTTTTCCTTAGTTCAAAAGATTGTGGAGAACTCTGTTATTACAAAAACATGTTTAATTTATTTATAGCTAGTAATTATTTTTAAAAAATATATATAGAATCACATTAAAGGTATTCAAATTTCAATAGTTAATAAGAAAACACTTCTGCTTGGATGATATTAGAATAACTCTGAATGAAAAGAAAGATTATCACATTCTTAAATTTTAGTAAACAAAAAAAAGTATTAATATTGAAATAGTAATTTATTGTAAATAGTCAAAATAAGAGTCATATATCACATGATCCTATCTTTTAAGCTTGTAAGTTATAAACAATGAGGATTGCCAATTCCTCTACAAGCTTTATGATAAATGCTTAGCCAGAGCCAGCACTTAAAATATCTCTGACAGGAACCCCTCCTCAAACCTCTGACCATTGTTTCGTGCTTTGGCACTCCTCAGAGAGGTGTCATGGTAGGTTATTGTATATTGTTTTTTTTTTAAAAACGGCTAAGTCATATGACATCATTAATAGTACTAGTAATAATCAGATTTAAGATTAACTAAAACAGAAAATATACAAAATGTTTTAACAATTTGATTTTATCCATTTTAGAAATAAATTTTTCAAAAATTATCATATGCAGAATAAGTAACATTCTGAAAATATAACAAAATTTAAACATTGCATGGCCTATAAGTGTTTAATGATATATAAGATTTTTATTGGAGAAATACTAATAAAATTTATGTAACTTTCTTCGGAATTTATGTTAAAAGAGAAAAAATCATGTTGATTTTTCATTCCCACAATAAAATATTAATCTATCAGTCTTCCCTAAATGGATAATTGTATAAGTTAAAAAACCTTACATTGGAATACATTGAACATAAAGAAAAAATATAATATTTCATTTTTAAATTACAGAAATAAAGAAATTATTTCACACTCAGCTGCCTACTATATATATACAATTTTAATGCACAAATCAGTGCATAACAGCAGAGCTTCTTCAAATTAAATCACAATTTATTATAAACTTAATATAAATTATAATACATAATAAATAATTCCCGAGAGCTTTCAAGAGAACTTAGCTCTCATAATCATGGGTAACAAAGAGTAAGCGTAACAAGATTGCTATGTGTAAATATATACAGATATATGTAAATTATAGCCTTATCATCCATGGCAATATTGCCATGGATGATAAGGCTATAATAGGAAAGATACGTGTTATAAAATTTCTAAGAAATGGGTTAATTAGATTTATGCATATAGTTCAATTAATTTACATATATCTGTATATATTTACACATAGCAACCTTGTTACGCTTACTCTTTGTTACCCATGATTATGAGAGCTAAGTTCTCTTGAAAGCGCTCGGGCATTATTTATTATGTATTATAATTTATATTAAGTTTATAATAAATTGTGATTTAATTTGAAGAAGCTCTGCTGTTATGCGCTGATTTGTGCATTAAAATTGTATAGAAATAAAGAAACAAAAATAATATTAATAAGTATATAACTGGTAGTTTTCTATGTTAAAAATATTAAAAAATTAATGAATACATTGAAGATGTTCCTTGATTAAAAAATTATCCCAAACGTTATATTAAAATATATAAATAAGAAGGGTAGATTAATATTCTTATATACTAGTTTATAAAATAATTATGCAATGTTAATTGTAATCATATTTATATTTGTTTTTCTGAAGGCTTGTGATGATGGTATAGTTATGTTTAATTAAGTACTGAAAAGCAAATGCAAGAAAACAAACTGATGATTAGAAGAGAGCAAGCAGATGTGTCTAAATAACAGACCATGTACATACCAATAAATATATGTCAATTGGAAACACACAAAAATACTGGATCGATAGGAAATGATACAAAGAAGAAAATTCAAACAATTTATTCACATGACAATGGTGAAGAACCTCTTAAATCAACCCAATATGACTACTTAATCTATGAAAACTACTAATCAACTTTGTTCTTAGCAAAAAAGTGTAGAAATCAGAAAGAACCTCATAGTCAAGTATATTAAATTTCCAATGACTGTTATCTTTGTAAGGATGGCTCAGTTGGTTAGGATGTTATCTTAAAATTAAATATTCAAGACTCTAAGTGTCCAGGTTCAATTCCCATGCTAGTACTGTCACTAGTTAGGCCAGCTACACGAGAAGAAGAGAGAATAATAATACCACTTGAAACATTGTGCATATACAACGTATGTGGTATTACTAACAGTTGAATGTAATTGAAAAAATTAAATAAAATTAAAATTTTTAAAGACATTCAATGCTTAATATTGAATTATTGAAATAGTCCAATATATAAATACAATATTTATATTCGTTTCTATTAATATAAATAAAAATTGCAAGCACAGAAAAAATATTAATATTTTTCATTTATATAAATATATTTAAGATACGATTTTGGTATGTATAAATTATTTACATTTGGTTATGCAAAAGTTAATTATTAGGGTATACCTATGAGAATTTAGTATTAACTAAATGAATACTTTAGTGTGTGCACAAGCTATAGTATTATATTTATTTAATTTATTCGTGCTTAGAAAAAAATAATTTTTATCAGATTATGGTTAAGGCTGTAATACCATTATTTAAATCTATTTCTAGAAGTTGAAGATATAAAATTATTTTCATCATATTTATATTTTCCATTGTTTTTCATAAATATTGAAATTAATTATTTATTAAAAGATTTTGCATTTAAAAATGGATTTATGCTTGATATATTTGTTTAATGGGTGCTTGTAATAGAAAATTACTTTCTAAATTTATATGATTCAAAGTTTCTCATAAATCAAAATGGAATGTAACAAGAAAATATTGATAACTGAAAAAATTCAGGATGATCATTTATGTATTTTTGGTGACATTTGAACATAAGTAACATAATGAGTATTGTTTATGTACTACTGTATTAAACAGATCACAAAATGTATTTTTTAAAAATCATTTTATTAAATGTATTTTATTTTATTTATAAGAGATAAAATAAGATAATAGTTCATAGTCTGGTGTAAAGATATTAAACTTTAGTTAAAGATATATGTATAAATATGATGCTGATAGAGTCTTCATTATAACTTGTTGTTTAGTCCCCAAGGAAACATTCTTTCTTTTTTATAGTTGTATTTGGTGCAACTACTGGTGATTTTATTATTAATACTCACTGATCCTAACTGATTTATGATATTTGTTTGATATATAAATGTTTATTTAGTTATGAGATTAGTTTAGCCTTACGTTGGGTCACTTGTTAGTTTTACAAATTATTATATTAACTAGCATTATTCTAGTAGTACATCAATCAAATCAGTGCCAGTCTATCTGAATACATCTTTTTTAGCTATTACATTATGACATATATTATTGGTGAAGGAAAATAGTATCTCATTGATGTTCTATCCATAGATGCACAATCCATTCATTATTGTATAAATATTTACATGTTCAAGATACACAATTAAAATGAAATATGAAATAATAAACACTTTTAAAGTTTAAAAAACATTTTTTTTTATATATTTGACTTTAACATGTTCTGAAAAGTTTATGGCTTCATCAGAATTGTATATCATCACATTATTTTAGCAGAGTGTTGTGTTGTTGTTGTTTTTGTTTTTTTTTACTAAAAACGTTTATTAATTTTCTCATTAATTATTAAATGGCACTATATTCAAATATCAGCCTTTCAAGCCAATTGTGCATGCACTTTGCAAGTGTTAATAATAAGCGAATACTTTACTTTCCAATACAAGATATAGTATTTATGCAGGAATAAAATTAATCCACTTATTCATACAACTGAAATGCTTATATATGAGCAAATCTGAAGTACTGGCAAGGAAAGTGTGAGAATAGACTACTCACTTTAAATTACTATTTACAATGTCTGAATGAATGACGTCAGCGAAATTGTCTAGAATTTACTAAACATCACTCTAACTGAAACTTAATCATATGTAAACAAGCATTTATTTTTATATAGTGCTATGTCTACAATTGTATTATATTCAAATATCAGCCTTTCAAGCCAATTGTGCATGCGCTTTGCGAGTGTTAATAATAAATGAACACTTTCCTTTCCAATACAAGATATAGTCTTTATGCAGGAATAAAATGAATCCACTTATTCCTAGAACTCAAATGCTTATATATGAGCAAATCTGAAGTATTGGTACTGTATTGAAAAGGAAAATATTCATTTATTATTAACACTCACAAAGTGCATGCACAATTGGCTTAAAAGGCTGATATTTGAATGTAATACAATTGTAGACATAGTGCTATATAAAAATAAATGCTTGTTTACATATGATTAAGTTTCAGTTAGAGTGACATTTAGTAAATTCTAGACAATTTTGCCAACATCATTCATTCAGACATCATAAATAGTAATTTAAAGTGAGTAGTCTATTCTCAAACTTTCCTTGCCAGTACTTCAGATTTGCTCATATATAAGCATTTGAGTTGTAGGAATAAGTGGATTCATTTTATTCCTGCATAAATACTATATCTTGTATTGGAAAGAAAAGTATTCATTTATTATTAAGACTCGCAAAGTGCATGCACAATTGGCTTGAAAAGCTGATATTTGAATGTAATACAATTGTAGATATAGTGCTATATAAAAATAAATGCTTGTTTAAATTGCATTATGTTTTTTTTTTCAATTCAAATTTACATTTACAATATTTATTCCCCTATATATTCACTGGTTCAAAAAATACCTTACATGCATATAAATATATGTTGTGTACATTCTTCTAACTCCACTCATGCATATATTTTTCTGTTCATCTGCATAATCTTCATAAATATATATTTGAGAGCACATATGTTTTTATGACTTTGTATCACTGCTTTATTTGAAATCACTTGTGTATGTCATGCCTAAAGTTAATAAAAAATCAGTTTTAATGTGCTCTTGTTCAATTCACAGCCAATGAAACCTAAATTACAATATGCAATTTGATTAATTGAAGGAATCCGTAGTCCCATTCAATTGTCATTCAATACTATCTCTTTGAGTCTTAAACAACATATAACCTTCCAAGAAAATGTCTTTATATATATATATATATATATATATATATATATATATAGACATTTTCTTGGAAGAAAAAAAGATATATATATATATATATATATATATATATATATATATCTTTTTTTCATTTCATAAAATGTTTTATCTGCATGTATTTATTCATTCCAAATTAAATTTATGTTTGAAATAGACAAAAATTAACAGGAAATGTTTATCAAAAATATTACTGGATTTTTTCAATTCTTTTTGCCTTTAGAATTGAAAGTTATTTGCATAATGTGAAGTGCATATGATATAAAGTCATGATTAGGAAATTGGGAGATCCACTGGGAATGGAACTAAAGAAAATCATAGAAAAAATCAAACAAAGAGACAATTTAATGTCTCCAGATTATTTTGTAAATGCCACTTGAGAAACTTCAAATAAAGAAGATGATTGCTAAACTGCAGAATTGAACAGCTGGAGAAGCAACTACATACATAGAAGTAAATATGTTAAATCTGAATGATTTACATCTGACACTGTAGTGTAACAAAATAAACAATTTCTATTATACTGTAATAGCAGGTAATAGCAAAATGTAGGTTTGTACTGCATAATAAATTTCTCTTAATAAAAAAAGTTATTTGCATACATTATGCTAATGTTAAAATTCAGGATTTATGGGATTTGACTTGATGTCATTTGCTTCCATTAAGTTTTTTTTAATTTAATGGCAGCTGAGAAGGGTTAAGGAATTAACCAAAAGTATTTCTGCAGATTGAATGATTGTATATAATAAGTTAATTACCGTTATATTTATTATTTATATTGTTATTACAATAGTTTTTAATTAATGGACATTTTATTTGTATTATATATATATATATATATATATATAAACGTTACGATAACATTTTATTTGTTATTATATATATATATATATATATATATAAACGTTACGATAATGTTTTAAATTTTTTAACTAAGTACTTGATATACTCATTTTAAAATATGAAATATTTTTGTTTATATTTATTCATAGTCAGGTATAATTATTATTAGAAAACTTTATGTATATAGATATAATTTTTGAAGCCTTTTTAATAATTATAAGTGCTTTCAACTTTATTATTTCACTTCTACTTTACTCTATGGAAAGAAGATTATATCTCATCAAAATTATAAGTTTTCTCTCCATTAAGAAAATTTTCACATTCCATTTATATAAATGAAAATTGTACTCTTTTTGAAAGCTATTGTCTCAAGAATATAAAGCAACAAGTTCGACACCATTTTTAATCAAATGTGAGGCTGTACATTAACAGAGAAGCAGTAAAGTTGAGCTTATCTGGACGAGAAGCTTTAGCTAACAAATTGTTTTGACATATTTCTGATTATAGGATTTACATTTTAAGCTTTAAAAATCAATAAGCTAGTCAAATAATTAAAACATTACATATATATATATATTGAGTATTGTTTATATTAGTTTTTTAAGAATATTAATTTTCAACATTTTAAAATATTTAACTATATATGTATCATAGATTAAAATGCGAATAATTAATAATGTCCTTCTGTTGAATAATGGAATGGATTTAATGTTTGAGTGATGTGATGTGATGTACTGTAGCTTTTAAACGAAGTCAAGAATCTCTCAGCAATTATACCAAGAAAAACTCGTTAGCTATTTAATTTTACATTTTCCAGTCTAAGGTTTTCCATATTCTGCTCCATCACATTTTCACAACATAATCTTTGTCAACTGCTAGAACGGGAATCGATCTCATAATCTCGTGTTTTTGATTACGATTCTATCATTAACCTTAATCAAGAAGGTTGTGATTGGATACTAATATTATTATTATATATATATATATATCTTTTTCCTCTTCTTCTTCAGTAATTTTGCTTATTCACATTCAACAATATATCTTATTAAATAATCATAGTCTTCTTACACCTTTAAGCAAATAATGTTTATTATTATAATAACATTATTTGCTTAAAGGTGTAAGAAGACAGTAATTATTTAATAAGATATAATATTATTATTAACTACTGTCATGTTAACACAGACTTTTGGTAATTCTTGTACATAATGTTTTCTCCGATTTGTTTATTTTTCAGCCTTTGCATATGATGATAAAGACCTTTTTTTTTTCGCTGATCGTTCTCCCCTTTTTCTATTTCCTACACTTCTGATCATTATACACTGTTTAATTAATGAATTGGACTATTTCTGATATGAAGCCAGAAGGGCAACAAGAACATAGCTATTTCAGCTTCGATTAATTATTCAGATTTATAATTATTTTTTGGATTAATTCAATATATACATAAGTATATTTGTTTTACTACACATACTCCATTTTTAAAAAAAAACTTATTTCAGAATTAATTGGCATAAATATATAATTTTGTACAATATACGCATACAAATTTTATTTCAAAAATACAAAATAAATATTGTTTTTATTTCTCTGCGTTTATTTTATTTATTTATTTTTTAAAAAGTGTTTGTGAAATTAGAGGAAATTATTTTGATAGCCTTTGAAATAAATTTCATAAATTAATTATAATAATTTAAAAAAGATGTGATAAGTCTTAGATAGTAAGATGATTTTTTTTTAGTTATTCTGCATGAGTTTTTAAACTATTGCTTAATACTTGTCAGATTGTAAGATTTCCCTCATTATAAGTTAATTTGCTTTGTATCTTGATTCTAATAAAAACATTTAAGATATAATATAGATTGGTGTGTAGATAAAAACCCATATACTATATATCATCTCATTTTTTCCGACTTAATCCTTCAAACGTTTTTTCAAACTTGTAATCCTAAATGTTGCAAATATACTTGTTAAAAATAATCATAAAATTAGAAGAAAAAAAAGTTTAATAATAAGCCAAATAGATATTAGAAAATAATAATAAAGAGAATAATTTAAAGCAGGAATAAACAACCTGGAAACAATGGGACACATGTAATCTTTTATAGCTTTCTGGAGTGGACATATTATACATGATTATATTTAACTTTTTTATTTTTTTAATTTTGTAAGGTCTATGTTTTCCTCTCACTCGTGCTTTATCTAATATTTGTTAAATCTTTTTTATGTGTTATATACACTTTTTAAAACTAATTTTATTTTGGTATACTTGACTAAATCTGATGTTCATTGGAACTTTTTTTTATATTGTGTTTGACTTATGATGAGATCATTGCTTGCAAACATTTATCTATGTTTGATTTTAAAAATTAAGTAATTTTTAAATATTACAAATCACTAATGATACTATTTGTACAAATTTAACAACAGCTTATTCAATATTTATATAATTACATGTCAATTATTTTAAAATATGAAAAAATGTTGTAGTTAATAAATTAAAAACAAAATATAAAGAAATGTATTTTTTAAAAAATCATATCCTTGCTATATAAAAGTTCCACATTATTTTTTGTTCTGCTAGATTTATTGGAAAGTATTAACAAAACAATTATCATCGTCATTATCATCATTTATAATCATTAACATTTTTTTGAAAAATGAATAAAAATCCCTTTTCTAAAATCCATAACTTTTTTTATCACATCATATCAACAAACGTACATATTTCATCCTTTCTTTTTACATGTGTTTATTTTCTAGATGTTTTACACTTTTTTTATGATTTGATTTCTTTTACAATCTTTTTGGATCAGATTTAAGATTTTCGTTGTCTATTATCTCTTCTAAACATATTATTAGACCAGCTCAATTACAGTCTATTAATTATTTCAACAATGCCAATGATATCTTCCCCCATTGACATAAATATTTCCACTCTTTTCTTATGACTTTATCATAACTTTCTTCCAATGTGTAAGCTTATGGTTAAGACCTATAGAGGTCTCTATCTTCGCATTTTAGGTTTATTGCCTTAGTAAATATTACATAACTTTCTTCATAAATAATGGTAATTTTTAAAGAATATTATCAATAAAAATATGTTTAAAAATATTCTACAAGTAATTTTTGACATTCTTTTTAATATAATAAAAACCTAAAAAATATAAAAACGAAATAGTGTACCATTTTCTTTCTTTTGTAATACATTAGATTTGCAGTTACATGGAGTTATATATATATATATATATATATATATATATATATATATATATAAAACGATGAGATCGCGACTTGTTACTATTACTATTATATATATATATATATATATATATTGTACCTTTTTTTCCTCACTACTTTCTCTTCTTAGAATAATCAAATCATGGCCCAAACAAATAACTTTATGAATGGAGCATTCCAAAACCATAATTATATTTCCTGATTATCCTTAACTCTTAAATTTAGTATTAGGCCATGAATTCCAACTTAATTTCAACAACCAGTGTAATATCTAAAGCAGCTTTTATTATCAATACCAGTGCTAACAAGGAGTTTGCTAACATGCTGCCTTTGTTATCAAAAAAGATAGAAAATGATTCATAATTCTTAATTTATACTATCATCTAATATATTGTTGCTTAATTACACACATTTCCCAACACTATCAACATATATAAAGATATGGAAATAAGTAGCCTTAAACTTTTGTTTTTAAAAAGTAACAAGAATGCTTAATAATATATTTATAAGAAAAAGTGCAATATATATATATTTAACTATTTTGTTCACCTCCCCTCATTCCACAATGCTTTCAATAAGTTTTTATTATTGAAACAAAATATATATCTTTTTGTTAATTACACAAAGTATAACCTGAATTAAGAATATTAACTGATAAGATTACAAGGATAAAATAACAATTTCCCAATATAGTAATATATATATATTGTATGGAGGTACATTGTTATCTAATTAATATTTTATAAATCTCGTTTTTTACAAAATAAAAGTTGAAAGAATAAAGATTTAAAATTAAAGAGTAGGGTAGGGGTTTTATTATTAAAGAAAAAATAAATAATAAATGCTTTAAAAGAGGATAAAAAAAATTTTATTTAAAAAGAAAAAAATCTTATGAAATAAAAATGATTTAACATTATTTTGATTAATTTGTAATAAAAAATAATAAAGAAATTTCATTTTGTTTTACAATAAAACAATTAAATGTGTCCGTGTGTGTGTGAAAGTTTTAAAAAAAAAATAGAAGCCCAATCAAAGCAAAGGCCAGTAATTTCATGAGACAATAGACGCTGACATTAATAAAAAATTTCCATTGTTTAAGCGGTTTAAATATTTCAACATTTATTATTCTTGGGCATTATTATTATTATTACATTTTTAAAAATATTTCTTGAAGCAGCTACAGATATAAAAATTATATAAATTGTTATGTCTCCCGATACAATGCACTGTTAAATCACCACATTGTACAGTCAACTGGAGCTTTCTTAGTTCAGAGGGAACCATGTTCGAATAAAGCAAGTAAAGTAGCAGAGTGTGTGTATGCTGCAAAATCCATGAAAGTTTATATAAGATCATAGGATCCAAAAAGATTTGTTGGAAGTTAGTGCTAACCAGTCATAAGTAATTTTAAAGAATCTACATTGTACTGTGTACGTCATTTCCAAATTCATAAATCCTAGGCAACTTTTGTTTTAATATGCTTTCATTCTTGATTTTCTTTAAAGATAAACAATAAACTGTGCTAAATAAAACTTTAAACTTTCTAAAATAATATTTGGAAAATTCAAATAATATCGGCTTCTATCTGTAATTATATTTAAAGACATTGTGTGTACGAATGTGTGAATTTTAAGTTAATGCATTATATATATTTTATTTATAATAGTACTGTATTAAAAAACATCTATCTAAAATGAACAGAGTGTGAGTCTTTAAATTATAAAACAAAACGATTGATTTTTTTCTTTAAAAAAATGAAATATCTAAATTGTTTTTTAAAATATTTATGTTTATGTTTTAACACACACAGTTATACAGAGTAATATTTTAATAGAGTGGAAAGAGGAAAATTTAATCATTAAATAAGAAATAATTAATTTTAAAAGTAAAAGGATAGAGAAATCATAATTTTAAAAGTAAGGATTTGTTGTGTAAATATGTAAATTGTTTTCTCATTCAGTACATTGTTATTTTTTTAAAAAATAGAAATATTTTCTAGGGCAGAGTTGTTATTCTCTTAAAAGGAAAGTAAAATCCAATGAGCTAGCTGGGGCTACTGGATTTAGTGCTAAACAGATAAACACGTTAATTACAAATGTAAATAACTGGTGCCTAAAAGGTTTTACCTTAACAATAAATAAAGTGTTTGTTTGTTTGGTATTTGTCCAGTAGCCGAGTGTTTATGTTATTGGTAGTACCAATTATATTTTAGACTCTACCTGAGGACCAAGCACCTTTAAATATGGGGAGTTTAAAAAAGGAGGAAAAGTATTCAGATTTCTATTTGTTGTGTTTAGTTTAAATAAATAAGGTGAGTGGTTCTATATATATATAATTCCTACAGTTATCTTAATTTTAAACATTTTAAATGGTCTTTTTATTTAAGTAATTACTTATAAACAATATATAAACAATAATAAAAGTATCATATAGAGTCTTACCACAGATTTTTTCTATTTTATATCAATCTTTCATTTTATGGCAATGAACTGATATTCTCACTTTGTAATGTCTATGTTGTCCACTACTTCATCTTGATGTTGGAGTTGATTTTACACATGGATTGTCTATCTACAACATCATACTAATATTAGACAGTTTTTGTTAACTGTTCATAGCTTCATTTTCTCAGCAAAAAAAAAAACAGGATAGGAGATGATAGACATATTGCTTTTTTAGCCTGTCATGGATAATATTTTATTAACATGTATGATGGCTTTCATTTTTGAAAATTTCTAGAAATATCATTTCTTCATGGGATTAATATTCAATCACTTAGTTTATGTAGCTTTTAACCACACTGGTACTCTAGAACTTTTTCATAGCTTTCAAATATTACTACATTCTATGTAAATTGCTAATAAAATATGTTTTTTAGTTCATCTTCAAGCATGAATTAATTTCATTCATTCATTAATAAATTGCCACAAAAACAGTTATTTATTCTGCTTTAATCCCATGGAATGCTGTTGGTTTTTTTAGATTAGTTTTTTTTCTATAAATTGTTCCCACTAAATCTTAATGTTGTTGATTCGCGGTAAGACTTGTTTTTTATATTTTTTACTAATTATACACAGATTCTTACATTAGGATTTATTTTCTTTTTTGTTTTAATAATTATATTTCACTTTTATGTAAATAATAACATTAAAGCACATATATTTCTTTTCATGGTATGCATTTTAGAAACTTTATAAAAATTTCCATACTAAATTTCATACTTTATATGGAAAGTTTTTTTTATCCATTCAAACCATATATTACTTAGTTTACTTTTCAAAAACAAATTTATTCACATACAGGTAAAATGCAATAAAAGGTAATAAGTATACATAGTTAAATTAAGTACCATGATTATATATGATACAAATAAGCAATAAAAAATTGCAATGATAACATAAGGCATTTGAAAACAAAGCAATAGGATCAATAAATCTACAGAGCTAAATCAAATATAGTGATTACTTAACTATAGATAGAGTTAAGTGCATTTCAAAGATTTCATATGGAGCCAGAAGACAAGGCAATATGATTTTCAAAATTGAACTAGGGCCTGGTCTGGCCTCAGATCTGGCCAACTAGGGTTGACAAATCCATTTGTCATCTTTACTGATGTTGTGTAGGGTATTAAAGAAAAGTTCATTAATGGAGCAGCCAATCCCTTTAATAAAAATAATTCTGCATGTGTCTGACCAAATAGAAAAGTTTATAAAGATGGCAAGCCTAATTGGTCCAAAGCATTCCTTGTGGTAGCAGTCTTGAGAAGAATATTGATGTTATTAATCTATCATAAAGCCAAGTTTCAGAAGTAGATCCATAATCCACATTGATCCAAAATGTGAGCAATGGTCTACTCCTGCTTGAGGCATAGGGGAAAAATAGGGTCAATATTATAACCCATTTGATAGCAAAGGAAGGACACCCAAGGAAAAGTCCCAAGGTTGACTTTCAGCAGAAAGTCAACAAACTTGGGACTAAGCTTGAGAAATTGGGAACTGGGGTATTCCAATAGGAAACAAGTTAATAGTCTGGGTTTTTCCAGTAAAAAACAGATAGATGAGGCCACCCAGGAAGACAACTTGTCATGGAAAAGAAATCTTAAAGTTTTGATGTTTTGGGTAAATATCCATAACTTGATGTTGTGGTCACATTCTCCACCACATAGGTGGAGGCTGATCAGTGGGATCAACCTTTTCCATAGGAACTGGGCATTCCATGTTGTGGTTATCTTTAAATACTTTATATAGCACATTGTGAGTCCATTGTATATAAAAAATTCAAAACAAATGAAGAGAGAGACTGTTAAGGAGCCTGGGTTTCTATAGTATATTCAGGCTGATGACTGAGGCCTTGCCCCCAGCACAATTTTCTACTGACTCAATATTGTTAATGAATAAATTTGTTGGGGAAAAACCAGCCAGGTAATACAGTATTTTGGGCAGTACTAGGGCATTCAATAGTGCAACCCTCTCCAGAGGTAGATATCTGTTAGACAGGGATGTAACAATATGGTCAATCTTGGTAAGTAAAGAATTTTGAAATTCCCTCCTCATGATAGATCAAGGGTAAGCCAGATGGAAACCAATACATTTTTGAGGGGGAGTCTCAAAACCATTTGGGATTTGTTTGCCTGTTAAATGGACCACATGACAGACTTTCTTATATTGACTATGAGATCAAAATGATGAGCAAATTGGTCCAAGAGTTCTTCAAGCCTAGTTAATTTACCCTGGGATGAGATAAAAACTGCCACATCATCCATATAGGAGATATGATGTATGTTCTTGTTCAGCATAGGGATGACTATTCCTGAAAAGATAGCTTCAATGCACAACAGAAATGGGTTAATGTAGGCCATGAAGAGCATTCACTGGCAAGGTCTGTAGGATTTAAACACAGGATGAAAATCATGGGGGAACTCAATCATCCAAAAAGAGAAACATTTCATGGTTTTGAAGAAGGTTCTTGATCAATTGAGGGTATGTAGAAGGCACTATAGTTCCTCCTATACACCAAGTATCATGTCGAGCCTAACACAATCAAAAGCACCAGCAAAGTCAAGTTGGACTGCAACTGGCTGGGAATTTCTTTTCCTACAAATATGATCAACAAGAAGGTTAAATAGATCAAAACTCTCCATACAGTATTGCCACCTGTGCTAAACAGAGTAATCAATGGATGCCAGAAGGCTTGTGCATAAAATCCCTATCTAATGCCTACTCATCCAATATCCCCAGACTAATTTCTGGCTTGTGGCCTTCGTCAGTAGGAAATGTGATCATGTGAAGGTTAAATAGGTTGATAGCATCAGCAGTGGAGCTCCACTCTTGGTGAATTGATAAGAGGATAATTGACATATGATGTTGTCTTGAAATGTCCTCTTTAATGAGGCCTTTGATTGACCTAACAAGCAAAGGAACCATTGATAGATGAAGATTTTCCAACTCATGCAGTGCCTCATACTTTTTGATATGAGAAACCATAGTGATTGAACAAATCCCATAAATTTCATGGTAGCCATCAGCAAGAAGATTCACCATATCCATCATGATTGGGATGGGATAAATACACAAAGATGCAGAAGCAAAAACATGGAAATTCCAAGCAGCCCAGGATGCATATGGTTAATAAATGACTTCAACTTTAATAATATTCTGGCTTCAAAAATACAATGTGGATCACAGTCATCCACAACAAATTTTCTCTGTGAATTAATTATACCGAATGGTTGAAAATTTTTGAAACAGTGGTTACAAATCCTGGCCAGCATGGAAAATCTGGAGTAACAGCTACCTTGGACCTCAATAGACACGGGGGCCTTTGAACTTTTTCTGGAACCAAGGACCATCTAAGACAACCCCTAGTCCAGCAGTGTTGATGTTGGAGGTATTTGGTGGGACATTTTGATCGAGAGGTACTGAGCCACAGCCTTCTGTGTGAATTTGTATTTAGCTTTTAAAGCACATTTTAGTCATGGGGAAGGTGGGGTAACAAAAAGAATATATAGAAAAGGTTAGATACTTTAGTAGTTTTCTTTTTTAAAAATATTTTTTTTATAATAATATAACTGCTTTCCATTTCACTTTATACATGCAAGTATACTTTGTACCTATCAATGATACAATAGTTATTAATGTCATTCAAACAAATAAAAGCAAATGTTAGTTTTCCATTTTATTAATATTTAAACATTTTACTTCCATATGTTTAAATATTTATAGTATATGTAAATTTAAATACATAATGTTAATACTAACATAAAAATAATATATTTATAAATGTTAAATTTATAACATACAAGTTTTAAAAAAATGTCTCACATTTTTTATTATTTTCCTATAATAAACTTTTCTAACAATAATGTAATTCATAGTATTTAAAACAAGATTTAAAAGAGAATTCTTTTTCAGCACAAAAAAATATTAGTAGTTTACTGCCTTATTAACATCTGATTATATTTTTTCTAATAAATAATAAATGAAAATTTTCATGTATTAAAATATTTTTAACAATTATATCAGATTTACTGGTGGAAAAGTTTATTATAAAATAAGAAAAGTTGTAAGACATTGTTTCTAAATATGTATATGTTTAATGTAAGACTTTATATAAAACCTAGAGTAGCACATAGAAGAGAATTCCTTTTAAGTACAAATAATCAATAACAGTTTATTATTTTATTAACATAATTTCTTTTCTATCTTATTAAAATCTGACTGTATTTTTACAATAAAGTAATAAATGGAAATTTTCATGTAGTAATACTTATTTTGTAAAAATAGAGAAAGATTAAAAATGTTTAAGCCAACAAAGTCTTTCTCTGTTTAAGTTCATTTATACTAAAACTGATGAACTAACAAAAGTAATTAAATCTTAAAATAATTATAATAAATTGTCATTTAAATTTCCAGTGTATATTAAATTAATGAATAAAAACATAATTTTTAAAAAAGTTTTTCGCTGATAACTTAAGAATTTTTTTTTCTTAATAATAAAAATAGGCTTGTAATTTTTTCAAAAATTTCATTTTTGTAGAGAAGAATATAAAGATTGTTAAAGCAAATCACTAAAAAAATGTTACAAAAAAGAAATAGCTTTGATAACTATAAGAAAGATTTTATGTGATGAAACAATTTTAGAAGAAATAACATCAATTTGAAATGTACTTATAAGGTTAATTATTAAATGAAAAGATGTTAATATGTGTATGTTTCATATGTGTTTATCACTTGGTTAATTGAAAACAGGATGAGCAAATTTAACTCTTTCTGTTATCTATCTCTGATTTTTCTTAATATCTTGCAAACATTGATTCTCTTTATTTAATATTTTTTTCATCATCATCTACAATACATTAAAGTATAATTGTCCATTAGTTGCTTGCATTTCCCTCTTGTTTTGGGCATGGATGATTTACAAAAGTAATTTTTAAATATTCATATGCTATAAATATCTAAAAGTATGCCTATAAAATGCTTGAAAAAGTAATGTAAGGTAAAATTAAAGCTCAATCAACACACAAAATCATGTTGAAAGTACTATTTCTTTTTCTTATATAAAAGAATAATCAATATCTTTGTTTTGATTTTAAAAAATTATATAATAATCTTTATCATTGAAAATACATTAAATGTCCCTATTTTCATAAACATTCATTACTGCATACTCTGTAAAAAATCAACATAATAAGTCAAGATTAAAAAAAAAAACTCAAATTGATCTGAAATTGTAAGAAACCAACAATTTTAGCATATAAATTGTAACATTTTCTAATAATGAAAGGCATTTACAGAATTACTTCACTTTTTCAACTTCTATAATAACTCATTATAGTTTGTGTATTTATTGAACTCACTTCAAATCTAAATCCATTTAGTTCTGTTATTAAATCTTAAAAGCAACTATTGGCCAAAGTTAATTAAAAAGAATTTGATTGAATATAGTTGGCCAAAGTTAATTAAAAAGAATTAGATTGAATATCTTAATTTAAAATCTTCATTCATAATTTAAAATTTTCATTCTGTGGTATGCCTCAATATTTTTATTAAAAAATAATAAAATACAATATATAAAAAAGTCAATTTTTCAATCTAAGAATTATTCTCAAGATATAATAAAACTTTTTGTGGTACCACTGAACAGAATTTAATAGTTTACTATCCGAATTCTAAATTGATATTTGAACCCACAAATGAAGGTAATACTAAAGAACCCACAAATGAAGGTAATACTAAAGATAAGATCTTTTATTTTGTAATTACTTCATCTTGGAAAAGATATAACTTTTTTAAGATGTTTTAGAATGGTTTAAATTTCATCTATAATATAATGTGCCCTTCTTATTAAATACATTGCAAAAATTTATCTTTTTTATTTTTTCTGAGCACTACATCTTTTGTAATTTTTATAACTATTTTGACAATAACACTAAATTTAATTAATCTACATTTCATTTTAAAACAAAACTATGAAACATTACAGTAAGTAAATGATGGAATACCTTGCATATATGTCAACTTTATAATGAAAATTCAGAGAAATTGTTATACTACAAATCCTTACACAAAAAGTATCTGATCTGATTTTTTATTTATACATCAGCTAAAAAAGATCCATATTAGCTTAATATAGATTGAATATATACTATTGATGTTACTAGAGCATGTGGTTTTACCTTGCACCTTTGAATTAATGTTTTTAGGTTACATCATAACTGAGTTTTTATTCAATTTATTACATGAATAAATAACTTCATTGTATTTTTAGCATTACTGTACAATATAGTAATTGAGATTTTTTTTATTGTATCTTGCAAAGCTTTACAATACACAAACACTATTTGGTATTTAAGCAATCAAATCATTTTAAATTGCTAAGTACTTTATCCAGTTTCTTACAAACAAATAACTTATTCCAGTTTTTTTTTTCAGACATTTCATTAGCAACTTGATTTTATCAGATGATGTAGAAACTTGAAACATCTGAACATGTACACAGAAATGAGATATTCTATTTATGCAATATAATTACAAGTAATTTCATTTTGTATAATTCAATGCTTTCACAATATGACTGTAAATACACACAATGCAAAATAAAAATATAATTGTGATATGCAATATATTTAATTGTATTTAAAAATAATGAGACATGTTTGTAGCAGTAATTAAATGCCAGAGTCATTAACTGTTTCTGTTTTTTTTACTATGTGTAACAAAATAACTCATTTGATTCAATTAAACAAATTATTATTTTAATTGTTCACTTTGGTTCATAAACATCACATAATTCCCCAAGAAACTAACTTTACAATTTTTTTTAAAAAATATATTACATTAAATTAACTTTATAACACATCTTATATCAATTTTTTATTAGTAGATATTCATTACATTAAAATAAACACTTTCCAAAACATAGTTTTATATAAAATAAAATAATGGTAAATTTTGATTGATTATGATATAAATATAAATCCAAAATCAAATTAAGTAAAAGATACAATCATATATAAACAAAACTCTAATAACAACTGCATTTTAAATATTTAGAATTAATTGAATGCCCATAAAAATTTCAGCCAAACTCTACATATTAGTATACTAATCTAATTTATTAAAGAACATTACAAAATTATAATAATAATAAAAAGAAAATAAATAATAGAATTAGATACTGGAGTAGATTGAAGCCTGCACATTAAAGTTTGAAGCTTTGCTATCTTAATGTAACCCAAGTGCTATGTGTTTTTGCTGGAGATGATGATCTGGACCAACTCATGAGTGCTGGTTCTGCATAAAATATCTATATTGCAGATCATTTCTCTTTTTCACATGTGTGTGCATCATGTATATCAGTTGTATGGGAAAGATTGGATAGCTGAAGGGAGTTTGAATGTCTGGGATCAAATCCCCTATAATTACATAATTAAAAAATAAATTATTTGAAGTAAACATTTTACAAGCTTAAGAAATTGTGATAATTTAGAATCAATTGATTGTCTGGTTATTCATAAATCTATATATGTTACAAGAACTAAAATGAAATTTTATAGAATTTTGAAACTAATAAAAAATTATACTCCAAATAGACCCTAATAGATGAAATTTAATCTAAAATCATGATTCCCATCAGCAACAACAATACTAAACATTAGAGATGAGTTTTGCAATAATTATAGAAACCAATTCATGAACCATAAGTTCTATTTTTAACTTTATGCTTTAATAAAACCTTTTCATATTTCATGTACTTTGAGTGTCATTAAGATAAGTTTATAACTGAATCTGTTTCTTCTGAGATTAAATATAGTCATCACACCAACTGATACCAAACTTTGGATATTCCTCCCAAATATCCCAATGTTTCTCAAAGTATAAATAAAATTCCTTCAGAATCGTACAGTTTAAGCCTTCAAACTTCATCCAGTCTCAACTATTCCAAAAATAGACTACCTCCTGAACACACTCTCCAATAATATATACAAGATTCTGTGCAATGAAGCAAAATGTAGCACCATGTATTTTGAAGAGTACCATACCAGCTTGCAAAAAGACTGTCCCAGTATCAATATTTGTACAAAAGGACCAAACACAATTCAGACCACAGACCCACATTTTTTGAGTATGAACAGCAACTTGGCTATACCTTTGAAACCTATTGCAGCCAGCATTGTACATATAAAAATAATAATGCAAAACATAAAATAATGGATGTTTGGCATATTGCCAATCATGCCAATGCTATAAATAGAAAAAAATACTGCATTTCCCTTTCTAAAAGTGAGGTACTTAAGCTTATTTTTATACAATTTATGTGATTCTTATATTATACCTACCAGACACAATTTATTCATTCATTGCTATGATTATAATATCATGACAAAGATATAAAAAGCATGCTAAGCATACAATATGAAGACTGTTTCACTGTTAAGCATTTTTTACTTGGCATTCCTAAGCAATACTTATTAAATAAATGTGCTTTTCATCTTTCATTTGTCATGTTCAATTTTTTTAATAATAAATTGATGTAGCTCTATATTTAGCAAGTTGAAAAACAAATAAATGACTTTAGGATTTGTCATTGTATTTTTAGAATTTTAAAATATACTCTTAAATTCCGATTTTTTCTTCACTATTGATAACTATGTAATATTAAATATGCTTAACGTATATAGTGAAATTAAATTCAACGATTATATTAATATTTCTTAAGGCTAAGCGCTTTCAGAGGTTACAACTCATATTCATAGCCTTCTAACATAGTAATTTATGCAAATCCATGCAAGCTTATTTACATTGTCCATCTCTTTGAAATGGAAAAGCATGTATCTCTCCTGTTTATTGCTTTCAAATCTCTTGATATATACCATGCTTCTTTAACCTTCCTTTTGATGTCATTTCTTTCAGTTGCAATTATTCTAGCATTTGCAGGTTCAAATTTGTGATTAGCCTCTTTTTGGTGGTCCACAATACTGAGCTGCCTTCGTTTCTTCTTAATACTCTTTTGTATAAGTATTTGTGCTGAGCCACTCTATTGTTTATCGTGGCCCAAGTCTCATCATAGTATACTGCACCGCAGTTTGCCTGAGGGCATGCCAACTTGTACACCACGTGTAGTGTTGATTGTAGGTCAATTTTGTCCTTAGAATTGTTCAAAATTCTATTGGTGTTAAGAGGGGTTCAAAAACTACTCTTAAATAAAATGTGTTTAATGAATTTATAACATTTCAATGATATCATAGGTTTCATTTCCATATAATAAAATGGATAAAATAATAGTTATAATAGTTATATCATTATGATGTGAAAGAGCTGCAGCATATTGGAATTTACAATGCATCTCAGCATCTAATTCCATTTATATTTTGCAATTCATCTTTTGAATTGATAAAAAAAGCAGAATAAGCAACAAATTTTAAATTTGAAAGCCAAGCAGAGGATGCTCTTTTTTTTTTTAATCCATCATCAACTTATATCACATGTTAATGCCAATTTAATGAATCTGCCTATAAATTATTCAAAGGCTATTATTATTATCATCATCATTACCATAATAATAATAATAATAATAATAATAATAATAATAATAATAATAATAATAATAATAATAATAATAATAATAATAATAATAATAATAATAATAATAATAATAATAATAATAATAATAATAATAATAATAATAATAATAATAATAATAATAATAATAATAATAATAATAATAATAATAATAATAATAATAATAATAATAATAATAATAATAATAATAATAATAATAATAATAATGATGATGATGATGATGATGATGATGATGATGATGATGATGATGATGATGATGATGATGATAATAATAATAATAATTTGTTTTAAACATAAGTTTTTTTTCCTTGTGGCTAACTTGTTCCTTGTTCTATAGTCTATAAATAATGCTTCAACCTCAGCATTTTCAGTTGTCTTTGTTTTGAATTTCTCATAGTCTTGATTTTTCATTTAACAGTGACCAAGTTGCAGCATATAAATCTGGTCTAACAATAGTTTTATCTCTATCTTTGATTTATATTAGTTTATTAATGAATGTGGCTGGATGACATCGAGTATTTTTCCTCATTATAAAGCTGCATCTTGTGCACCAAAAAGAATATAGGACAAATGTAGCCGCCTTAATTTTTGGTATCGCTCGACTCTGATATGCATTAATAATTTGTTCCATCGTGGTGTTTCTCCTTCTATATATGTTGCATGCCATTTGTCTTGTTTTTGTCAAACCTTCATAGTTATAAATTAGGTGTTCAATTGTTTCTTTGGCTCTATGGCATAGTCCACAAAATGAATCTATGTCCCCATACATCCTTTTATAGTGGAGAAAAAATGTTGTGGGCATAGCAGTTAGGTTCATTTTATTATAAAATTGAAGAATTTAGGTTCCAATGCCCATCGCTTGAATTGTTTAACCAGTTTTTTGTTATCGATTCCCAACATTGGTGAAGGTTCATTTACATTAGTTTCTTTATTTATAAGGTTGTATAAACCAAAACTGTAAATTTTACTGAATCAAATTGTAAATACGATGTAATGGAAACTATGTAGATCAAAGAAAGTAATAAAGTACCTTTTGAAACATAATAATAATAATAATAATAATAATAATAATAATAATAATAATAATAATAACAACAACAACAACAACAATAATAATAATAATAATAATAATAATAATAATAATAATAATAATAATAATAATAATAATAATAATAATAATAATAATTATCATCATCATCATCAAAAAATATATAAATCACTCATTTGTTTTTAATATTTTACATTTACTTTTCAAAAAATCATATATAGATTACTTTTGATTATTTAAAATCATACAGAGTCAGTGGTACCTATCCATTTATAACTTAGAGCAATCTATTCAACAATATATTTGAAAGTTCTCTGTTATAATGGATAACAATGATATTCTATGACAATTACTACCTCTTTATATCCTCTTATTTTTTATAAATTTTTAAAATCAAAAGACAATTTCCTGGATCCAATTAATTCTAAATAATTCCAATAAATTTTTGAAGCTAGTATATTATTAACATATTTTAAAACTTCATCCGATAATTTATCAATACCAGTAGAGACTTTCTATTTTGAAGATTATAAAGAACTGATGTAACTTCATTAATCTGGCTATTTCTTCAAAGGCCACATGAAGAAAGAAAATAAATATTTTATTAAACATCTTCATCTCAACTCTTATATCATTATTCAAAATATATTAAAAATATTTCTTTCACTTATACAAAGTATTATTTTATAAAAAAAAAATCACTCATCTATATATTGAATACAAATATCATAATGTTTTTCATATCCGTTTGTAATTTTTAATCATCATTTTTTTTATAGATATCACCTCCATACATCCCCATTCTTTTTAAATTCATATAAATAAAGATATAATGAAAGACAAATGGCCCCCGAGATGCATTTTGTGCTAAACCAGCACTCATCAGTTGGCCCAGGTCACTATCTCTCATATATATCTTTATTATATGCAAAGTATTTATCTAGAGTAAATTGTTACATTTTCAGTTACCATTGTCAAACTTCCTCCACTCACAACTTTGACGCCATCCATTTCAGATAAATACACTAACGATTATTACAAATCATTTTCGAAACTAGAGATTATCTCTAGCACAGATATAAACTTTAAACCTCAGTTAAAGATTAATATATCTGATTTTTTTAAATGTACACACACGGAGTTATTCACTTTTCTCTGTCCCGTAAATAATCACAATTTTTTAACGTCTGGATCACAGTTGCAGGTTTAATCGACCAATCATTTTTAGTCGTTTTGAGAAATTGTTGAAAAATTCTCTTTCATAATCTTTTCATTACAACTTTATAAAATTTCACTTGTCCTTTTGAATAAAATCATTGATAATAGAAACATTGTCAATGAATATTAGTCTCGATTTTTTCATTTTAATAAATTCAAGAATAGATTCATTTTTTACACACTTATTTTTAAAATGCTGCTTCAGAATAATATAACAATTTTCTAAATCAAAATTATCAATTTTGAAGTTATTCTAACAAATAAAATACAGTAAAGATAGTGAATATTTCTAAAAACAAATATGACTGATATAGTATAATTCACCATTGTTTGAAACTTACAGATTGGTGATCTATTGTCTAGCTGAACCATCTGCACATCTAAATTGTAATAAAGCAATAATTTTCACTATATTAAGAGACATAAGTAAAATGTAGTCTAACAAACCCTATTATTTTAGGCATGACTGCATCTATATTACTTTAAGGTTTTCTTTTTCTATCTCCACCCCGACCTCCACCCACCCCCACCAATAATTATGGTGAGCGATCTGTAAATTGCCCAAAAATTCAGTAATAGTACAATATTTTAACTTATAACATAATATTATTAATTCTATAGTTTGAATCAAATTTTATTGTTCCTACAAGAATATGCTAATATTAATGTTTTTAAAAAGTTTTAATTATTTAAGTAGTTTCTGGGTTAAACCGTGTGTTATTATTGATTACTTCCCAACATTTTGATGAAATAGCATCCATCATTGCCAAGGTTAATTTTTTAACGATAAACCATTAGATCTCAAATAGTAATGAGATTGAGTGTGAAGTAGTTGAGCATTCAGAATATGTGAATTAACAAAATGTTTATTTTATTCAGTTTCATCATTAATTATTTTCAAGTTTATATCACAAGCAATGAAATAAGTGTCTCCATAAAGCTGGAATACATTGTGCTTCATCAGCTCTATTTAAATTAGTTGATACTTTTAATAATTTAATTGACTCCATCAAAGTTCTTAAATCATACTTTTCAAAATTAGCAAGTATTTTAGTATTACCAAAATCAGGTTTGTGAGCAATTTCTTAAAAAAACGTAAAATAAAAACTGATGCATTTAACTTATGATTAAAGGCATTTTTATATTCATTAATTATGATATTAATTTATCTATTGGAATGAGCTACATAGTTTTTGAGCACTGTAAACATGGAATTTCACAAACACCCTGCTATTCCAAAAATATCCTGATTTTAGGTTTATGTGGAAAAATCATCATTTTTTTTTGCTAGTGGAAAAAATTGTCTTTATGTTAAAATTAGATAAATAATCTTCTACTGATTTTATCAGTGACACCTTTAATATAAGTTAAAATCACTTTATAATTAGTTGAATTATCAATTTTATCCTTTTTTTTTTCCTTTTTAGTATGAATGCTATGTAATTCCTTACATATGATGTTTTTATTGTAATCATTAGAAAGTAGGACATTTTTATTAGTTATATTTCTTGGGTAAGATAAGATTCATCTGAGAAATTATAAGCTCCATCAAAAGATTTTTTGCTACAGAAAATATTTGCACATGATGATGAAAATTAAAATTATGATATCTTTTTGTATGAGTGGATTTTCTGTTAACTGATATTTATAAGGAATCATCTCATTTTCTTCCCTTCAAAACATATAAAAAAATATTTGTTATTTTAAATTTCCATAGTAAACTTAATACTAGGATGCCAATCATTAAAAAAAGCAAGAAAAGAGTTCAAAGCATCATTACCATGATGCTATATAACAAATAGATCATCCATATATCTGAGCCAAGTTAGGTTTTTTAGTAGCTGTATTTAATACCTGGCATTCAAAATTATTCACAAAGAGATCAGCATTTGCAGATGATAGTGGAGATCCCATAAAATGTTTTTTTTTTAATAATGTGTTTATACTTTTGATAATCAAAAATAAATTTATATTATTAAGGCAGTGTTTTGATAACAAAATAATAAAATCAAACACATTCTTGTATTCAGCAATATATTTAAATCTTTGTCAACAGTAATACTAGTAAATATAAAAGAAACATCAAAACTAATCAAAAAATCAGTTTGGGTTAGTTTTAAGTTTTTAATAATTGAAATAAAATGACTAGAATTTTTAAGTCTAGATAGAATGTTATCTCTCATTGGTTGGAAGCACTGGGCTAAATATCTAACCAAAACGTATGGGGGGAAATCTATAACACACACAATGGATAAGAATGGCATGTCAGGTTTATGAATTTTAGGCAAACGATAAATCTTGGGGTGTAATGATGAGCCTTCTCTTGGAGAAATTTTAATTTTCATATCCTCATCTATACTATAACATTTTATAAGACATTTTGTATTTTTTTCTAAATATGTCAGAAGATCTCTAACAATTGTTTAGAAAGTGCCATCATTTAACAAATTTAAAAATTTATTATTATAATCTAAATGCTTAAGCATAACAGTCAAATTATTTTTGTCTGCTGAAATAATAATAAAATCGTATTTTTTTTTTTAAATTATAAAATGCAATAAGTTCTCTTTTAGATAAATTACTTTTTGATGGTTTCATATTTTTTAAGATGTCACCAATCTCAATTCTAATAAGATCAGCAGTGTATAAGTCTATATTTTTAAAGAAGACTCTATATTTTATATAATATTTTCAACTGGAATACAATTAGTTGTCAGCACAAAATTAAAATCTTTCTCCAATAAAAAAATTTCATTTGAGGAATGTTGACAATTAATTATTTTTTTTACATGTAAATCAATTAAAGTATGATTAGTAATTTGTTTTTCCTCTTCAGTTATCAATAAAACTAGTTTTTTTGTTTAAAAGTTTTAAATTCTAAATCTTTGATAGATTGAAATTAAACATTATTATCAAAAATAAATCAGAAAACTGGGTGAATAAAATTAGTAGAAAACTATCTCATTTTAACATAAACACTACTTTTTCCATTAGCAAAAAAAAAAAAAAAAGATTTTTTTCATAAAGCTAAAGACAGAGTATTTTTGGAATAACAGGGTACTTGAAATTATACTGAAACGTCAGCATTTAGCTTGTCCCTACACGGAATATCCCACAAATAGTAATAATAATATAGCATTTTTTGTCCGTGAAAATATTAGAATTAACAATATATATATAAAAGAACAATTTGATTTAAATAAAACATATTGTAAAAAATATACTGATCATAGTATGAGATTATACATCTATATAATGATAGAATGAAATTATACATCTGTGTTTTAAACAAATGTTTTTAGTCTTTTAATAATATTTATACAATAGTATTACCCAGAAAAAATATGTTTTTCTTTCGTGTATTGTCAGAATCTAATATTGGAGTATAAGAAATAGTAAAATGAGTACAGGTACCATTAAGAAATACATTTTTTTTCTTTTTTTTCATATGTCATAGTATCGGCCGGGACGCGAACCCACAACCGTCTGCAACCAACTACTTGCTTGCATGACAGCTGCGATACCTCTCGGCTAACAACGCAAGACAAGAAATACATATTTTAATATCTTTAACCTTTTCTTGATACATCTAAAAACTCCATAAATAAAAGGATGGCAAATGTAATGCTGACAATTCTTATTTATTTAACGATTTATCCTTTCAAATAACTATTTGCTTCCTATTTGTTCAATTATTTCACTAGAAAGAACTGTCACTATAAAATCTTGGCAACCCCTTAAACTTGTTATTCTTCATTTAGGCTTTGAATAGTCCATGTCATATAATATATGTTTAATCCAATACATTTCAAAATAAATAAAAATTAAAATACTTGACTTTATTAACATCACTACTGTATACATAAGCTGTATTAATTTTATTGATTTTGTTGCTATTATAGTTCTTTGAGTGAGACCCAGTCAAAATGATCTAGTCAGATTGTGTAAGACAAACTATATATGGACAATGTTCACTACAATGTTTCTGTCTGACTATGAAACTTTAAGGGAACACCTTTGTTCAAATTCAAGTCTAGTATAACTTATTATTGACTGCATGTTTTCTTGTAAAATTTATAGTAACTTATTCTTAGTCCTGTTTCTATTGTTTCTTAGACAAAGGCAAGTGTAATAAATGAGAATAAAAGATTGATGTCAAAAATGCTATGTATAAAAAAAGAATACTTTTTTACAAACATCACATATATTACAGTTTATTGAAGTAAATGGTATCATGACTAACTTAAATGTGAAAAAAAAACTGTAAATAGACAGATAAGAAATCCTGTTTAATCTTAAAACAGTATTGATGAACCAACACTTATCTTACAAAACAGTTGTCTCTGAGGAGTGCTAAAGCATGAAACCATGGTCAGGGGTTTGGGGAGGGGTTACTGACAGAGATATTTTAAGTGCTGGCTCTGGCTAGACATTTATCATAAAGCTTGTAGAGGAATTGGCAATCCTCACTGTTTATAACTTACAAGCTTAAAAGATAGGGTCATGTGATCTATGACTCTTATTTTGACTAGTTGTAATAGAATCTTGAAATTGAGCACTGTTTATTATTTCTTTGATATCACCTGTCATATCTTAAGATCATTACATTACCACTCACCTGTGGACCACATCAGCAACAACATTAGATTATGCAGCAGAAGATATATAAAAAAAAATTGAAATACATTTAGTCTCTGTAGAGAATACAATTCTGGATTTCATTTGCAAATATTTTTTTATTTATAAGTAGTACATTTTGGTTTTTAAAAAATATGTTTTTTTGCACAACTATAATCGGCATTAGAAAAAAGGGGGTTATCATAAAAAATAGCTACTCAAAATATTCTTTGTGAAAAGGCACTCACAAAAAAT
Source organism: Epiperipatus broadwayi (assembly GCA_028023455.1). Taxonomy (NCBI): domain Eukaryota; kingdom Metazoa; phylum Onychophora; class Udeonychophora; order Euonychophora; family Peripatidae; genus Epiperipatus; species Epiperipatus broadwayi. The sequence goes on from JAQFVV010006229.1 coordinate 810,219, forward strand.
TTCAATATTAATAATAATACACTACGCCATTAAATAATAAAGAGCATTTTATATGGCTTTAATAAACTAAAACATTATGACTAAGGGGGAAAAGGCTTAAAAATTTTATGACAGAAATGGACTTTCCTATTTATAATTTATTTAATAGGGTTTATTTGGTAAATATTTTAATACTGATTACATTTTAATTATTAAAGCATTCATATTTTTTTAAAAAAAATTGCTTTAAAAATAAACATAATCAGAGTCTTTAGGACTAAAAAAAAGGTATATTATACAAATTACTATTTAAATTTTTCTTTATTTTTGTTTTTAGCCGTACATCCCTCACATTTATTCCATCATGTTACAACCATTTTTGACTGCAAAAAGGCAGAATAACTTCTCTCACAAGACACATTTTGGATGCTGATAAATTTTTCTATAAATCAAAAGGGAATCCTGTATTTTTGATAAATATACAGTTTCAAGGGCCTATAATCTGCTGAAAATAAGTTAGTTATTAAAATAAAACAAAATTACTAAATTGATTGTTAAATTTTAAAAAAAAGAATAGATTCTCATAAATTTTATTAAAAAGCATTATTTCAATTTTTTTAAATATTATAACATGGGAATAGACCATGACTTGTTTCAATCAAGTAAGTTTCTGCTTGTCAGAATTTTTTTTGGAAATATTATCATAATGATAAAAATTTGGGACCTTTCTGTCACAGAAAATGATGCAGTAAACTATTTCCAAAGGTACGGAATCCTGTCCTGCTGAAAAGTGTGCATTAATGGTCATGATATGTTTCCATGCCACCAATATGAATAAAGTGTAAAAATTGTATTTAAATTTTTTTTTTTTCATTTTTACGTCTATAAGTTAATCCAAAAAAAAAAGGGAAAATAAACTGTAAATATTGTAATTAGTGTTTCCACAATGATTTCTTTTTTAAAAATAACAGTAATAAAAAATGAAATGTAAATATTAAATATGGTGTTTTTGAAAACATTTTTTATAAACATTTGTTGGAGGCCACTGAAACTGTACATTTATCAAAACTACAGGCTGCCATCTTGGTTTACTGGAAAATTCACAAGTCCCATATTTTGTGAACAACATTTCTTATTTATATATACTGATTAAATAATCAAATCATAAAAACAAACCTGCTTACTTAGATTCATATATATTAAACATATTTTTGATATAATTATTATATTATAAAAAACATTTGACTTTTAGATCACATGGATATAATTAACTGGTTGAAGACTCGTAATTCTTGTCCGGCTTTCCCTTTCTTGCTAAATTGTTTTAAGTATTTAATTATATTTTATTATGACAAAACAATAAACAAATACTCTGACTCATTCAGAAAACTTTCATTCATCTGTTATAATGATGAAAATGTTGAGTTGGAAGAATATAAATAATAAAATTATGTCTCACTTTTGTTACCACAATTAATACTATATAGCATGGATCATTTATTTATGAAATATTTTATTCTTTGTTTATTAGTAAATGTATATAAAAAATGGGATAATGAAAGCCATAATAAAATTCTTTTGAACAGACATTTTAATTTGATTATAATATGAACTATAGAAAAGAAATAAAATCCAATGTTGTTTTGTTGCTGTTACTGGTTTTTATATTAAATATATATTTAGCTATGCTTTTTTTAAATCTAATCATTTGCTTATACAGTAAATTTCTATGGAAACTAGTTATTAAATCATTTTGCAACAATGACTGACTATTATGACACTCAATTTTCCAGTTATACAAATTGAATATTGTTTTTTTCATTGAAAGAATTAAAAGGCTGATGTGGAACTGATCTTGATATACTCTTAAGAGAGATAATAAAAGAAGGACAGTAGAAATCTTAAACTGGACTCCAAGAGATTGTAAAAAATATAGACACTAATCACATGTGAGATGGATGGATAAAATAAGATAGAGTTATGGTGTGATGTGGAGAAATAGGCAGAGTCTAGAAAAATTGGATTAAACATGGAAAGACTTTATTCTGTACTGTGGTGATAATAGTTACAAATGATAATGATGACATGAAAGAAAGGACTAAAAACCTTTCACTTTAAGTATTAATGTTACACTTAAATTAGTGTGAATCTATTTGTGAGGCCTAACTACTGCTATTATCTAAGTTTAATTGAGTTATGGCAGATTTCTTACAATATATACATCTATATCTTCTTGCTCATTTTGATTGTTCATTTAAAAATTGGTATTAAAACTTATAATAATTTTCCCATTTATAAAATTTATTAGTACAAGCAATCAACTATGTACTGAAATCAAGCAAGGATTAATTCATTTAATGCTCCTCTAAGTACAGTTTTCTAATTATAATAACATGTTATCTTTTAGGTAATTTATTTCATATGATTATACACCTATAAAAATAAATTAGTTATTGGCTTATATATATAATAAATTGTTTGCTTCATCTTTCTATAAGGTAAATGTTCAAGCAATAACTTTATAGGATATATATATATAATAATGATCCAAAAGAAAGTGGATGTCAGCAGTCTATGATATCTGCACTACAGGGCGCCATCTAGGCATTTGAACCTAGAAAAATTTATAAAGTAGGCAGATATGCGCTATTAAAATTTCACTTTATTTAAATATTTAGACAGTTAGCCCATTGTCACTAGCTCATGGAGACGCAGAGATAAGAAATAACTTATTTAGTTTGTATATATAAAAAAATAAAAGCCACTGCCAGTAAATAACAAACAAACATTTATTTACGCACATATAAATTTTGAATCATTTTAAATTTTGAGGAATAAATTTAACATTTAGATTTTTATATTAACTTTTAATTTTACATTTAAATAAATTGCAATGAGTTTAATATTTATTTAGTGGGTCGAATATGAATAGACTACATAGACCTGCATTTGAAAAGAAAATATTCTTTCCCTTATTTAACCTTAGGCCAAAAGTTCACAGTCAAACTGGCATCAATCCATCTGATACATTTATGTATTCAATGTAGCATAAAAATACAACAGCACATATATACTATACTGTCAGGGTTGGACATCTGAACAGTATAGTTAGAGAAGACATTGACTCTTGTCCAATACAGGAATGTCACATCTGTATGGCAAGATGGACAATAAAATAAAAACTCCATAGGAAGGGACTGCGGTCCTTTTTGCCGACTTACAATCGCATCCATAGGCAAAGGGTTTGTGTGGCGTATACAGCGATTCTGCACATAGCGAAACTCATACTACATCTACTAATTACACAAATATATCCAATCCATTGACCTAATTCAACTACTAAATGAATAACCTAAGATTACCCTACCTTAATATAACTTTACAAAACTATATAGCCATTCATGCCCGACATAAATTTAACATTTAGATACGTTCGCACAGATAGATTTATTAAAGTTTGTTTTTTAATGTTGAGCATAGATCGACTACACAGATTACACACTCAAAAACATCTCAAAATAAACATAAATGGGCAAAATATAAAGTCATTGATGTAATTGCATGAGGGAATTCACAAGAAACCCTTTGGCATTCATCATAAGATGTCGCATTAACACCAATAACTACAAAGACATCCGAATAAATACATTCACCATAAGATATCATTATTTACCGAATGTCTATATATTTTAATCACATATGAAAACAAAAACATAATTAAATGTGAATGAATCCATGCAAGCGTCTATGCCCAACTGAAATTTAATGCATTTAATAATTTAAATGATAAATATTAATACAAATAAAATAATAAAATGGAAATGATTTTTTTGGCAAAACTTAACAATATAAATTTAAACAATCAATTATTAATTTGAAAATCAAATAAGAGTTCATTTTAAAATTTAGATTAGCTGAATCTTTAAAAAAAACAATGACGAAAGTTTTTAATTACTTTTTTTTTTGTTAATTTAAAAAGTTCATAGCTCACGGTAGAAGAGTCCAGGTTCCTGTTTTTAATTCCCACGACATCTCCATTGGAAGATAATGTTCTGGAGGTGGCATTAGCTGGTTCCATTCTGGTATCACAGTCTTTTCATTTTTAAAATAAGTGAGCGAGAATGACAAGTGCGTCTTATCATTCTTCTTACAAATCAAGCTGGAAACTTTCAGGAAAACTGTATTTCTCTTTTTATAGCACACAGATTCAACCAACAAAATGTCACTAATCCATCATTTTCATTAGGGTCCGGGCTGAGGCTTGGTGCTTCCATTGGTGAAGCTAATTCTTTTTATTCTCTTATCTAATTTTCATCTGACTTTTTAATTACACAAGGGCCCCAAGGCTAGCTTGCTTTTCAATTAATAAACAATCATTTCCATTTACAGATTACAGGAATTAATTAATACTTATTTTTATTTTTACTTACATTATTTCTTTATTAAATTGTTTTTATATTTAAATCTTGTATTTTTTTATAAAAAAGTATGTTCAAATACTTTTTTTATTTATAAAAAAAAAAAATATTTTTAAAGTTTAGCATCTGTGCTAATATATATACATTTAACAAACATTTTAGCTTTTAGTTTTTTAATAGATTTTATTTTTATTTGTGAACTTTAAGATTTTATTTTAAATTAATGTAACGGCATATTTATATACTGTTACAATATATATATATATATATATATATATATATATATATATATATATTTTATATTTACATTAAAGTTTAAATATAAAATTTAATAATATTTATTGTACAGGTCTACTTTCTATGCTTTCACATCATATTTATAGTCAGTCTGGTTGACCATGAATATGAAGTGAAATGATCAAAAGTATACTTAATACAATCTGACTGATCATGAATATGTTTAAAAGCATCAAAAGTATACTCCTACAATAAATATTATTAATTTTTATATTTAAACTTGTATGAGTATTTACTCACATTAGTATTTAGAATGGCAGACTATATATATATATATATATATATATCTATATATATATATATATATATATATATATATATATATATAGAAAAACTAAGCTATTAGAGTTTTTTAAAACTTGTCAACCAATAGAATTTGAGAATGAGGAGAAAATAACAGGGGAAAAAAATAATGATTTTAAATCTCACCACATACATTCTTAAGATTTGAGGAAGAAGAAGCTCTGAGGAAAGTAATTGTTATTGTACTGAAATATCAGCTGATTATCTATTATATTTTTATTACATAGAAGCTCTGGAAATAAGATTATGAATTCATCATTTATCCATGAGAATATTAGAATTAACAATATATGTATAAGATAAATCTTTTTGTCAACTGCAATGAAATGTAAATAATTTCCCATATCAATATAATAATTTTGTTTATATTTTTATAATCTAACATAGACAAATTTATTGTTAAAACATAAATAGGACACCTCTATACAAGTCTATTTCAATTCTTTATTTATTTAGTAATGTCATTAACTAATTTACTAACATCTTTGGATATTTAAGGATTGTTTAAAGTTTTAATAAAAATGAATACATACAAATTTGAGTTGAGAAAGTATAGACTGCTGTTGGTTTGAAATATAAATGTTCAGTAAAGTAAGACATTGACTTTGTTTTTTACATTAAATAATGATGAAGCGAATAATTTAAGTAATGCTTTGAATAGTATTTATATTTTCAGAATTGACTGCATACACACACCATATATATATGATAAAATGTATAGTAACCATAAGTAACCCATTGCAAACCAAAGATCATCATGGCTATGTCGAAAGAGTGACGGTAAAAGAAAAGATATTATTTTCCAGGTTTTTCTAATGTCAGTTGGAAAAAGTGTCTATATTGTTGTTGTTTTTCCTATCATAGCAATTTTAATGTATTAAGTTTTAAATAAAAAAATGTTTTACCGAACTTTTATAATTGAATCAACCTTAGATCTAATAAACATTTATTTTTTTTATTTTGTATATTTATTTTGGTATTTAATGTTATACATATTTAATAAATAGCATTTTGTTCTTTTTTTAACTTTGATGCTAACTGCGTGATTTGAGGATTGACGTTAAATGCATTTCTATGTCATATTCTTTTTTTCAAGCAACTAATTCAGCTCCTACATTAATGTTTAAATCCCAATACTACAATGTTAGAAACATTTTTACTGCTTTTTAAAAATAAAAAAAAAAGTTTAATTTTTTTCTGTCATATTGACTTTGCAAAAAGTACATGTTCAGTAATATTAAGAATCTTAAAAAAAAAAAAGAAGACAAACTAAAAAAAAAAATGTCATTTTACTTTATCATAAATGGTTTTTATTATCTTAATATTCTCACTAGATTACCATCTTTCCCATATTCATATTCATTATTAATCAACATATATAAAATAAGATTAAAATATATTACTAATAAATATTAATGTATTAACTATTGAAATGCTAGACTAAAATCAATATTAATCAATTTTAATATTTTTAAAAATATGACCCATATACAGAAGTTTAAAAACATATTAAAATATTTTTTTAAAAAATTTGTTAGAGTTAAAGAAATATACTTTTAAATCACTTTATGAATGTTATGAGTATATTGTGACTAAATAAATTATATATTTCAAAAATCATTGAGATACTCAATTAGGTATAACATTATTTTTCTTTTATTCCTACATTTGTATAGTTTTTTGTTTTAATAAATGGTTGTACTTTATGCCTTCAGAAGTATAACTAAACATAAAATAAAAGTTTAACTTTTATCAGTCTACAGAATTATTTTATTCATTTTATTCCTCTGCTTCCATTTCTCTATCTGTATTATGGGTATAGCCTTAATGAAACGACGCTGACAATATGATGAGCTTACTGACTTGTCAGAATTTTTTACTGAAGCTATAATACAGTTGATAACCCATATCTACAACTGTTAGAATGATTCACTACTACTATTAAGAACCCCTCATTGCTTTTTAGGTCCAATATAGGTACTATTTTCAACTTATAAGGCAATTCCATAAATGAATATTATCAACTTTATTCAATGGATTCACATTATTGTATATTCTATTTTTCATCTTATCAAATCAAATTCTCATTTCTAAATCATTCTAATTCTCTGATTTTGAGCTTAGCAGAGTTAGAAACTCTACATTCATGATTGTGCTCTCTAAACCTTGCTTACTACTTTAGTGATTTTTTAGCCATTTATATATATATATTATAATTTATCATATATTTCAAGATATATATGCTCACTAGAGGGAGCTTATCAATAGTTCCAATCAAGCTTTAATAGGAGATATTGGTAAGCTCCCTCTAGTGAACATTTTAATACAAGCTTAAAAGCAAGTTACACAATTTGTTTCTTGTTTTATTAATTATATATATATATAACTTTTGGTTTTGCCAGTGAAGTTAGATTTTCAGCCATTTAATGTATTAAAAGATATAAAAAAAAGTATAAAGGAGAATTTTTCATAAACTTAATTTTATTGCAAGTTAACTTTATTATAGTTTTATAAGTATATGCCAATTTAAATTATAAATTATTTAAAGTATTTTGTATGTCCTGAACATAATTGAAGTTCATTTTAATATTTTACTATATTAATTTAAACTTGTTTATGGTTGAAGTAATCTTAAGTGTTTAAACCAAAGATATAATTTTCTATTTAGCAAGAAATTAATACTAAAAACTCAAGATTGCTTTAAACTTTAGATAAAAATTGATTACATGCATACACAAACACTAAAAATATTTAAAAGATAATTTAGAAATAATTACTTTAAATTATTAAGACTTATATAATATTAGAATATTATTAAACTAACAATTGAAAATCTATTTTTAAAATGAGTTGTAATAAATTAATTATTAATAATAATCTATAAGGTAATACTAAAAATTATCTGTTTATTTTATGACAACTTAATTTTAATAAATAAGTGCAATGTCTATGTTAACAGTATAATTACATCCTTCAACTATAATATAATAAGATTAAGTTATACATTAAAATACTGATTTTATAGTTTTATAACACAACTATAAAATAAGCTTGACTACTAAGTTAAAATTAATTAAATTCATTGATATAAATTAGTTATAAAGAATTATATTTATGAATAACATTTATAAATCAACAAAATAGTTTATAAAAATATCTCACTACTTAGAATTTATTTAACAGAAAATAAACTATATAAAAAATTGTTTAAAGATATTAGCAAAAAATATTTAAGATAAAGTTCTATGAGCAGAACTTAAGATTACAAAATATAAAGAGAAGAATATTTTTCAGGTTTTAGTTAGACTAAAAGTATACAATTTTTCAGGTTTGCCAGCCCATAGCTATATCAACTGCTCATTTAGTATCAACCAATAAATGGACAGCTAGTTATTCAATCTAAAGAATAAAAAAACATTTAAAGCTTTGCCACATAACAATTAATAAGGCTGGCATGCAATGCCTCTTATTATTTTTTTGTTGAGAATATTGAACATAACAATTACTCAAAAGTTTGTTTAATATAATAACTAAATATTTTTTAATACATTATACTGTCCTAAGGTAAATCAATTCTGTAATAAATATTTTTGTCTAGCTAAATCAATAAAAATGTGATAGCATGAATAATATAGTGTTATGACTTAAAATATCACATTAGAAATATTCATGAAGCTAAAACTTTTTAATGACACTTTTGTACAAAAAAAAATAAACATAAGCCGAATTTAATTTTGATTGTATGATAAAATAAAAATACATTTTCTTAAAATATAAATTAGAAAGATATGACTTTTATAATTTTTATTTAGAAAGTAAATGTAAAATTATATTCAAAATGGCTTATATTAACAATAAAATAAAATTATTATTAGTTTTATTGTTATTAAAATAAATAAAAATTATAATAGCAACAGTAATAATAATAGTAGTAGTAGCAGCAGCAATAGCAGTAGCAGTGGTAGTGGTAGCAGTGGTGTTGATGGTGGTAGTAGTAGTAATAATAATAGTAGTAGTAGTAGTCATGGTAATAGTGGTAATGGTATTGGTGGTAGTAATAGTACCTGCTTTGATATTCAGGTGGAAACAAACAATATGATAACCTTCAAATTCATACTCCCAAAAGGGCAAGTAAAAACAAAAAGGTATAAAAAAAGTAAGAAATATTAATCATTTAGCACTTTTTTAAAAAAGAAATTCATTTTTTAACATTTATATTTTTGAACATTAAAAAACTATACAATAATAAAATCTAGATAACGTCATTTAAATAGTTACATGACTTACTAATAGTGCCAACTGCAACAATACCACAATAGAAGGTAAAAAACCTAACCAATCATATGCAAACATAGTTAAAAGCCAGCAATTAGTTCAAAAAATAAAAATAATCAAATTATTACAACCCCCCCTCACACATTCTAGAAAACTAATGCTAATAACATAAAGAATCCAAATCTTATCACTCAGGAAATTCAAAGGTTTATCCTATTATTTGGACAAATGAACTGCTTGACATAATAAATAACAAATCAAAAATACTATGTCCCAATGATTATTTTCATCATTCTGAAGATTTTTTTCTCTTTCTCCACTGTGATATCACCCACAGTCAATAACATTAGTCTATGCAAGCTAGTAGCCATTGAACAACATTGATTGTGCAATTTTATAAAGAGCATTGCAGCGCTCACAAATTCCCGATACCTTGAAATAAAATTTTGTGATAGCAATTAGAGGTTTCATTTTCCCAGCTTAAACCTCAGGCAGACTTTGTTCTTATAACCATTGATGAAAACTGACAAAACTGCATCTCTAGAGTGCATTAAAATGCATAATTTAGATATTCCTCTTATAATTTCAAAATATGATGCAACCATTTGGAAGGTTATTCCTATTTCACATATCTATCTCTAAGACACACTGATACCCATAAAAACAATAGCTTTGAATGTATCATGGGTAACAAGTCACAATTAATTAACATATCACACCTTGATGAAAAGTCTGTCCATATTAACCTTACAGCTAAGATGAAAAACAAGTAAAACAATAAATATAATTAACAACTCAGATACATATGCACACACTAATTATTTAAAGCTATTCAATGCCATTACAAAAAATGCAAGCACATTTGACCACTGAATCAGAATTAAATAAACAAAGCAAGGTCCCACAAGTGAATAATGATGGAAATGCTAGCATAAGGATGTTAACTCCCTTCTCCACACATAATCATCAATCCAATAGGCAAAATATCCAAATGTAATAATTAATAAAACCTTCATGTCAGTTATGGAAGCAATAACATTATATCTTCCACCTATAATATCCAACATACCACTTATTACACTTGAAACCAAAAGAAAGGTACAAAAAAGGACAAAATAAATGAAAACTCAAAAATAGATTATATTCAAGCCAAGTTTACCCAGACTGACAACATTCATATCTTGCAACTTTTTATAGATTCAACATCTCTTTTAAATAATACTATCAATATTCATTGCATCAAATATCACATCTGTCCAGAGAATCCACCATTAATGTCAAAATTTAAAATCAATTGTCAATAACAGGCACCACCAACTAATAATCTTTTACAATAATCCACTTAACTACATGGTATAGTTTAACCTTCACTTCAAACAACAACATTAATCAAATTCAATCTATGTGGATGATAATGAAAATTACTTTGTTCAATATTAGAGGTATTAATTCAAACTTAAATTATACAACCTAAATTACATAATTTAAACAAAAGTTTACAGTTGCTCAAAAATCAATCTCAATTTTCCAAAATAAGCAAAGATTATGTGCATGTTCAATGACAATTTGTTGCCATCAGTTGGTATTGGAATCATTATTGCTTCAGGTTGCCCACTATCAATCTTTATGGCATTATATATAGACTCATAGCTATTAATTAATGTTACAACAATATAATGTAGTACTCAAATTTGTTTTTTGTCTATATTTCCCACAAACTTTATCAAGTATAATCTTTACTATTAATTTACTCATTGGATACATCAACAATGAGGAAGAGACATGCAAGAAAATCCACAAGTTGAACAAAAATAAAAATCTTGAAAAAACAAAAACTGTATATTCCCTCTTTTTTCTTATTTCTCAAATGTTAAACATCATGTGAGGAAAACGTTTGTATCCATTATCTTTGTACACACATTTTTGAATAAGTAAATAAACAACTATGTAACAAATGTATATAGATAACATTGAATTATGTATTAAATATTTTATCTAACATTGAATTTCATTAGGTCTAAAATTTCCGTGGTGGGAATTAACATTCCAAAATAATTTATATGTTAATCACCATGGCAAATGATGTAAAATGAATCTGAAATATCAATTATGTAATATTAATATGCTTTTGTAACTCAGGCAACATTTATACATATTTAATACATGTAACCCTTTATGAATCAATAAAGTATAATGTTGCTAAAACATAATAATAATAATAATAATAATAATAATAATAATAATAATAATAATAATAATAATAATAATAATGATGATGATGATGATGATGATGATGATGATGATGATGATGATAACATCAACAACAATAACTACCACCAACAGCAGTAATAATAATAATAACAACAATATAATAATAAAGATGTTGAAAAATGCAAATAAAATAGTACAAATGAACTATTGACAGAGTTACTTAATGCAATAAGATTAGATAAAATTTATAAACAAAATATATCAGATATAAGAACTGTAAATAAAGCAACTAAAGATTACTAAGTTTTTAAATGACATAGTTGGAATTAAAGATATTTATAGCTTATTATATTAGTAATTTGTTTTCACAGAAATATGACTACTGTGACAAATGTTATTTCAAAAAACTCATATACTGTTTACATTATACAAAGATAACTCATTAACTCATGGGATTTTTAAATACAGATTGACTCATAGCACTTAAGTTTAACATTCCACAATTGCACCGACTACTCAGAGCAGCTAGTAATCAAATCATAATAACATTAATCAAACAATAATGTAACTTAAAAGTGTTTTCTGATTTGTTATACTTTAAGTAATTGATATATTAACATACTTCTCAAAATTAAGATTGTAATTTAAAACTTTTATAATAGTGATGTTCACATTTTGTTGTAGTCAACACTTCTGGTAGAAATATCAAGCTTTTAACACTCATGGACACATTAAATATCAGTATCTTAAATGTGTCTATATCCAATACTTCTAGTTATCTGTTTCACTATATATATTTTCTTTGTAACATTTAGAGTTGTTTTAACTCATCTTTACCACTGCTAAAAGTAATTAGTATCTCCTTATCTAATAACAACAGTGTTAAACAATTTTGGTTGCCATTATATTTATTGAAAAATTTTAAAATAATTGAATGGCTTTAGTATTAGGAAGTTTGTAAGACATTTGAGTACTAGAAATAATATCCAGACAACAATTCAATGATTTTGATTTCTAGTCTCTGCCATTCCCTACTGCATCATAGGACACATGATTTTCTAAATCAGAATTGTAATAACTCATACTTAATTGTTCAATAGAGATTTTCTGATTACACTAATTTTTATTTTTATAAGTTGCCTTGCTATTTATTTATATTTTAGTTTATTGTGTTTTTTATTTTATTTCTCCAAATCAATTTAAACATAATGTATCAGTTTACACACTACAGTTAATTTTATTATCTGAGTCCTTTCTATCTAGTTCAAAAAATAAAAAATCTGATCACTTAACTAAAAGACATTTAAAACTATATTAATAGGATTAGAATAAAAATGGTAAAAAATATTATCTGTCAAATCAGTGTTTAAAACGTTAAATCTACAGAATATTTATTATCACTAATATCTTTTGAGACATCAATAAAATAAAACTACTGATTATATTAAGATATTCCCAAAGTATTTTAATTACGTCAAACTAGTGAAACTTATTATTGTTACCATAAGCTTCTTTAGGCTCAAAATTTTATTGCTATTAATAATGATGAGATTTATTATAAACAGTTAAATTGATATTTCATTATTGAACTATTTTCTCTATCTTTTTTAATTAAATAAAAATATTTTTATTTTCTATCGTAAATGCTAATTAGAATCTAGCTCATTTCCCCCCTTTACATTAGAGGTCCATAATAAGTACTATTTAGAAAAGAAATTTTTTTTTTTCAGTTAACTACAAATATCTTCTACAAGAATTTTTTTTATAATGGGAAATCTTTTTTATGCTTTTTTACAAGTTTCAATATGCCTAGAGATTGAGATTTTGATATACAGAAAGTAAAACGAATTTTGCCATCCAACAAACATTTTATTATGTTATAAGTAAGCTTATGGCTTATGAGTTGCCCTTCCATAAGACTTCCTAAAGATAAAACTAATTATATATCCAGTTATTGACTAGCCAATGAATATCTAGCTAATCATAAATAGAAGAATAAAATCATCGAAAAATACTTTGAACTCTCATCATGTTGAGCAGACGTTGATCAGCTTAGTGAATAAATCCATATTGTTTTATTAGTCTACTTTAGAAAGTTGGTGAAAGTATTATTAACATGCAATGATAGATATAAAACCTGTTTAATTTAATACGAAGATTAATTACTCAAATATTTTTAACTGTCTCTTATGCTTAGTGTGTTATAGTAAATATAACAGTAAAAAAAAAAAAGACACATTTGATAGTAATATATATATATATATATATATATATATATATTATGTATCAAATGTATATATATATATATATATATATATATTATTGCAATAAATGAAAAAAGTTACAACTAATTTATGTAAATGGCTTCAATTTTCAATACTTTTTTTTTTTTAGCAATCTCTAGATATTATCATAATATTCTCAAACATCAAATAAATACTCTTTATATTTGAGATATAAAATATATTTTTTTGCAATAATATATACTTCAAGTAAACTTAAAGATGAAAACCTACAATATGACTTTATGAACAATCAACTTCAAAAATCAGAAATATGCAAACACTATTATAAGACATACCACAAGTAAACCAGGTTCATGAGATAGCAATGTTTTTTTTTGTAAAATAAAATAAATTAAGTTATAAAGTTTAAAGGCTTGTATAATGAAGGTTATACCTACAAAAGTTTTTCAAGTCTAAATTAAAATATTTAAAAATTATAATATTCTAAGTGATATTCTAATCTCAATACACATTTGTAAAATAAATTAATTGCAGTGTTTTATAATTCTACATTAACATGCATGATTGGTGTCCATTTTCAATATGTTTTATAGTCATAAAAACTTAGCAATTGGCATTAAAAGCTGTTTTACAATTTGTCACTTTTGATTGTAGATTACATTGCAACATTGTATTTAGTAAATATTCAAGGCACACTGTTTAAGCATTCAAGAATTCACAATTACTCTTTTTTAAAAATATATGCAAATCTTTATTAACCACAAAGAAAGAATAAAACAAAGAAAGAAACAATATATATATATATATATATATATATATATATATACACACACAAATAAACAATATATATATATATATATATATATATATATATATATACACACACAAATAATAATACAGTGTCAATCATTCATTACACTTTTAAACACCAATAAAGAGTTCAGCTCTAACAGGTCAGATGGCTGATAAAGTCAAGGTTTATTTCAGAAATCAAAGAAGGCAAATATGCAATATTACAAAGGGTAACTGCCCTATTTCATTATTTGACAGATTGTTATACTAGGGCCTTCCCAAATAGTTTCCATGGTTTTCTTAAGCAAGAGTCTCAGGTATTAATTGTAATATGCTTCCCAATCACTATCAAGTTTTGTTAGCCAGTTGAACTTATCGAAGACCAAATTGCATCATATTGTCAAAAATGGTTTTCAGGGTATGTACTGTTACCATTGCATTATAGGGATTAAATTTAGCAATATATTGCCTAAATAGGTATTTTAGGTTTATAAATGGCTTGTGAAACACTTGATTTTATTTGTCTAAATGCTAGGCAATACTTGAATAAATGCTGGAACGTTTCTTCATTAGTCTTGCATAGGCAACAGGTTGAGTCCAAATTCAGGCATAGTTTTTGGTTTGTTCTGTAGTTGTTTAGAACAAACCATTCATTAGCTTAAAAACAGATTTCATATAAGATTGGGATGCATGTAAAGAGTGGAAGTTCTTCAGTCTGTGCTTTTTTGCAATGTTTTAACCAGGGATTATCATGGGACTTAAAGTGATTTATTACATTTTTATATTTAATTCTCTTAAGGGTGGGCATGTAAAGATCATATTGCAAATCCCTGTATGCAATTGACATGTTAGCCACAAATGAAATACCCTGTGCAGTAATGTCCTTAAGAATGCATATATGGTAATTGGGAAGGCTAAAGCAATGACTTTTAATTACATTAATATATGTTCTTGCCTTAATATAAGATACATATAGTGCGGGATCTATCTGGTTAAGCTGTCCTTTATTTCTTAAGTAACTGTGTGGTCATTATCAAAACCCTTTTTGATATGCCATCCCAGATATATTTCCTTGCAATCTTGTTTATTCTAAGGACTGTTGTGTTACTTAGTGTTAACCAGGATGCATAATATGCCAGAATCCCTGATATTATAGCATATAAAAATCAAGGCCCTTTTAATTTCATATAGTTTAATCGATGAGAAGGTAATTATTTTAGCTTCAATTTTTTCAATAATTAATTTATTCAAATAACTGTTCAACTTTTGTTTTAGGGGGGGGGGATGTTGAATGGCATTTTTTGCCTGAGACTAATTGCCAAGCTGATGACTTGAGTGGCTGAATAACATATCCAGTTTGAGACTGAAACTCATTTAAGATATTCATTACAAGCTAGATATATAGCTATCTTGAAATATTATAATAATATCATCAATGAATACAGTTACAGTAATGTTTGCACCCAGATGTTGGAGAAAAAGGTCATGTACATGGTTTTCAATCTCTCAAATGAGGGGGTCAACATAAATAGGAAAAAGAAGAGCAGCCAAGGGTGATCCCTGAGGTATAGCCCTCTTAGGTATAAAAAATTAGATCTTCAGATGAAGTTTTTAATTGATATGTGACCATTTGTTATGTAGTTTTAAATAGCATTCACCAAATATGGATGATCCAGGATTATAGGTTGGAGGGGCTGTATGAGAAAAGACCAATCAACTAGATAAAAAGCAGCATTAAAATCTATTTAAACAGTATAATATTGAGTTAAGTTTAATTCCCTGTCATATTTAATGGAGTTACAAATTTTTATTGTGGCATTTACTGCATGCCCACCTTTGATTGCATGATGTGCTGTTGATATTCTGGAGTCAATATGATGATGTAATCTCTTCAAAAGAATTCTAGCTACAATTTTGGTATCTATGTCTTGTCTCAATAATATTTGTGGTACATATTGTTTCAATCTGTAAAAATTGCATGCCTGTACATAAAGCACCATATTAAACTTTGTTGATGTTATCTTTAATTAAAAATAAATATGGCAATATTATATAATACTGTGACCAAACTCAGGTTGATTTTTTGTAATGACCTGAATTATATTTCTTTAGAGCAATCTAACTTTTATTTCTTTTTTGAGTTTCCATATAAACCACTTGTTTTAATAAAGATGAGTTTATTTATATTATTGCTGTTTCAATCATTATTCATTTTTATAATAAATTATATTCTCTTTCTAATATAGTTGAAATAAATTACTTTTAACATCTTTATTTGTACTTTGAGTTAACTTTAATGTTTAATAGTATTGTTTTCTCACACTTTCGTCTTCTTTTTTTATCAGTGATAATATAAAATTTTTGTCTATATATATATCGGTAGAAAATGATCTATTTTAAAATGCCTTTAATTAACACAAAATATCTGTTTGTATGTTTATTTGGATCAAATCTTTTAATTGATATTTAATATAATTCTTACAAATGAGTTTTTTTTTCCAAGTTTATACAGACATTAGGTATTAATAACTTGCAATATATCAGCGGTGCCCAATCTAATACTATTATTGGGTTGAATTTCAGATTTCACTAATATTATTTGAAGAACATTTCAGACATTTGCATTAGATAATGTAATGATATTTATATGTGCTTCATGTTCACAATTTAAAAAATTTTAAGGAATTTTTAAAAAAATAATTTTGATTATATATATTTAATTTATATGCACTGATAAATGTATATGGTATAAATAATGATAAATTTATTTTTAAAATATGTTAAAACAAAATCTGTTTTTATTAACAATTACAAAGTGAAAATGAATTTCTTAGAAACAGTAATCAAAATATTTGTAAACAGATTAGTTAAATAAGGAAATAAATATCTCACATAATTTAGGCAGTTATTTTAATAACCTCTTTCAAAGATAAAAATTGGCAAATGATATGATTGGGAATATTGAACTGCAGATCAAAATGAAGGTCAGATATTATCTACATGCAATAGATTGAAGGACTCAAATAACTACAGATGGATCCTATGTTGCAGATAAGCCAGCTAAAAGAGATATAAATAGGGATCATAAACTTATTCTGATTATTCTTATTCTGATTTTATTCTGTCTACTCTGCTGTATGCTTTAAGTAATCCAGCTTATCTTATTCAGCTATTGTATTTATTTATGCAGCTTAGTTCCAACATAATGCAGGAGTAGAGAAGCCGTCATCTGTTTCACTCTGACCATTTGGTGGAATGCAAACTACAGTCCATTGCTAAGGTTAAAGAATAAAGTTGTCAACTAATGGAAAACATTGAACATTATATCTAATATGTTTATGCTTTATACACATAAATATTAAATGCCTAAAGCTTTAGAAACCATCCACCAAGTAAAGAAAAAATTACCACCACAGATACTTCACGGATTTTGAATTATGATAAAAACCTACCACCACCAAAGCTATGGTTCAACAGATAATGTGTGCTGAACTATACTAATACCTAAATAATAAATTCAAACTTTTACTGCTGAAATAATTAGGTTATGAACTTTAAAAGAATATAAATCTCTAGCATTACTAAATTTTATCTCCACTCTAATGAGAACCTTTTTGTCAGTAATTGTTTGTCAAACCTGTTTATAAGCAGGTATGGCAAGTGATTGTGGTTTTGTTCTCTTTATCATGCCACAATTTGGTCAGGAATAATTTTATACAAAGCAATTAAAGTTTATTATAATAATCTCAGTTTTTTTTTTGTTAATTTTAATTAAACCTGTGATTTCCACTTCATTTGAAAAATAAACATTTTAAACCTGTAATTTAACAAATCCTGGATGGAGTTCCAACTGGCTGCATAGACAGTTTAGATTAAGGTTGCCATTGATTATATATGAATAGTTCTGTTTTAAGCAAACTATCACTCTAGACTCAAGAAAGAATAATGTAGAGTATCTACTGAAGTTAGCAGCTTTAATTTAGGCTCTTTGTTTTTAGGATGTGGACACTATTTTATTTATCTTACATAAGTGTAACAGCATTTACAATTACTGGCCTCTTATATTCATTATTTTATTTAATGCAATAGTATGTGATGGAAGGAAATTGTTATCCTATATTTATTATCTACCGTGTCTTTGTACATGTCTTGATGTGATATGTATACATCTGCTGTTCACTCTTACATATTTTACATTTACTCTGAACAGCAGTACATGGTAGATGCTTATTCCAAACATTTGCATATACCTGGTTTATGCATTTGTTATTGTTCCATAGGTTAATCTAATAGATGTTATTTGCTGTATTTTATATTTTCTGTATTATTTTTGTTACTTATCTGTATTAATGGCTGAAGTTAATCATAGCATTCAGTTATTTAGATAGTTTCTAAAATAATTTTTTTTCTCTCTGATATTACCATTCTCATTTTTCCAGGTCGTTAAATCTTAAAACTGTGACAATAATTACTTGTGATCATGAGATATGCTGTGAGTTGATATCTCTTTAGAATCGTATAAGAATATCCTATACCAGAGTATTCAATCTTATCTGTCCATAAAATTTGTAAAACTAATAGATGTGATAAATAAATAATGGTATGTAATTGTTTTGTAAGTGGGCAAGCCAATTATCCTATTGTATGTGCTGACTTTTAGTATAATATGTAAACAAATTGTAAAGTCTCATTATTTTTTTAGCAAATTGTCATTATTTTGCAATCAATAATTTAATTGGAATAAGATGAGGGTCTCATGTGTCTAGCTGAGTTTAGTAGACTGTAAAATAAAAAAATATTGTTCTTTGGTGTCAGAATAAGGAACTTACACATAGATTACCCCTAGGTGATTTTCATCTGGGTTGTACATTTTGGACAGTTACAATAATATGTTTTTAACTGAAACACAGGCTTATTATATACCTGTATCTATATATGTAATATAGGGTATATGAGCACAGACTTTCAGATGATCCATCACTCTCCACTCTATCTAATAACACTGATACACTCAAGCACATATGTGCTGAAAAGATAAATAATCACCAATATACGTATTTCATGCTAAACCAGCAATCGTCAGTTGGTCCAGATTATCATCTCCCACACATATATACTATAAGTGCTCAGATATATATTAAGACAGACCATCCTCATACTTTAATGGACAGGCTCCAATCTACTACACACTCCAACTCTTCAACTGTCCATCCAATTGAAAATCTGATGATGGAATGCTCGAAGGCCACCCTGAGGCCGAGATTCTAGTCACACCCATGTTGACCTAAAGTTAATCTGAACCCCACATGTACAGGACGTAATCCATTAAATACACTTCACTCTCTTGAATTGATTGTTCAATTTAAATGTTTTTTAAATGCTTCCTTCAAAAACATCAAAATCTTATAAATGATTTCTAATGTGCACAAAATTTATTTCAAATGCTAAAAATATAGTAACTTAATTTTTAAATTTTTATATGATTAGTGCACTAAAATTTTTTTTCTTCATTTATAAATTTGGTTTTTCAAAAAGAAAATGAAGATTGATCATGATGAGTTGGAAAAAGCTAAGAATTACATATACATTGAACAGATTATTACTACAGATAGAAACAATGAATAAAATTAATCATATAATTAAACTTGGTTGGAGTGGTTTTGGTAGAAGTAATTTAATATTAAAAGGAAATATGCCTATGTTTTTTGAAAAGAAATGTTTTTAATAAATGCATCTTTCCTGTTTTTACTCATGGGTTTAAGAAATGGTCACTATACAGAAAAGCAATATAGATTCTTCATACTACTCAATATAATATAGAGAGATATGTGTTCAGAGTAATAAGAAAAGATTGAAAATAAAATATATAGGTGAGGGTATTATTGAAAAATTAAAAAAATGAAGTGGAGTTGAACTGGTCGTTTTGCTGGAAAAGATTATAATAGTTGGATAGTTGAAATCTTGTAAAAGTCTTAGAAAGCAATTACATATGAGATATATGGATGAAATTTGAAAATGTGCTGGGGAGATATGGAAAAGTGAAACTAGAGATTGAAAAAAGTGGATTGAACTTGAAGAGATCTTATTATGATGTGAAGCAATAACTATTAAAAATGAAGATGATGATGTAAATTAAAATCAAAACAGAGGACATGCATAAATTAATGAATTCAATTACTATTTTTAAAATTAGTGATTAAATTAATTTATGGATATCCCATGTTTTTATTTCAAGTTACATATCACAACTAAAATTATGGTTGAAAAAATAAAATATTTTTTAGTGTATTATTTGTCAAATTAAATAAAAGCATTTGTTTGCAAAATATTTTTTTATGTTTATTATTTGTATTTTCTTCATTTAATAATTCAACTTTGATATTTATTTATAATTACAGATATCTGGTTCTGGATTACAAATCTGTCCAGTATGAAGTTAAATATATATCTGTAATAGATTTTGCACAATTTTTACCTTGCACATAAACTGATTTCCGAAATTTATTCCTAGGATGTGAAGCTCAGGTCTAAATGTCAAAAGAATGTTACATTAACACAAATTGTCCAAAATTTCTATTTGTCGTTGTCATTCTTAAAATTATCATAATCTTTCTGGTTTTAGTCATAATTTTGTGAATTGTTTATTCTTATTTATTATCAAAATGGTTATTTATTTATCTATCTATCTACCTCTCTATGTATGCATCTATTTATCTACCTAACTATTTATCTACCTACCTAACGATATGTATTTGTCTATCTGATTATCTACCTACCTATCTATCTATCTATCTATCTATCTATCTATCTATCTATCTATCTATCTATCTATCTATCTATCTATCTATCTATCTATCTATCTATCTATCTATCTATCTATCTATCTATCTATCTATCTATCTATCTATCTATCTATCTATCTATCTATCTATCTATCTATTAATCATAATCTTAATTTTTTTGTACTTTAACTTTTTTTTACAAGTATTACTCTTTAACATTTTTAAACAAATTTTGTGTACATATGTGTTTTGGAGCCAACAACATTCAATTATTCAATAGTTCTATGTTCAGTATGCTATTTCAATCGAAAGGAGACAATAAAAGACTCAGCTGTTTTGCTAATGTGAATCTAATCTGATTAATAAGTGCTCATTTTAATATTAATTTCTAATTCCATATAAGAATTCATTAAAAAAAAAGTGGTATCATTGAGTGTCTTTTATATTTCAATATGGAAAACTGTTTCAAAAATATTGTAATAATTAAGACACATTTCTATGTTCAAATAATCCACTAAATGTTTTGAAAGGGTATTGCTGAAATATCATAATGTTTAGATGGGTGGCTTGAATATTTTTCTATTTGAATTTTTACATAGCAATATGCACTGGACTATTTTCATACATATCTATTGCCAATTTTGCCTTCAATCTTATTTATAAAAAATATTACAAATATTTATTCCTTTCATAGTCACATATCATTCCCGAAAAGGATTTCTATTTACACGTAGCCATGTGCTAATTAATAGACTGGGAATATATTAGCTTAACTTAAGACAATGAACTATTTATATGAATTCTCACAATATATATATATGTACTTTCCTCACCATAAATTATTTTAGTATATATAAGAGATTCATTATGTAACTTTGAACTTAATATGATTGAATGCAAATATATATAAATATAACTTTTTATGTTACAAACATCATATTTTTACTTTTTTATAAATGAAAAATAAAAGAAAGAAAAGATATTTTAATTTTATTGAATCAGACCAATTTTTCTTAAATGACACAGCTTTAACTGAAAGTCCCATTAACACCACATGTCACTCTTGCAAGCACTGATCTATTGGGGAGGAATTAGAGAATACTTCATGGTTAAGTAAGCTATACATCATTCAGTTAAGGAGTCTTTTTTTAAAGAGACTATCAAGACAGAATGCCAATTTTTTCTAGAATGCTATACTTTCATAGAAAATATCAGGTCACAATTATATACTTTTTAAAAGTATCTAAATATGCATTTTTTAGAAGAAAAAAGGATAATTATAAAATTTTCTTTCCAATTATTATATCAAATGTTACTGTTGTTTTTATAAATTATATTTTAATACATATTACTATATGCATATATAAATATTTGTGCGTATGCACGAATTGGCAGTTATATTAATTTCAAAACAATTCATTTTTATTAGAAGTGTATGAATTGCAATTCAAATAACTATCGAAAAAATTATCATAATAAAAAAATTGAATATTTCTCTACTTAGGGAAGTTATATGATGTCCGAATGCCATTAGCGACTGATTGAACATGGAATTTGGGAAAATTTGTTCTTAAATCCGACACTCTGCAACTTCAGTTTAACTTTAATGATTAGTATATTTTTATATAAATTTTGATAAAAATAATACATGTATTTAAAAATTTATTGATAAATATTATGTCTTTATTTAATATATAGGATATATGAGCACAGACTTTCACACGACCCACCACTCTCCACTCTATCTCATAACATTGATACATTTGAACACATATATGTCGAAAAGATAAATAATCACCAATATACGTATCTCATGGTGATTATTTATCTTTTCGACATATATGTGTTCAAGTGTATCAGTGTTATGAGATAGAGTGGAGAGTGGTGGGTCGTGTGAAAGTCTGTTCTCATATATACTATATATTACATATATAGACACACGTATATAATAAGCCTGTGTTTCAGTTATGTTTTTATTTATATATATAATATTAATTAATTACCAATATTTATGTGTGCCTATTTTTTTTAGTAAAAAAATATTTTTTTAAAAAAAAACTTGATCGTTTAGCATCAAATAGCCTTCAGTAGCTACTTGTTGAAAAGTACTACTTATTGATTCAGTTTTCAATAGAGTCAAGTTAAATTATCTGGTTGAACGTTATAAATTCTTACAGTTATCGCTTAGTTTTTGTAGTAATATTCTCATAATTCATACTATATTCATAGCTATGCAAATATCAAAGCTGTTACTAAACATTTGAAAAATAATCTTTGATTAAAAATAGTCACACAAAAATGCCATTACTAATCTACAGGGGATTACAATTACTAATTGTATTTACTTTTTAGTATAAAGAAAAAGAAAAATCTGAGTATACATCGTTACTGTATAAAATTAAGAAGAAACTATTCAATGCTTGAAATGACAACATTCCAAAACACACACATATATATATATGAATTTATTTTTTTGCCCTTTTAAATTGTCTTCTCATAGAATTGTAAGTAAAAATATTAATTTGGTTAGAAATAAGAAAATTGCTTAGAAGAAATGTATTAATTCCAAATAGAAACAGCATTAGAGCCATAAATAGTCAAAATAAGTCATAGATCAATTCATAGATCACATGACCCTATCTCTTGAGCTTGTAAGTTATAAATAGTGAGGATTGCCAATTCCTCTACAAGCTTTATGATAAATGCTTAGCCAGAGCCAGCACTTAAAATATCTCTGTCAGGAACCCCTCCCCAAACTCCTGACCATGGTTTGAACCTACCCTGACACCTGTCTGAGGAGTGTCAAAGCAGGAAACTATGGTCAGGGGTTTGGGGAGGGGTTCCTGACAGAGATATTATAAGTTCTGGCTCTGGCTAAGCATTTGTCATAAAGCTTGTAGAGGAATTGTCAATCCTCACTATTTATATCATTAGAGCCAGTCCCATTTTCTGATCACTACGTACTGATAATTGATCTTGACATCACAAATGGATTGATTTCACTTAAGCAAAAGAACTATTAGATTACTAACCAAAGAAAGAGTCATAGAGGTAATACCCTTGGAAGAATACATTTACTTTCAAAAAATAAATATCCTATCTAGATAAGCTGAGGAGGCATGGTTTGCTTTTATTGGAATACTTCAATCCCTGATAACACACCATACCAAAAGGAGGAAAGGACCACTTACTCTAATGAAGAAACTAGATTTCTTAAGCAACCTAATAAAGTCTTATGTCATAAGCTCAACAAACATTGAAGATCTAATCAACATAAAGAAAGAGTAAAGAGGCAAACAAAAACAAATTGGTCAATACATTGCAATAAAAAGGGCTAATGTTTTCCTGGTAAATCAACAATATTGGACAAAAGCTTACTTTAGATGGGTACTTGGAGAAAAAAAACAGACCACATCAAACATAAAAGGCATTTCATACATTGGCACCTCAATGCTGACAAAAATTATGGAACATTACAGACACAAACTACAGGATTCTGAAGAATTCCAAGCAAATCAAGAAAGAGAGTTTTAATTACTTCACAACCATGGCATATCTCAAGATACAATGCTAACATAACTACAAACAATGGCTGACCATATTCATCCTGGATTACATGGAATCCCAAGATTCATATTGGCTCATCTAAGCCAATTCTCAGTACCAATCATTTATAAAATGCTAACGCATCTGGCACAATGAAAAAAAAAAACAATTCCAGATCTACATCTAAGAAAACAACTGGAAACAGAGGGGACAGCTTAGATGCTCAAAATATTTAAAGGAGATGGAGCAGAAAAGAATCAACCAAATTTTTAATAGTCCCATAACATTCAAAACTGGTGATTATGTACTTTTGAAAACTCCCAAAGCCAGTGATCAGCAGAAGTATATGTTTAAGAAATTCTTAAACATATACAAATGGTCATTTCAGATAAACCATAAAGGGGGAGAATGATTTTCTCCTACTTACTCAGGAATGGTAAAATGATATCTGTAATGCTCATAGCCTAAAACCAATAGCATCACCCTAGAATTATGCTATTACCAATATCAAGTAATATCAAATTAATGACCATGATAAATTTATGTAAGACCTTTTAATAAATAAATTTAATAATCACAACAGATTAAGATAGTGAGTGGGAAATGTCATATAGGAACATTTAGGATATGACAAAAACCATTCCCACTAAACAACATCACACCATAATGTATTTGTGACATCACTGTCTAAAGTATTCAATGGTCAACCATGTAATATTGATCACATAATATGCTTAGTATTGTAGGGCATGACTAAAACATGCCGCATGTTAATAAAGGCGAGGAATCTATAAAAACTAACACAAGACCTCTTACCAATTTGGTTAGGTCAGCACATATGTTGTAATGCAACGTTTAGGGTTATAAGCAAGAATAAAGTTTAGTAATAAATACTTAAGGCTATTATTCATGCTAATGTCACAAATCCTTATGTAGCAGTAGTACTGTTTGTACTAGCCAGTGAAGAGATGTTAATCAATAATTGGTGAATATTTGATAGGTAGAGGAATGAAGAGGAAAGTATCATATGTTTACTAACTGTAAACTAGAGCACTTGTGTAATTGAACCTTTTTACGGAGAAATCAGTTAACCTGCTGAAGTAGTAGTCTTGTGCTCAGAAGTTCTAGGAAAGTTAATAGTGAAGCACCATCAAGTAACTAGTAGAACAAAATTCCAGTGAATATAATAATTATTGATGGAATTTTGACTTTATAAAAAAATGATAAGAAGAAATATCAAAACCAAGGGTTCTGATTAGCAACCATATAATGCATTATTTAGTTCTCAATACAATTATTAACATTCCCCAAAAGATTTAAGTATGGTTTAGTTAACAATGACTTTTTTGCCTTAGGATTAGGGATTAAATGTAAGTCTGGTACCTTTTCTCATTTATATAAATAGTTCATTTACATCTAATTACTTTGTCTTAATGTTTGTGGGAATCCAGGCAAAGATTTTCTTTCATTGCAATAAAATAGTTCATTCATTGTAACTAAAATCAGTGAAAGAATGTATCTTTTGTGTAGAATTGACAAAGATTTTATGTAGATAAGTTTTAAAAAAAATTAATGAGAGAGTTTGTACCAATGAGGTATATGTCAACCCTTTTGTAGTCAGTACATTATAAAAAAAATATTCACTTAATATATCTTTTAAACCTCAGATTGAAATAATTTCCTTATAACAGGAAGCCATAACAGTGGCATACATAGTTTCAATTCTTTGTATAAATTAAAATAGCTCATTACTTTATTCATAAGTCAATAACTATTATCTACATATATATTCATAAATGCAAGCATACAACTCAATAGGAATATTAGAAATAAATAAGAAATTCCAATTTTATATAAATCTGTTATGCTAAAAATGATTGTTTTAAATAATGTTTAAGGAAAGAAAACAATAATAAATTGCTTGATAAAATTGTTATTTCAAAGAAGCTGTGCATAACTATGACAACCAGAGATCACATGATCACCATCTCTTATACTAGCACATAATTGTTATTAAACGAGGCAAAACTGTCCATACAGTAGAGCCACCCTGTGAAAACCAGAGTAATCAATGGATGCCAGAAGGCTTGTGTATGAATCCCTATTTAGTACAAGCCTGAAACTAGTCTGGGGATATTGGATGAGTAGGCACTAGATAGGGATTTTATGCACAAGCCTTCTGACATCCATTGATTACTATGGTTGGCACAGGGTGGCACTACTGTATGGAGAGTTTTGTCTTGTTTAATAGCAACCAGAGATTTTATTAAAAACTAAAAGAGGAGATAAAAACAGTTTGTGAATTGTTGTCAACAAAAACAAAGAGATATTTGCTTCTTTTTTTAAAAAAAAACGTATGCATTCACTTGTCATAGAATAAAATTAAAATTTAGAATACTTTATCTCATCACATTATTGATGATGCATAAATTTATGAAGTTCTGTACAAGGAAAGTTTATTTCATGGAGACTTAAAAGTTTATCGATTATTCTAAACAAATTAAAATGTAATGGCTTAATAATGACTCCTCATTTAGAACTTTTGTTCTAAACAAAATTACATGGGACCAAAATACTCATAGGATGAATATTTGATATCCAATAAACATAGAACAAATATTTTATATTAAATATTGATATCTGTTATCAATAAAAAAGCTAATTAGATGTGTTAACAATATATATTATGAGAGGATTATCTGTAGATAAACATTGATATTGATTCTATTCAGCATCATTATAATGTCACAATGTCATATCAGACTACTTCATATTGGATAGAACTGTTTTTTTACAAATAGACTTTCAGTTCATGTCTAAATTTTATGTGTGTTCAATGATCTTTATATAACAGAAATAAAAAAAAACATCTCTCTGTAAAGAAATTAAAATAACAATATCAAGTAAATATAGACATTCAAAATCATAGCTCATATGCATTTAATCTATCATATATTTCGTATTATAAATAATAAATGGATGATTATTTTCAGAGACCTCTAACATTATTTATAGTACCTACTAATAGGAAATCTTACAACAATATTTTACATTTTCATGTTCTGCTAATATAGCATATTTTATTTAGGGTGGAATATCTAATAAACATATTCTTATTAAGTAAGTGAAGGTCTATCACAGATTATTAAATCCTATTCAAAAATATATTTATTTATTGAAATTATTTATGTTCTTTTATATGGGATTAATGTGTCAACAAAATATAATTAAGAGAAATAATTATTATTATTCCAAGTAACAACCTCATCAGTTTGTGCATGCATGCATAACTTATTAAGATTTTTGATTAATTAGACTGATACAAACATAATACACAGACATGTTTACATTTTCTCATTTATAAATATGTCTATTGTTTTTTATACCACCATGGATCCAAACATTTAATATTATTACAACATAAAAAGTTTGTTTATTTATTCTATTTTATGTATGGCCATAGTTCATTTACAAATTGTAAATATATTATTATTATTATTATTATTAGTTTTATGTATTGCTGAATTAAGGATTAATTATCCAGTCAGCTAATATATATATATATATGAATTCATGGTATTATTTCCAGGAGCTTCCATGTAATAAAAATATAATAGCTAAATAACAATGTTTCAGAACAATAATAAGTACTTTAATCAGAACTTCTTTTCTCTCAAATTATCAGAATGTACTTGTTATTGTACTGAAACATTGCTATTTAGCTGTTATAAGTCACACAATAATATAATGTATGTGCACATATAAATAAAGTAAAAGAAAAGTTGAAATAAATACAGACAAAAAATTTTAGTAGATATTTTCTACATTCACTGAGAATAATAATCACTATAAAATTTTAAAAACTCTGGATTTAAAATAATTTTTATTATAAATAAATTCTGATTTTGAATTTAAAAATAAGCAGTCATTTATTTTTGAAAAATCTTTTAATTAATGCTTGTGTATAATTCTCTGTCTAAGTAAAAGCAAATAGTTGACACTTTAATAGAAATCTAAAAGTAGCTTTTGATTAAATTGTTTTTAATTAAGATAAGGATTATACAAAAAAACTCACTTTTCAATTAAAGTGTTTTTATCACCACAGATGACTCTTACAAAAAGGATTGATAAAAATATTAGTTCAGTCTAGTTTATATTTTTGAGAAGCGGTTAGCTAATAACTAGCTGCAATGTTTGGCTAAAATATTTTTTTTTAAATTTAAAATAATATTTATTATTATATAATTATAAAAGATATGTTTAGTTTGATTAACACAATTTCTTCAAAGCTGTCATAATATCCAAGCACTGACCTCTTTACCTAATACATCTTGTTAATTCACTGACTAAACAGTGATTACTATGTTGTCTTACATTCCTTTACTAATTCATTCATAGACTGCAAAAGATAGTTTACTACCAAATTTCACATGTGGATGGAGCAGTTCCTCCCCATACCAATTATATAGTATTCTTGGGCCAATATTTTAAGCATGCATTAAAGTAATCATCCCAATCTCTATCTAGCTTCCTCTGCCAATTTATTTTTTTACTATCAAAACTAGTGAGAATCTTATTGCCCATATTGTTTCAATGTATGAATTATTACCATTGTATTATGCAGATTGAAACTCATCACATATTTTTTATTTATATATTTTATATTTATTTTTGGCATGTGAAAGACTTTCGATCTCAGATCCTGAAATGCATGGCATTACTCAAGCAAGTGCATAAATGTTTCACTGCTCTTCTTACAAATAATACATGCTTCATCCAAATCCATTCCTAGTCTTTTATTAATATAGGAAGTAGTAGGCAAAATTCCACTGATCAACTTAAAAATAAATTTCATGGATGATTGAGGTGTATATATATTGAGGGAATTTTTTTAAGAACAATTTTCATTGAGCATCCTAACCAAGAATTTACATTGTGGTAAACTCTTTTTGTTAAATCTTTATAATTTATTCCATCAAGTCTTTGGATATTAAGATCATCTTGTAAGTCTTTGTATGTTATAAACATGTTGGCAAAATGTGATCTTGAAACCCATTTCATTATAAATTTTTATATCACCAGTAGGGAGACTAAAGGACTGATCCTTCATTATGTTCAAATAAGCCCTGGCAGTAATAAACATAATAATAAGATTTTGGGTCAATTAAATTAAGCCTACATTAATCTATTGGTAGCTGTAATACTGAAGTTGAGAGAAGGCTAAATTTCTTTCCCCATATGAATTTTTTAGCCATCTGTATAATCCTTAGGGTCATTTTGTTGTATAATTTCAACCACAGTCCATAATAACCAATGACTGCAATTGTAATCACATTGAAAATCTTTGTTCTAGTCATTTTATAGAGTTTAAAAATGAAAATCTATTAATTCTTTCTTTTATTTTTTTGTAACTAGTTGATTTAATTGATGATTCATTTTAGTTTTGGATAAATACAAAGGGATGCCAAGATATGACTTAAGCTGAGCTAAAAACACATTTTGGTATTCTTTACCCTGTTGCCAATTGACAAGCCACCAATTTAGCAAAATTTACTACTTTCTGTAACCTGCTGAAAATTTCCAATTTAATTCATAACTATATAGATATTATAACTGATTTCAAAAATTATTATAATGTCATCTATAATGGTTGTGACTTTTACTGTAACTCCCAATTGGGCCAGGTAGATTCATTTATTAATGTTTATATTTCCTTTACCATGAGATCTACATAAATAGCAAATAAGAGTGTTGTTAATGGTGAACCTTGTGTGATTCCTTTACCAGGTATGAAGAACTCTGACCTTCTCATACAGTTTTTATAGGAAATTCTATTATTAGTAATATTTATTATTGCATTTAGTAAATATTGATCATCTTCTATCAGTCCATTCAGGGAATTAAAAAGATAAGCCTTGTTAACCAAGTCAAATGCAGATTTGAAGTCAATTTGTAATACAAAATACTGGGCCATATTCAGGGTCTTGACATACTTGATTGCTTCTTGTATTTTAAGAGCTGAATTTATTACTTTCTTACCTTTCACCATATGATGCACCATTGAAATTTTGTCACTGACACTTTTAAACAATTTTCTTTGTGGGATTCTAGCCAGTATTTTAAAATCAATATCCTCAATAGATTGATTTTTTAGGTCTTCAAATTGAGACATTTTTTATGTTTTTTTTTTCTTTTTTAATGCTAAAGATTACTCTGTTATTTATGCTTGGACATTTAAATCTTTGTGAGCACATCTGATTAAAATATTTTGACATAGAGCTGATTAAAAGATAATTCATTTGTTTATATACCAATGTCAAGATCACATCATTGGCCAATTTTGCATTTTCAATCTATTAATTTCTTCTATAATTTCTTGACATGATATATATTTCTTCAAGGTTTGCATTGTCACTATCCTATATTGTTTAACATCAATGTCCCAATTACCCAATGACTCTTTCAGTCTCTCAACCATATATTCTTCAATCTCATCATCTAATACTAAAGAATCTTCAGCTGTCTTCATAGATGGGATACCATTTCCATGAGGTATATACATTTTTACATAATGAATGGTTGGCTTCAATATATGACCAAGCCCCAGAATTACTTTCCTTAGCCATAATGTATATGTATCTTCTTGCATTCTCCTATATATATATATAATTGTATTCCTCTTGCAGTTTACCAGCCAGATCTTTATTTTCCTCAAAGCCAGTAATGACACTGAGTGTTTTATTAATGCCTGTAATTCTATTTTTCATTTGATTTTGGGACATAATATCATTCAATTTATCACAGCACAAGTCTGAAATGATTTTTTTTAAATTTATGCCAAGAAATACATGGAGGCAAGTTTGCAGTCCAATTGTATTAGTTCAATATTTTGATAATGTTAGATATCTGATCAATAAAAAATATATCTGACTCCTAATGTTCTTTTTTATAACAAAGGCATATCATTTATTTTTTATTATACTATAATTCTTTATTTGGAGAAGAAAACCCAAGAGGTTAGAAAAGGCAACTAGAGTAGTGTCAGTAAATGAGACCCTAACTTTACCACTGGACACAAAGAACAAATCAATCATTGAAGAGTATCTGCTATTAAAAATGTGTAGCTATCTTTACCATATTTCATTTTCAATGGGTATACTGCAAGTACTTCCAATTTCTGTTCTAAGGGTTTTACAATATTCTGGTAGGTGCAATTAAAATCACCTCCCACCACCACAATACTTGGCTTTTGCAACAACTTATTCTGAACACTATAAATCATAATAAAGATATCATTACACTTAGGAATCGAGTACACCACAATTAAGTAATGAAGCTGATCATAAATGGTAAATGATATTATTATATAATTTATCTGAAACAATATTATTTGTTTATTTCTTTTATCTGAGCACATATTTATTAACACTACTACTCCCTCTGATGATTTCATGTTAGGTTTGTACAGAAACACATTTTTATTTGCAAGTTTTTCAACCAGGGGGTTTTTTTACTAATCTTTGTTTCAGATAAAATTATAATGTCATATTTTTGAGAAGCAATGTAATCCAAAACTTTATCTGCTTTATCATCTCTATTTATACCTCTTACATTAATTGATATTACATTTAGTGATTTATTTATGAACTGGTAATCAAAGTATCATTTTATATGAATATTACTTTCCAAATCCTCATCTTTTCTTTTAATTTTTAATTCATAATATTCCTTATCATTAATGTCATCATTTAAAGGTGATCTATCAAGATTAGAAAATATTTGCACACCAGTCATTTTAAGCTTTGTATAATTATTGACCTTTTGACAAATATCTTCCATGTTAATTTTCATTCTGTCTTCCTTTTTATTTACTTGTTGTTTGCAATGTTCTGGAAATTGAGTTAGGATATCCATGTCTTCCACCACACTTTCCAACTGTGAGTCAGTGTCAAAAGCAACTTCAGAGATTTTACCACTATCAGTATATGTGGTCGATTCAACTGACAATCATCTAGCCTCAGGCAGGTTGTTATCTGTATTAATTTCATTATACATTACTTGTTCATACAATTGATCTTCTTCTCTGATGTTATTAACTATATTAACCCAGATTTTAATAAACAAATCATTACATAGGTGATTCATTCGATCAAATTTATTACATTTTATGCAATTACCTGTATCACACAAAGTTTCAATGTACCAACCCTATTACATCTAAAACACAGAGATGGTCTACCCCGTATAATTAAAAAAATAGACATTTGATACTTTATTAACCTATGTGGTAATTGTTCTTCCATTACTCCTTTTTCAACTTAAGCACTACCATCCAAGCATTAGTTGGTATTTGAAAGGCTATGCCCAGCCTCATCTCCCTTTCCATATTTATTATCTCAGCATAACTTTCTATTTGCATTTTAAAATATTCCATATTGAAACTCAGTGGACTGTGCAATATTCTACTGTAAATTAATAGGTTCAAATTCTTTATTACACAGTAAATTTTTTTTCTTGTATTTCCTTAATTAATTTTTCACCTCATTATTTTTGATCTTTATTGAAGTATTCTATTGAAACAAACCATCTATCAGAAAAAAAAGGCTGTATATTTGACTGTGTTAATCAATTCGTGGCTTTAAGAGCTTTTAAGTATTTATTAAGATCTGGTTTGTCAAGCACATGCTCTCATGTAGTGTTATTTGTTTAAATAATTACACTAAATGTTGATGTACTTGGTGACATGCAGTTTATAAAAAACTTTTTCCAATAAAAATTCAAACCAACAACTGATTTAGTGGTAAGTTTATTTGTGCTTTTAGTTTCTGCATAATTATTATTAAGGTTGACAAAATATGTTTTTTTCCCTTGACCATTTCTTTTTGATTATCCAATTCATTAACTTTTTTTATTAATTTTGAACTTACCACAATTTGTTTTATTGCAATAGATTATGTACTCACCTCATCCAGTGAGTCATAACTTTTATTGCTATCCATTTTTGTTCTTTTACTATAGTTTAATATTTCCCACTCTGATATTTCAAATCCAACATTACTATTTAGGCCTCCATCAAGTATAGATCTGGGGTTTTCCCTATCTATGACTGATACATTATTCCTATGATTTATTGTTTGTTGTGGTTGTGGTTTAAAGTTAATACTAATACTATTACTATTACAATCATTTCCATCTTTAAATTGATTTAATTCAGTATCACTATTACTTTTTTTTAGATTACATTCATTTCTAATAGTCCTATAAGACATTTTATTTTTTCAGTTCTTATTTCCTTCAAGATGACTAATATCTAAATCTTTAAACTTGTCTTTAATATTAGAAATACTTACTTTGACATTTAAGGCATTTCTACTCTTCTTCCCATTTTTATTTTCGTTTGTATCAGCTAATTCTTGACAAAATTAAGCAGGTAAGAATTTTGCATGACCAGCCATTATGCATGGTGGCTAAACATTTCATGAAGTAGTTAGATGCAGTAGTTGGTAGCTGTAGAAAAATAGCTAACTACTGATCTGGTTTTCAGAATTACACAGAAATCTACCATGTGGATATAAGAATGCAAGAAAGCAGCTGTTCTATATAATTCTATATACTGGAGTTTTGATTCACAAGAATCCAGGGTCAATTCAAATGGATCAATTAGTCTAATAAATGTGTTATAGAAGATATCTTACTAGCCTGAAGCTCATAAAGTCATATACAGAAGGGATTTCATGGCATGCCAACAATTTACCTGAATTATACCTCTATCAATCTACCAGCGTTTTCAGAGAAACCATCAGTGATAATTATACACATGCTATTTCAGGTATATGCAGAGAAGCACATATAAACACACACACACACACACACACACATATATATATATATATATATCTGATGGGTTTGTTTAAAATCCTTAAAATGATTTGTAAATGTATAACTTAATAACTTAAAGTATAACAAATGAACAATTTGCTTGACTGAAACATCTAAAGAAGAGACAATTTGGTATATATATATATTAAATAAATTGTTTTAGCAATTCCTTTAAAAAATGACATTTAAAAGAATATATATATAATTTTAATTGAATTTAAATCAAAACGAAATAATTCATAGATAATTTTATAGAAAAAATAAGAACATTTATTTAATTCATCCCTTTATGGTAATCTGTCAAAACAGAAAGAAAACTTTTATAAACTGACAAAAAATTTGACAGTACATTCTTTTAAAGAAAAAAGTCTATATTCAGAAAATATAATTAATTGCACAAATAATCTTCAATAATTTTATTGTGATAAATTAAAATATATAAACATCAATGTACACAAACATATATGTTAATTACATGGTATAAAAATTAATAATTTTACTCTTTTGACAAATTTAAATATATTCATGTAATATGCGTGACCTTCATATAATAACTTAAAAAGTTTAATCATGTTTTATTGTAGGACAATTTAAATATATTCAGAAATAACATGCACACGCATGTATATGTGTGTAGGTATATTATTGATTGTCAAATATAACATATATGTAAAATTTAATCGTTTTATTATTAAATGTCAATTCAAATATGTCCACCAATTCAAATATGCTTCACCATCTACACTAACCTCCTGTGGGGTCTGCAATTCAGACCTTACCTTAAATATATGCCATTCACCCACACACTGTATGCATAATGATTAGGAAAATTAGTAAAATTAATTATATTTAGTAAAGTAAAACAGTAGTTTGCGTGATGCATATATATCTATTAATATTTATTGCTGAAAATTAGATGTTTTCTTTATATAATTGTAAATATCTTTTTATATATGTGTATTTAATTAAAGTATTGAAATGTAAAAACAAGGAAAAAAATGGGGAAGGCTCAAAATACTGAAATTATCTTTATCTAGCAGTCGGCTTGTTTTCATTAAAATAAAATTCTTATTGTTAGTTGTTTTCAAATCTTTAAAAATATATCAAATGGTATTTTGAGCCTTATCTGTTTTAAAAATATTTTGCTAATTAAATGTTGTTTTTTATTTAATCAAGAGATTACAGAGATAGCTGTGGGCAACTGAAATTGCATTCTTGGTGGGATTAAATGTGTATAAAAGAGGCCCATAGAACAAAAGAAGTCAGTTTTGTAGTCAGTTGAGTTTGTAGTTACTTTCAGTTAGTTTACTTTTCGAAGTGTTTCAAGACCTTAACATTTTAAGAAGTCAACAGAAGTTTGGTGCTATGAACTGTGAGTAGAAAAGAAGCACTTTTCTCCTGGCCTCTCAGAAGACTGTCTACCTGATGCCATCAAGTTCCATCCGTTTGCCTGGCCATACAAGATGACTGCCTGCTACTATGCTGCTATCCTTAGGTAACCTTTAATGTGGAGCTACCTGTAAGTCCATAAAAAATTTGTTTATCTAAAGATATAGTGAAAATCTCACATTTTATTTCAGTATTAATTTATGAATCTCTATTAATTTTGCTCTGAAATTCTCTCTCTGTAATCCCTTACTAGTATAATGTAGTTCTCACTTTGCCTTTCATGCTTAATTTATGTTATATAGCTTTGTGTGGCTCCATTAATATTTAACTTGTTTTGTTTAATATATATATATATATATAATTGATTTTCTTTAATATGCCAATAACCAAACTTGTGAGTTTGAAAAGGGGAGGAAATAATTGTTTAATTTGGAAAGAAGCAGGAGCTTCATTTAAAATCTATCGATAAAGTTTTGTTTATTTAAAATTGAAATCGCTCACTAGGTTGGTTTTATATTTAAATCTGTTATTCACGTTTTTTTTCTTTAAAATATTTTATTGTGGATGCATATTTTACTTTGTTACTTGAATTTGTCTTTAAATTTTCATTTTAAAAGATCGTGAACCTTAATATAATTATTTCACCTTTTCTTGTTGTTACCTGAAGGGCTAATTCTATCAGTTAATACATATATGGGAATCAAAATTAAATATAAAATTTTGTTAGTTTAATGTCTTAGTTAAAAAGTTATTTTCTAGTATAATTTTCAGAATGATTCTTTATTCAAATATATAATTGCGCAGAAGTCAAACCATTTACAGGCTTTCGAATATAGTATATTAAGTTTATTGTACATGTACAATGCTGCTGGCATACCTTTCCTTTCTCTTATGGTACTTCCACATATATATTTCTTTATTGCTTTAGTTCTCAAAATTGTTCGTAATCAGGGACACTACTCCTTGTGGAACGCGAGGTTTATAGGGTCTTGATTGTGCTCTGGCTGTCAAACAAACCTTTCCATCCGATACCGTCCCATCAAAATGGCGGATGTATCACCCCTCATTCAGTATCAAATGTCTTAAAATGATGAAGCATTCAAAGTACCATAAGATCCATATTTCTTTTATGACATGCTAGCATCGTTATTGTTTTAGTTAATGGATTTATGCCTGTTTGACCTTTCGTTAGGTGTTGGAAATAATGACTCATTCATGAAATGTGCCAACATGCTAATTAGTTAGTATGTTGATTTTAAAGCTGCTTTCTTTTAAAATACTTATCGATTCCCATAGACATAAATCTAATTTGTATTAATGATTGTACAATTTATTCTCATAAATGTAGCGCATTGTTTGTTTCTTATATATAAGTTCCAAAGACGTCTTTTCCAAACAATGCCAATAAAAGTATATATATAATGATTTTCATAATGTAGATAAGTGATTGAGATCGTATATTTTGCCTGTTTATCAAATAAATCATTTACTACTAAACCTGTCACGATCTTTTATATTTATTTTAGGCATCCACAATGTTCTGTTAGTAAAATGTTATTAAATTGGCATATTAACTCCACACAAGTTATAATACTCTCCATAAAATTATATTCGTTAAATAATTAATGTAAAGGGGATTTTATAAAAACAAATTCCAAGTTTTGCAAATGTATAATATTACTCCAAGCATGAAACAATTTTGTAATATATATATATACGTTTTCTCAATATTTTATTAAATATATATTTCATGTAAATCCTGGTTTGTTGTTGAATTATTATTTTCTAATTAGTATTTAGAACTATTTTCTTTAGCTAATAAGTTAGCATTAATAAATATAACTTTCATAAATGTAATTTCTGGGCTACTCTTATCTCGATCATCATCATCAGTCTGATCTTATGCTCTACCGCTTTGCTTCTGGGCCCGGAATTAAAATAATTGAGTTGTATCATCAGGATTGTTGTTCATTGGGTCAGAGATTCGAAGAATAGGCAAATAGGTTAGAATTCAGGATTGCTCCAGACCTGTGTATCTCGAGCATGATCAGATTCGAGGTACTTTTGCTTAGGATTTGAATCTTGTTAAGTGAGCATACTATTTTGACTGGTACAGTGGATTTTTTCCCAGGATTGGCACCCAACATGGGACCTCGTTAATACTTTCACACCCTGAAGAGATCATTGATGATATATATGTATATTTTTTTCTTCCCGAGTTTGTTTTTAATGTTATATATATAAAATGTGAAAATTTTGTATTAAAACCAATGTCCATGCGTTGCAACCATAAATGTAAATTTTTTCTGTATCTGGTTTTGCAACTATAGAAAAATATTGTTTTCCATGTTTATAGCTACAAATGTAAAAAAAATATTGCTTTTAAAAGGAAAAGAATTTTGATAGCCATGTATTTCACCCATAAGTGATTTTTTTCTGTATCTGGTTTTATAAACATATAAAATGTGTTTCTTATGTTATATATGTGAAAATAAAAATATTTTGCAAATAAAACCCATGTACTTCAGCCATAAGTTATAAACCTTGAAATTGTAACAAGGTGCACTTCATGTTTCATTCATTTTCTGTACATTATATATGTAATAGAGTTTATAATGTGTAACAAATACTTATTTATATTTACTAGTTGAGTAGCCCAGATGTAAGTGTTTGGAATTTTTTTTATATACTGTTGGCTGGTGCCATTATATAAATGTGCCAACAGGTAATATAAAAAATAAGGCATCAAAATGAGTTCAAACCAGGATGTTAGGGATTAAGAGAGAGTGGGTAAATTATATTCCACCATTTTGCTATGTATATTATAGTGAACAAACATATATGATATTGTGTAAATAAATGACTAATCAAATTTTTTTTGTAAGAGTCTATTATAGGTGCAGAAAAACAACCAAAAGTCAAGCAGCAAGGCAGTTGAATTCCAATAGATCATACACCTACACGTTATGATCAAATATTTTTCCCCTGTTATAAGCAGTAGTCAGCAGCAACAAAAAATAGCAGAATGGAGACAGTTGAAGAGAGGAGGGAGAGGTGTATATCCTGTATAAAATAAAACAAGAAACAAACAAGCCTTATTTCACAAACAATTATAAGTGACAATATGTTAAACAAAAAAAGAAAAGCTTAAAGCAAAATATTAAAATATATTTCACAGATACCTTTAAAATTGACTATCTTTCAAAAGAAGAAAAAAAGTGAATTGTGAAGAAAACATAAGAACAATGACGCCAGAGGAAGAACGGAAGTGCATAGCCATGCTGTATAGTATGCTTCAGGACATGAGGAAAGAGTCTGAAAAATGATGGAAACAAATTGAAGAGCAAGAAAAGGAATTCATAGGGTGGGTGAAAGAAGTTAGACAGGAACTGCATTTTGAAAGGACCCACCTTGCTGGTCATATAAAATCAAGTGAAAGTAAAACAGACAACAGTAATACTGCCACAGCTGTTGAGGAGAAAGAGATTAAGATGATAGATATGACCCCAGAGACAATGAACTGTGGTGCTAACAATGTGGCTGTAGATATCAAATGTAAATCAATGGAAGCAAAGCCAGAGATCAAGAATATGGCCACTATTCCAAATTCTCCAAATGATATGAGTATGACCATAGAGTGCCAATTAACTGGAATAAAATCAAATATTGATAAGATTAGTACTACTCAGAACATACAAGCTGAGGGTTTCAAAGATGTATCTGTTCCCAAGAAAAGTGAGCCTATTGATCTAACCAAAGACAAGATAGTCTGTGTAGAAACAATTTTGAAAAACACAGTAATGGAAGACATAAAAGTAGTGAATGAAATTGAAGATACTGCAAAGAAGCAGGATGCTAACTAAATAGAGAATCTGATGAACCAAACAGGAGAACTGGAAAGATTTGAAGATGGTTCTATCTTCGGATCAAATGGTATTGATGCTGAAACTAAAGATAAGATAATTTTCATGGAAGCACTTTTAAAAGACAGTGAAGCAGAGGACACAGAACCTCAACCAACTAAAATAAGGTTGGAACCTCATGAGATTATGTTGATGAAGACAAATGCCAAGTCTATTCAACAGAAAATTAAAGAATTAGATTTGACAGGAGTTACTCACAGTCAAAGTTTTACTCTAGCAGATTTAGCTAAAGATGAAAAAAGTACTGAGAAAATGGTGGTTTCAAATCTACTGCAAGCCATCCCATCTCAAAGTGATGATATCAGTTGATCACCCTCTAATGGAGTGGCTGTATCGATCATGAAAAATGTGATCAATAGAACAATACATACTGTTTTAGATGAATCTTCTGAAATCATAATAAATAATTCTGAGTTATATTTTTATAATAACTATAAAGATGTTCTGTGGAAAAGTGATGATGAAGGATTAATGAAAACATCAAAGTTAAAGTTTAGGAATGATGCGGAATGGCCTCCTGATATGAAAATGAAGAAAGTGAACAGATCTTTAGGTGTGGCCAATACTGCCCATTTTAATAAATCCCATAATCATTTATTTATAAAATATGATCAGAACAAAATTGATGAGAAGCTGAACTCATTAGACAGAGAAAATAAAATCTGTTTTAGGGCATGGACATATTTTAAGAAAAATAGTTTCATAAAAGATGGAGAAAAACTTCTCAACTCTCAAAGTGAATATGTTATAATGGATGCCATTATATCACAGAAAGTTAGAGAAATTATTTTAAAGCAAGATACGTTTAATAATGAACAATATAATAATATAATACCAAAGCACAATAGTGTGACCCTTGTTGATATTTTAGTAAGAGATCTGAGAAAGATCATACGTATAACCCTTATATACCTCCAGATCCAGGAAAATATTATTGAAAAAAAAAGAAGCAGCAGCCATGGATAAACAAAGTTGAAGAAAATGGAAAATGAAAATTCTCATATTATGAATCTCTAAGCAGCCATAGATAAACAAAGTCGAAGACAATAAAAAAATGCAAATGGACATTCTACTTTATGAATCCCTACACCAAATATTTCAGTTAATGAAGAAAGTAATAATAAGTTGCAATAAAAATAAAAAAAAATGAATGAAAGATTTTTTTTTTTAGAATTTCAAAGAGGCAGTTTTTTTTGTGTCAACAAGGAGCAAAGTTTTCATGCTCATTTATTAAGGTTGTTTTTCTCACCAAAATTATAGTAGACTCCAATTAAGGTCATTTTTTATTGATTTTTTTTTTGATCACTTTAAGTGGGGAAGAGTGAAGCAGTCGATGTCTAATCATCATCAAGCTTCATGCTTCACCATCTACACTAACCTCCTGTGGGGTCTGCAATTCAGACCTCACCTTAGATATAGCCATTCACCCACACACTGTATACATAATGATTAGGAAAATTAGTAAAATTAATAAAATTATTTAGTAAAGGAAAACAGTAGTTTGTATGATGCATATATATATATATATATATATATATATATATATATATATATATATATATATATATATATATATATATATGAAAGAAACAATAGATTCTATTAATATTTATTGCTGAAAATTAGATGTTTCTTTATATAATTGTAAATATCTTTTTTATATATGTGTATTTAATTAAAGTATTGGAATGTAAAAACAAGGATAAATGGGGAAGGCTCGAAATACTGAAATTATCTTGATCTAGATTCGGCTTGTTTTCATTAAGTAAAATATCTTAATAAATCAAAACAATCTTTTGTTAATTGTTTTCAAATCTTTAAAAATACATCAAATGGTATTTTGAGCCTTATCTGTTTTAAAAATATTTTACTAATTAAATGTTGTTTTTTATTTAATCAAGAGATTACAGAGATAGCTGTGGGCAACTGAGATTGCATTCTTGGCAGGGATTAATGTGTATAAAAGGGGCCCATAGAACAAAAGAA
This sequence comes from Epiperipatus broadwayi, assembly GCA_028023455.1. Lineage (NCBI taxonomy): Eukaryota > Metazoa > Onychophora > Udeonychophora > Euonychophora > Peripatidae > Epiperipatus > Epiperipatus broadwayi. The sequence goes on from JAQFVV010006229.1 coordinate 852,245, forward strand.
GTCAGTTTTTTAGCCACTTGAGTTTAGTCTACTTTCAGTTTTCTATCAGTTACTTTCCAAGTGTTTCAAGACCTTAACATTTTAAGAAGTCAACAGAAGTTTGGTACTATGAACTATGAGTAGAAAAGAAGCACTTTTCTCCGGCCTCTCAGAAGACTGTCTACCTGACACCGTCAAGTTCCATCCATTTGACTGGCCATACAAGATGACTGTGATCACTGTTCCACTATGGCTGCTATCCTTAGGTAACTTTTAATGTAGAGCTGCCTTTAGTATTAAGTCCTTTTATAATTTGTTATCTAAGATAAATGGTTAAATCTTTCTATTTTATTTCATGTATTAATTTATAACTCTCTGTCTAATTTTGCTTTGAAATTCTCTCTCTGTAATCCCTTACTAGTATAATGTAGTTCTCACTATGCCCCTTTCATGCTTAATTTATGTTATATAGCTTTGTGTGGCTCCATTAAATATTTAACTTGTTTTGTTTAATATATATATATATAAATTGATTTTTTTAATATGCCAATAACCAAACTTGCGAGTCTAATAGGGGAGGAAATAATTGTTTAATCTGGAAAGGAGCAGGAGCTTCATTTAAAATCTATTGATAAAGTTTTGTTTATTTAATAGGGAAATCGCTCGCGAGGTTGGTTTTATATTTACATCTGTTATTCATGTTTTTTTCTAAAATATTTTATTGTGGATGCATATTTTACTTTGTTACTTGAATTTGTCTTTAAATTTTCATTTTAAAAGATCGTGAACCTTAATATAATTATTTCACCTTTTCTTGTTGTTGCCTGAAGGGCTAATTCTATCAGTTAATACGTATATGGGAATCAAAATTAAATATAAAATTTTGTTAGTTTAATGTCTTAGTTAAAGAGTTATTTTCTAGTATAATTTTCAGAATGATTCTTTATTCAAATATATAATTGCGCAGAAGTCAAACCATTTACAGGCTTTCGAATATAGTATATTAAGTTTATTGTACATGTACAATGCTGCTGGCATACCTTTCCTTTCTCTTATGATACATCCACATATATATTTCTTTATTGCTTTAGTTCTCAAAATCGTTTGTAATCAGGGACACTACTCCCTGTGGAATGCAAGGTTTATAGGATTTTGATTGTGCTCTGGCCATCAAGCCAAACCCCTCCATCCGATACTGTCCTGTCAAAACAGTGGATGTATCACCTTTTATTTAGTATCAAATGTTTTAAAATGATGAAGCATTCAAAGTACCATAAGATCTGTATTTCTTTTATGACATGCTAGCATCGTTACTGTTTTAGTTAAATGATTTATGCCTGTTTGACCTTTTGTTAGGTGTTGCAAATAATGACTCATTCTTGAAATGCGCCAACATGCTAATTAGTCAGTATGTTGATTTTAAAGCTGCTTTCTTTTAAAATACTTATCGATTCCCATAGATGTAAATCTAATTTATATTAATGATTGTATCATCTTCCGATCTCGTAAATGTAGCACATTGTTTGTTTCTTATATATATTTTCCAAAGACGTCTTTTCCAAACAATGCCAATAAAAGCATATATATATAATGATTTTCATAATGTAGATAAGTGATTGAGATCATATATTTTGCTTGTTTATCAAATAAATCATTTACTACTAAACCTGTCACGATCTTTTATATTTATTTTAGGCATCCACAATGTTCTGTTAGTAAAATGTTATTAAATTGGCATATTAACTCCACACCAGTTATAATGCACTCCATAAAATTATATTCGTCAAGTAATTAATGTAAAAGGGATTTTATAAAAACAAATCCCCAGTTTTGCAAATGTATAATATCACTCCAAACATGAAACAATTTTGTAAAGCATTTTCTCAATATTTTATTAAATATATATTTCATGTAAATCCTGGTTTTGTTGTTGAATTATTATTTTCTAATTAGTATTTAGAACTATTTTCTTTAGCTAATAATTTAGCATTAATAAATATAATTTTCATAAATGTAATTCCTGGGCTACTCTTATCTTGATCATCATCATCAGTCTGCATCTTATGCTCTACCACTTTGCTTCTGGGCCCGGAATTAAAATAATTGTACTATATCATCAGGATTGTTGTTCATTGGGTCAGAGATTCGAAGAATAGGCAAATAGGTTAGAATTCAGGATTGCTCCAGACCTGTGTATCTTGAGCATGATCGGATTTGAGGTACTTTTGCTTAGGATTTGAATCTTGTTAAGTGAGCATACTATTTTGACATGGTACAGTATATATATAACAGGATGTGAAAGCACCATACCTTTATAAAACCTTATATAAAACTTAAATACCCTAAAGTAAATGCATTGATTATAGTTTATATATTTTGAAGCACTTTTGATTACGTAGTAATCCTCATCAGCTTTAACTGAATTTAATGTTACATAAATTTCCATAAACTGGGTATGACTGTATTTGCAACTTTCCTATTAATAACATCATTCTTATATTTATCAATCAAAATTTCTTCTTTAATTTTCCTTTTTTTATGATTCCTTTCTTCCATTAATATTTTTATTTCATTACTATTAAATGAAAACCTATAATTACAAGTTTTTTCATGGTCAAATAATACTGAAGCTGTATTAAATTGACTATTTACATTATTTTTAATTCGATTATATAATAATTGATGCTCCTTCAATCTTTTTTTCACAGAACATCTCGATTCACCGATATGTACTTTTTGACATCCACATGAAATCTGATAACTTATATTACTTCTTTGCAACTTAGGAATTATACTCTTATAATTATTAATCAATTCAATTAACATTTGGAGGAACACAAATGAAATATTATACTTTTCTTTAAATATATTCTTAAATAATTTAGATAGCATGCTATTTATAAATGGCATAGATATCCATTTTTTATTATCTAAGTTAACATTGCAAACCGTCTTTTTATTATTAAATGAATTTACTGTATGCAAGATTTGTTTTTTATCATAATCAATCTTTAAAAGTTCATTAGCAATGAGTTTTAATATTTAAAATTTTATCACTCTTATATTTACATAATTTATCATTGTGATGCAAAACGATTTCAGAATTGCCATTTTATGTATCATTGGAACATGTGATTTAAAATGAATATGTTCTCTTTCTCCAATAGGTTTAAAAATTAATTTATAATTTAAATCAGTAGCATCTCTAAATATCTGTAAATGTAAAAAAAATATTTTTCCATTTTGTTCATTCTCAATAGTCCATTTTAAATTGTTTAAATTATTCAGATTATGTAAAAGAACATCAATAATGTCTTTAGGACCACAAACAAAAACATCATCAACATATCTACTATGAATTTTAATATCTTCAAAATTATAAGAATTAAATATATCTTCATATTTTGACAATGTAAAATTGCAAATTTGTGCAACCATAGGTAATTCCATTGGCCATACATTACCCATTTTATTAAACTTATGTAAATTTAAAAAATAGTACTTGCAGATATAAATTAAATATAATTCCATTATAATAATAAGTCATTAAATAACTGTCATTTTTATGATTTATACATAGCAATTCTTTAGTTTTGTAATAAACTAAAAATACATTATAATATTTTTTAAATAACTTTATTTTATATTTTTTCTTTTATTTTAATGTGACATGAATCATGGATTAGAAATATATTATTCATTTATTTTAATTTTCAGATTAAATAATAGAATAATTAACATAATTAGAATTTAATGTGAGTAAAAGTTCCCAAAACAAATGAAAAATAAAGTTAACGATAAATAATCTATTTTTTTTTGTATGTTTGAAATAGCCACCATTTTTTTTAGAACGTTATTTTCATATTTACCTAATCTAATGTCAATTAAATTTTTTTTTATTCATTTATTTTTATTGAGAATTGCAATATTAAAATTTAATCTGAATTAAATTTTAACTATTTTTTTTTTAATTCAATACTTATTTAATTTCTTTTTTTTTCAGTATTTGTAATTCAATGTAAACATGTTCATCATGTCTCTTAAGAAAATAATTATTTTTTAGCCACAAATAATATGGTTAGTCAGCTTTTGCCTATCCATTAGACATTTTTTAGTAATCTAACATTATAACAGGTGATATTTACTACACCAGAGTATTGTATTCATTTGTCAACAGAAAGTCTCTTTCTTATAAATAACAAGCACATTATTGACTATTTTCCAGACTTCCATTACATTGCACTTTCTGTTGTCTTTTTTAGATCCCACTAATCTTATCTTCAGTGGCTCAAAGACATGACTGTATTGGATCTCGTATTCCAAAAATTTGGTCACACAACAAACAGTGCAGCATAAATTACAGATTTATACAATAAATAGGACACAAACAAAAACACTTTAACAATGTGGTCAAAACATTTTACTTCAAAATTATAATTAGATCAGTAAAACCATGGATATCGCTGCCATATATATGTAGAATATCAAAATATTTAAGTAAAATTTGATCTGATATATACAACATCAGCTCTTGTATCCTGCCCATGTTAAACCATCTCATAAACAATACTAAAGACAGGATATCACTGGAGCAGCTTTCCCAAAATTTTACAAAATAAAATGCAATAACTCCATTTATAAAGTTGTTTACTTCAGTGAATTATGTATAAACATTGCAATGAGGGTTTCCCAGCACAAATATTTTTATAACTAGGCACAAACCAACACAGAATCAAAATTTATATTTTTGGAACTTAAGATCTAATATAGTTATTTCTTTGAGCTACTGAGGGCTAATGTAGTGTGCTCTTAAAAAGATCACAGAAAGCACAAAGTTAGAATAACTTGGCCCATAAGAAAAAGACTTCTAACCGTTTGGCAAATAAAATCGATTGTGTAAATTAAAATAATTTACATTTTCGCAAGAAATAATTAAATATCCTGGTATAACAGATGTCATCCGTTCTAATGTTATATTGCTATAAATATGACTAATTGATAGTTGAAAGCATGATAAGCATATTACTTATGGATAAAAAAAACTATTTTTTTAATAGACATCGCGAACGTGTTTACATCGAATTTTTTTTTTTTTAATTTAGAGAGTTTTTTTTTTTTTTTCAAGTTAATAAAATAGAATTAAATTTTATGAATAAAAACTTATATTTAAATGTGAATAATTAAAATGTAAATCATTCAAGATTGCTGTGCTTTGCATTAATATTATTAAACACATGCTTTTGTTTAAGTAGGTAATTTATTTTTTATATCTCCAAAATTTATCTATTTTTTAAAATATATTTTTATTTAATAACAAATAATTTAAAATCGTTTAGGTTTGATAATTTTTATTACAAACATCTATATTTCCCTTTTTTTTTTAAAGTGGCGATAGTAAGAGTTAAGTGCACATAGTTGTGAATATCTACGTTTGTATATATATAAATCTTGTGTTAAAGATTTGTATACATATAAATCTTGTGTTAAAGATTTGCACATGTCCCTACTGTCGTTTTTTCAGGCGCATAGTTTTAAGGTTGTAGCCTTATTATATATTACTCAATACTATTAAAAATAGAATTACAAAAATATTTCATCAACAAAAGAACTAAAATTAAAGAAATGAAAAAAAAAAAGACATGTTTATTTTAATAAAAGTATTTTTATTTGTATTCATTATAATTCCTCTATTAAATGAACTTCCTGACATGTTAAACCCCATGCCAATTCTTCTGCATTTCTATAACAGTTGATAATATATAAACAGAACACCGATGAATTTTAAATATAGAAGGTTGAATATGATCTTGCCAGAACAAATTCAATCAAACAATTTAAATTTAAAAAGGCAGATGCTCAAAGACGAGTAAATAATTTTTTTTTAATTTTTTTTTTTTCAAAAAAGTAATAAATATTTTTATGAAAGACTTAATAAGCACTTTTTTCAACTTAAAAAGTAATTATGAAGAAAAGAGATCATATGAAATTAGATGTATTAAATATATATATATTTGTGCGTGTGTATGGAAAGATAAGCTAATTTAATATTTTTAGCGTGTCTTAAAGATTACTAAATGTACATCATTAAAATCATATATTTTGTCCAAATAAATATAAAGGATTAAAAGGATAAATAAATTGATTACTAATATGCAGTATATATATAAAGTTAGAACTCGGATATGTTCAGAAATCTAAGCTTTTAACTTTAAGTAAAATAAAATAAAAAGTTAGTCCACTCCAGCTCTGCCACCTATTATAAGATTTTGTAACTAAAAATACAAGCTCATAATAGCATACAGAATTGAAGTGAAGTATACATTTAGTTTTTGGTAATACTATATAAGCTAGGATTTTATGACATATTTTTTGTTTCTATTTCTTTTTACTTATTTTACCTCAGTCATAAGTCAAATACAGAAATGTAATTTTTTTAAGTAAAATTTTAACAGACACTATTTAATAAAGACAATACTTCCAATAAAAAGATTTAAAAATAAGTTGTTTGTATAAAATCCTATTTCTATATTCGAATCACTTTAAAATACGTTAGAAATGAGGGTAAAATTTGTAAGAAACATTTTACTTATAAATTATTATTTATTATTAAACAAAAGAAACATGTACATTTTTTTTTACATTATTTTAGCAATCACTTCATTGACGTAAAAATAAACCAATTTCTCCAGGAAACATCTTTTATGTTTAACAATCCTTATTCCATTATTGAAAAAAAATCTACTCCCAATCAAACTTAGCAATTTTATTCCAATTTAAATTCAACTAATATTGTCATCATTTTGAATGGTGAAGTTTGAACTGTTAATTTAGTGATCCTATATAGATAACAATTTTATCAAGACTTATGCATAGACTTGTCTAAATTATATATATATATATATTTAAAGAATCCTATATCAACAAATTAATATCTAAAGGTATAATAAAAAAAGTGATATCAATATATATATATATAACAACCAATATTTGTAACTGCTGTCAAGGCAACCTTCACACCTTTTAATAGCAAGAATGGAAATCCATTCTTACTAATGGTCCATTGACTATATATGGACACTTAAAGATTGCAACTTGACTACAGAGTATGAAATATTGTTACAATGAAGTTTAAATAAACTTCTTTAAACATGAAATAAACATGTCACTATAATGCAGGCTAATAAATAGTTAATTATAACATTACAAACTGCAATACTTTTAAATTGCCCATGTATTATTTAGAAATAATAAGTGAAATAGTGCCTAAAGCTAATCTGGGATAATGTTTAGGTGGTTACTGGTTGGAAACTAATTATATATATATATATATATATATATATAGTATATATATATATATATATATATATATATATATATATATAAAGCAATTCAGATTAAATTAAATATTCAAAGTATTATTTACAAATGTTACAACAATATAACCATAGCTACTTTTATGAAAAAATCAAGCCAATCTTTGTAGAATAAATGTTAACAAATTTACACTTTAATATTTAATTTGATTATTATACCAAATATTTATAATGAACAATATATGCAATCTAAAACCTAAACATTAGTATGTAATTCTTGATTTAAGTTTATCTTATGTTAAAGTAGATATTATTAATATTAAAAAAAATTATATTAAACATAGTGTAGAGAACAAAGTCATAAATTCTTCCTCAATGATATTATGGTTATATTAAAAAATTATTTTCATGATTTTATATCTCATTGATTATTTAAAATCATCAAGTGATGTATATCATAATTTTGGAAATGAAGGAATAATTTATAGTTTATTTTGCATTTCTCTTTTTTGCAAGTAAAATGATAAGTAATTTACAATGTTAAATGTAATGTCTTACTATAAAAATATTCATAAATCTAAAGATGTTTCTTTTGATATGTTTTTTTTTTTTCATATGTCATAGCATCGGCCGGGACGCAAACCCACAACCGTCTGCAACCAACTACTTGCTTGCAAGCGGCTGCGATGACCTCTCGGCTAACAACGCTTGACTTCTTTTGATATGTTTTACAGTAGTGTTTTGCTAATTTTCGTATTTTAAAACAACAGGTTTAGATAAATAAATGACAAGTTATTTATTATATTTGTGTAAATATTATAATCTTTTTGTTAAAAAAAGAAATTTATTTTTATTTTTAAACTTTAATTACTGAAGTAAAGTGAATGATAATTCTTTTTTAAACAAAAGAAACAAATTCAAGTTGCTATTAGTTACTGTTTTTAGGTTATGACCTAAATCTTATGACAGTTAACAAACACCCTATAGAAATATCTTTTATAACTTTAGTCATATACTGCATTTTTTACACTAGAATAAAATTTCAAAATTTAATCTATATATTAACCCTACTGAATTTTATTATTTTTCTGACATCTTTTTTTGTTCTCACTGGATTTAATAGATTTAAGCTTTTCAACTTTCATTTTGTTATTTAACCTTTATTATTTATTAGAATATAATAAATTTGACCTCATTCAATAAATATTTATGTTTAGAAATTAAAGAAATTTTTAAAAATCACATTTGATTTTTGTAATTATTTTAAAAAATATATTTATTCAAAACAAAACATAATCACATCATGAAGTTTTAGGTGGAGTCCATTCAATTTTTAAAAAGAACAAAATCTTCCTTGTTTCAAATTTGATTTGCAAATCTAAACAATTTTTTTAATAACTATTAAATCTATCAAATTATGCTTTAAAAGTTTACAACTTTTTTATATTTTTTATGATATTGCTTAATATAATACCAATCTGGTAAATGACCTCATTTTATAGACAGCAGTCTTTCCCATGTCTATTGTCTCTATAGCAACAATATATAGAAGAAAATATTATTTTTATTTAAAAATTAAAAATTTCTCTCAAAAATAAATATATAAATGCACTTACTTTTCATTTTTAATAATTATACCAATATAATCATAAACTTTCCAAAAAATGAACTTTTTATACTACCATGATATTTTTTTGAAGTCCGTAATATTTTCTTGAAGAGAACATGCAAGGTTTGAGATCACAAAATATATAATGGATATCCATTATTGGTGGAGCTTATGATCACTTATGGGACTGCCTTTTGGCTTTCCATGCCATCTCTTGCCTTTTTTTGTATTTAAAATATAAGAAAATAAGTATATATAAATTGTATAGCCCTAAAAACAAAAAGCTTCACAAAATTTTCAGCAGAGGGCAAAAAACGCAAATTTAAAATTTAAAAAACTGTATTCTAAAATATCACCATTTCATGAATTTTTTTTTTGTAAATTATCTCTGTGTGAACTTAATAAAAATAGCTTAAATATACAGTGGATCTCTGTGTAAAAATATTGATTAGTATCCAAGTAGATTGTATGCTTTATTTAGATAAAAGTTATTAATATTAATATTATTATTGTTTTTTAAGATCATTTAATGTATATATGTGTGTAAGTAAACATATAGATATGTAATTAACGAAAAAGAAAATTTTAGTAACTAACATTAAATTAATATTTAAACAATTATAATAAAGTTTCATTTAATAATTTGTTTTGTTTGTTTCTAAATGATCAGTATGCAAACTGGGACTAATTAAGTTTTATATATAAATAAGGAATTTGAATACGGACTTTCAATCTCCCTTTATCTATCACTCTACCTCACACAATCAATGCAGAAGACCACATACATGTGAAAAATATAAATGATTTCCAGTATATGTATTTCATGCTGAGCCAGCACTCACCAGTTGGTCCAGATCATCATCTCCCTCACATATATATAATCAGTGATCCCTCACACACACACACATATATATATATATATAATCAGTGCTCAGTTTATATTAAAATAGCAAATATTCAAACATTAATGGGCAGCCCCCACCCTAACTCTTCATCCATTTATACCATTGAAAATCTGATGGTGGAATGCAATGTTATGAGTATATTGAAGTCTGTTTATTAAAGTTTAAAGATTTGCTATCTTAATATAACATGAGCACTGATTATACATGTGTGGATCAACTGATGGCTGCTGTTTTATCAAGAAATAAGTATATTGGAGATCATTTATGTTTTTAGATGTATATGGCCATATGTATTGGTTATATGAAATAGAGGACATTGGAAGGAAACTTGAAAGTTGTTGTTCAAATCCGCTATATATACATTTAAACTCCTAGTATATATATTATGCTTGTATTTCAAAAATATTATATATATATATATATATATATTGACTATTTGAGATATCAGAAAAGTATTTTTTGTGGTTTAAATTGTGTAATGTCTACAGTCAAAACAAATAGAATATTTTACAATACATTGATTTAAACTATTAAAGCATATTATTGAATGTCTTATTGTTTATTTTGTAAATAAAATTATTATTATTAAATTTGAGTCCATAGTCTTATTTGATTTGTTAGGTGTATGATGAAGTCTCTTACATTGACAGATATTTAAAGTTTAATCTGTGCAAGAATATACATTTTATTACTTTCTTAGAATTCATTAAATATTAAAAATGAACCTAATATTTTCATGGAATGGTATTACTCAAACATAAAAGTTTATTAATAAATTATTGATATAAATTTTATATAATCATCAAGTTTCAACAATTTTATTCATTCTTTAATACTAATATAAGTTTTAATACATGATAATAAAAGAGTTATTTTATGAATGAATACCAATATAGACTATTATTTCATATATCTGTTATACATTTTCAAATGCATTATTTAATATTGTGTATTACAATTTTGGCATCCATTTGGGTTGATATTTATTTTATGAATATTATTAATGAATTGTAACTTTATTCAATGTAGATTTTGGATTGATTTATTAGTAGACCTTAAATAAAATTATCATTAAGTTTATTTTATTAGTGATTTGGTTTTACTCAATTTCTGTATCATTAATAATTTCAACTAGTCCATTTATAAGTTTGGTATTTGTTTAAGTTATTACATTACAGATTTTAATCCCCTTTTCATTTTAAACCAAAAATATTTCTTGTAAAACTGATGGAAAATGTTTTGGAAATAAAAAGTCATTCTACCACATACCCTTCTCACTATTAATAATTTTAGTATAACTATGTAATTTCATTTTGACTGTTGCATTTTGATAAATATTCCTAGGAATATGACAATATCCTGGGTCTACAATTTGATTATCCAGTGTCTTAATGATTGTAGCAATGCTTACAGAATTAAATGCCTTTTCATAATCCACAAATCTAAAACATAATGATACCTCATTTTTGTTGATTATTTCAATAATTTCTTTCAATACATAGATAAGATCCAATATGTTAAAATCTCTTTTAATTCTTGATTGTTGTTTTGGTTGGTTAGAATTCAAAGTTTGCTATTTAAAGAAATAGATAATTGTATTTTTATTCTTAGATACCTCAAATTCTGACTGTGCTGTTATTTTTAACTGTCAATTTATCAGGAATATTAAAACAGTTTTATTAATTTATTCTAGTAACAATTATTAATTAATCTATTACTCAATGTATGATTATGGACTGCAGACAGATGTAAATTTATTTTTTTAACTGCAATGTGTGCTACTTTGGTTCTAAAGGTTAAGTACTAATATTACTATCAATATAAATTGGAATTTTAGCACTCCAATTATTAATGATGATAGTAATAATAATTTCAATGCAGTCTTATGAACAGAAAAAATATTAGAAATGTTTTACTCTATCTCTTTGATTAAAATAAAAGATTATTGTCATACTGTGTACACTAACAGCTACATTAGTGTTAATATGTATATACTCTTATTCTTGTCCTTTACATTCTTTGCATTTCTTCATTTATATATATATATATTGCTTATAATAAATCCTCTCATATACACTTTATTGCAAAAAAAATAATAATAATAAAACTTCTTCATTTTCCTGGTTTCGACCATCCAGCAGTCTTCATTAGAGCTACACTATTTGAATGATGTAAATACATAACCATTACTTCATATATACATAAAATATACATACATATGGATATTAAAATATATACACATATATCCCTTAAACATACATATATAGATCCACATGCATCCATATAATAAAGAAGTTTTATTTAAAAAAAATTTGCATTAAGGAGTTATTGTAAGCAGTATATATATATTAATATCTAGTGGAAAAGTTTTGATTATATTTGTTTGAATATTTACAGGCATTTCAATAATTTTAATAAAATATAATACATAAATTAATTCTATACAATTAATAAATACTTTCTTTAGCAATTGTTTTTAATTAATTGTGATAACTTTTTAATTATATTTATTTTTCTTCTTTTGAAGCTTTATTTATGTTAAACATTGTAATTACTAGAGTTATTTGCTTTATTTTATTTATAAGAAAATTATTATTATTTTAATTTTATGTAAATTTGCCTAGAATATAAATAAACAAATTTTTATAAATAAATATAAATAATCTGTTGTAATTGCAAATATTTTGATTAAAACTGTAAGCAAATATATATATATATATTATAATTGAGATGCAATTCTAAATATGTTTTTTTTTATTTCGGAAATATTTTCACTCTATAGATATTATTTGTCATTGTTGTTGTTTTGTTTTGTTTTTTTTGTAAATAATAATGTTAATTTGCTTCTATGTTTGTTTTCTTGAAACAGATTCTAAAAAATGTACCTAATACATATTTTACCTTTAGAAAAAGAATCAAGAAATTAGTCTTATAGTAACATTTTTAAAACATTGTTAACAATTTGTGAATTTTGAATTAAGCATGGTAAAAGAATATATATATGTGATATTATATTAAATCCTTTATACTAGGGGCAGGTTGAGATAATTAACTAATAAGCAAAAGATATAACATTTGATGATGATGATTATAATTATGATTATGTTTCAATAAGGAACTTTATTATGACTAGAAAAGCAGGTTATATTAATACTTTTCTTATACATGTGTTTACTTTGATGTTCCCCGGGATTATGCATATTGTGTCTATCTAAGTTTTTTACAACTGTTTACAGATATAAACTAGGTGAGAGATGGATTGCCTGTTATAGGTTATAATGCTTAATTTATATGGCTTCTGATAGTTTTTTTAATTCTATTAGTTTTCTTTAAATTGTTTCTCAATGTTATTTTATTTATATTTGGATAATTAAGACACACACACTTATATATACTGCATTTATGCTTTGTAACAGTTTGTTAGCCTTTAGATATTGTTTTTGTAAGCTGGGGTTTGTTTCTGCTTGCAATATTTTGTATGTTTTATTATCATCTGTCAATTCTTGGATTTTGTGATGTACATTTTCTTGCATTTTCTTTCCAAGTATGAAAAGTGATTTGAGAAATGGCAGAACTATCAGAGATTGGAGGGTTGTTTTATCATTGACCAAGTGGCCATAAAAATGCCTGTGCGTGCTGTTTTATTGTCTCTGTTTTAATTGTGTTAATTTGTTATGAAATGTTGATGTAGGTCACCTTGTATTACTGTCAAAAGTGAATGTGCATCACGTGCACCAAAATGCATAGAGCACAAACTATAGGAGTGGATGTGCAGCAGAATGTACTGCTGATATCCTACAGGGAGATGTTTGATTGTCTGTATGTATTACTTATTATTATTAACAGTAGTTTTTAATTTAATATCTTTTAGTATCTCAATTGTCTAGCTGTCATTCAATTCTCTTATAAATAAGATGACATTATTATTTTTTAGTATTTATTTACTTTTATATTCACTTTAAAATTATCTGTCATTTTTTTTATTAATAGTATTTTTGGACATATTCATCTCTATAATAATTTAATCATATAAGTTATATTTTTTCAACATCACATAGTATAAAATAACTACTTTTTATTCCCTCATTCAATTTTAATTTACGCTAGTCATTTTTTGTCTTTTAATTTATTTTAGTCATTCTGTTTTACCTCTTTCTGACATACTGATATAATTGTTAAGTGTTGTTAATTAAATCTTTTATTACAAATGTATTCGCACATATACACATATGCGTGCACCCTCACACATACAAAGATATATTATTCAAATCCAATAGTCTTTAATCTTGTCTCAAACAACCTTTTATATATATATAAGAATATTGTTTAATGATTTAATTCATTGAGTGGTGTGATTTAAAAATTATAGTGAAACAGCAAAGAATTGTCCAAATATAAAATATTTTCTTATTATTTATCTATAGTTTCTGAAGGAAGCCAATTTTTGGCTAAATATAAAGTCACTCATTATTTATATATTTAGTAACAATACAGATACAAATAAACTCAAAATTTGAAGTAATATAAAAAGTATTCAAGGTTTTTAATTTGAAGTGTAAACATTTTTGATATATAGTATCATAGTCATAAAAGGTTGAAACAAATATTAAATATTCATTTATTACAAAGTAAAGTATCTGTTCCAAAAAGGTATATATTTGCATAAATAATTTAGGAAATTATTCAGGACTGAAAACTAAAATAATTTTAGTATTTAATAATAGTACATGCATTACAAGATATATAAATTCTATAATATTTACTCACCACTTTTCTTTACAATGGACAAAAGACAAAGGAATTATTAGTTTAGTTTGTTAAAAGGGTAATTTCCAAAGATGTAAGTTTGAAGATATTTAACTAATGGTGAAATTAATAATTTTGGCTTAATTTTGTCATAGAAATTTCAGTTTTGTCAGACCATGACATAAAACAAATATATTTAATTTACTTGATAAACTGTCTGTTGGCCATTAACGCCATTAGTACTTAGGGATTTGGAAAACAAAGAAAAAAAATGTCAGAGATGTTCCTAAAAAGCATCATGTGCAGATTAACAAACTAGTTTTGGAATTATGGAAAACTTGTTTTTTTTTTTTGTAGATAAGTTTGTGAAAATATAGGAAGTTTATAAAAGGCATTTCAATAAAAAATTTCAATTTTTTAAAACACTTTAACAGTTTATAATCTCCAAACATCAGAGTGAAGGTATTGCTTATTTAGTATTTGCTGCTGGTAACAACAACATGGGCTAATTAAAAAAATATAAATAACAATCAACAACTGGTTCTGACTGTAAATTCTGACTCCATCTAAAAAAAAAAACATTACACTTTAATAAATTGAGAATAAATAAAACAAGTTATCAGTGTCAAAAGTACTTTTTTAGTATATTTCCATTGTAATGGTAATACATTTCTATTATTTTTATACTTTTCTCAAGGTAAGTAGCCAAGAGCCACTAAATATGCATTGTTCTTTACTTCCTAATTATGCAATCCTTAAAAAAAATGTGTAATTTGCTTAGATATAATGGATGCATTAACCATGCCCAGAATTAAGCTGTTTGGTTGCTTGGTATCTATTTACTTGTCAAGTCTGACAATTATTAAGAAATTGGTATTTTTTTTTTCTAGTGTCATAGCATCGGCCGGGACATGAACCTGCAACCCGGGCAACTGCTTGTAAGTCAGTCACGCTGACCTCTCAACCACCAATGCAAGACAAATTGGTAAAATTGGTTATTGTTTATTTACATATTTTTATTACTGCCTTTCTAACTGAAAAGAATTGTAAAAGTTTTAAGTAGTGCACAAAGCACAAAAAAGTAGCCAGTAATTTTTTTGCCAATATTTATTATTCTATAACAGAAAAGATCTAAGAAATGTGAAGATTTTATAACAATTAGCGTAGTCTCATAGATAGTTAATTACTTCCTGTTTAAAATCGTGAGTAACTATAATTCTAATAGACTAAAGACTTTTTTTTATCTGAATTACAGTTTAAATTATCAATTAGTAGAAAAGCTAGAGATATGATTAAAGTTATGGGAATTATTATTGATATCAGTATTAGCAACAGCAACTATTGTCATTTCAACATTAGCAGAAGATATAGAAAGTTAATAATAACAGTAATAATAATAATAAAAACAATCATTTGCTTGTTTAAAAACTATTTATCACAAAACTATACAATACAAGTCAAGCATTGTTAGCCAAGAGGTCATCGCACCCACCTTGCAAGCAAGTAGTTGGTTGCAGACGGGTGTGAGTTCGTGTCCCGGCCGATGCTATGACATATGAAAAAAAAACTATACAATACATGAGGTCTATATACAATTTCATTAGTTCCATTTAGTAAAAAAAAAAACAGCTTCCAGACATTCTACAATCGATCTTTATGGCCCTTCTTGGGATAAAAATTCTTGAGAAGGTTATAAAAGAAAAAAATGAATCATATCTCCTTCCATTATTATCACCTATGTAATAGGCAAAAAAGGTTCTTCAACAGGCTAAGAAGCTCTCCTATTCAAAACAATGCTTGCCTTAATCTGAAAACAGAAGTCATATGCTCCTTTGATATTGAAACTGCTTTTGACTCTGTTCTTATTGACATATTGGTTCACATGCTTAAAAACACAATACCCCACTCCATCTTATACCTGCTTACCAATAAAATACTCAACAGAGGGATTTATATAACTATCAATGAAAAATTATCCCCATCATTTATCCCCAACCAATCAACACTACAGGATTCACCACCTATTGCCCTAAAATTCATGACATACATCAACTCCCTCATAAAAAATGAATACAAAATTCAAGGAATACAAACTAGACAATATATTAGTTCTGGAAAAGATACTGCAAGAATACACTGCTAAATATAAAATCAGATTCAACATAAACAACACATCAGCTTGGTTCCTGTGCACAGACAAACCATGTACACAGATATATGACAAGATGCCTACTAAATATAAACTCAAATTCAATATAAAAAATATCAGTTTAGGTCCTATATGGTGGTAAACCATATACATAGATATATGATGGTATGTCTACTGATTTTGTGGCTTTTTTCTACCTTTGACCTGCTTGTGTGAAAAAAAGCTTCCAAGAAAAATTAAAACAAGATGTAGAATATATAACTAAACTGACTCTCAAAGGTGTACTTATCATTATATGCAAAAGTTTTCCTTCTCAATAAATTGTTAACTACAAAAATTACATATTACTTTCCTATCATAAACTTTGCCAAATCATATATCTCCTCCATTTACTAAATTTGCCACAAGATATTACGGCACAGAAAAACTGGATTTATTTCCATAACCCAACTAAGTTTTCTACCAACTAGAAATGGACTTGTCTTACCCGCCATCCAAATCTCTCACATATAGAAGAGAATGAACCCTATAGCAGCCCTTGTGCTTTCCAATCTTGAGTATGTTTTAAGTATAATGTCAACATATCACCCCCCCCCCAGTTATGGATATTTTATTGTACATATAAAGTCACTCTAAAATATTCATACTCAAATATTCTTTATGAGAGTTGGCAAATATACTTACTAGAATATCTACAACTTCTTACATGCAAGTTTACCTGCTGACCCTATTCCACTAATGCTAAGTATAAAAAAAAAAAAAACTGCACAGAGATTCAAGAGATATTCAATTAAACCAAAAACTTTTGATTTCCTTCTGAAATTAAATGTGTGCCCTCCTTATTTCTCCCTTTCTCTGATATCACTGACTATATACAAATATTGATCCTGTCTTGAAACTATGCCAAAGAGAAAAGGACGCATGACATCATATGTTATACATCTGGCCAGGTCTGTATTATGTAAAAGATGGCATACTGTCTAATTACAGACACAAGAACATTACAACTAATAATATTATAAAGTTTGTAGCTGAGGAGGACTCCAATTTACAAGACTGCAACTCTCAGTTTATATTCATTATAGTACACATGATCTACATTCTGCTTGGGTAGTAACCAAGATATCACCCATAAATCTATTCCAATAATATCAAATCAAAACCAGAAACAGAAAAAAGGTCCAATCGAACATTTTTACAGCCACATGGTCAATCCTAAAAATTCTGGTAATAAAATGCAAATAAATCCAGAATTAAATCGCTACATAATACCTGATCATCTTTAATATAACAAGTCCAAAAACAAAACACACCAACTAAATCCATGGCCATTCAAAATAAACTAACTAATATTCTATATCTATAAACAAGGCAAAACTCTCCATACAGAAGTGCCACCCTGTGCCAACCAGAGTAATCAATGAATGTCAAAAGGCTTGTACATAAAATCCATATCTAATGCCTACTCATCTAATATCCCCAGATTAGTTTCTGGCTTGTGGCCTTCATCAGTGAGAAGCTTTGGATTTGAGAGCACTGCACCTAGATCTTAAGATTTAATGCAACCCTACAGCAACCACCTTTTATAATTACTTATCTATAAAACTATGAGAATGAAATTGAAAACACAAAAATATTTTCAATCTAAGCTCAATAGCTTATATAGTCATATAAATCTGAACTCAGTTCAGCACCCATACATTTTGGTGTCTTTGGCTTTTTAACAACCATAGCCACCATTATCCTATTAGGCAGGATTGGTGTTAAACCATCAAGCATCACATGATCACCATCTCTTATACTAGCACATAATTGTTTATAAACAAGACAAAACTCTCCATACAGTAGGCATTAGATAGGGATTTTATGCACGAGCCTTCTTGAATTTATTGATACTCTGGTTGGCACAGGGTGGAACTACTGTATGGAGAGTTTTGCCTTGTTTATAAACAATTATGTGATAGTATAGAAGATGGTGATCATGTGATATTCTATATCTACATAAGAACTTTATTCTTTGAATTAAAATAAGTCAAAAACATAAAGTTATATGTTACACATTTTTGCCCCTGATAATTTTTCTTAATTTACTGGTTAACAAAAATATATCTTCAAAGTGTTATGACACTGAAGTTGAGTTGGACTAGTTATATTGCTAGAAGATATGATAAAAGATGGACAGTAATTTGGATTTTAAGAGATTTTAAAAGAGCTAGAAAGAGACTGCATATGAGATAAATGGATATAGTAAAAAAAATAATGTGTAGAAATGATGCTAGAGATTGAAGAAGATGGATTAAACTGGGAGAGACCTTTATCTTACAGTGGATAGATAATAATTGAAATGATGATGAAAAATATATCTATTGCGCTTTGATTTTCTAGGTTCACTTTCATTTTGTAGTAAGCATTGTCCTATAATGGATGTAATTATTTAATAAAATTAATGAAATTACTTTTACTGTAGTGAATAACAGTAATATCTTTTAATAATTGTTGCAGTTCTTTTTATCATATTTTCATAAAGTATAACAACAAAAGCATTTTCATGATTTAATGGCTTAATTTTGATTATAAAATATCACCATTATAATATTAGTTTTTAAAATAAAGTTTTAATGAAACTAAGATAAATACTTTTTTGATTGAGCAGGTAGTATGATTAAGCCATTAAACCAATCATCATATTTTATACAAAAGTTGATTAAAATACTTTATCCAGCTATATATAATACTATCATACAAAGGGTGATATTGATATATAAAGTGGAATGATATACTTATAACTTAATTCAATAAATCTATTAGTTATAGATCATTCTTATCTTTCAAAAGGAAATTTTATTCACAGACCATAAGAATCATTTACAAAAGTAAGGACAATTACGTATCGATCTCAAACACAATCAGAGGTTACACTTGTATATATATATATATATAAACAAAAAAACAATTAATTTCATGTCAATTACATTAAGACTTTATATTCTTTTCATCATTGATACTATATTTTATTTTAGATTTATTAGGGCCCAGGTCTGGTTGAATGTCCAATTCTGAGAAAATTTTTGGTCTAATTCTTTAATTTCTTTTAGTAATTGTAAAGACATTTTCATCATGTCATATTCTTCTCCAATCTTGAAGATAGTCTTATTTCTCAAAGACCAAATGGAAAAATTTATGAATGTTGCCAATCTTATGACCCCAAAATGTCCACTCTTGAAGGCGTTAGTCAAATTTACACAAGCTGATTCTTTGTTTTTAATGAAAGATTTAAAAGTGTTTCTTATGCTATTCCAAATTTGACACTCCTCCAATATATGTGCCATTGTCTCATCACTACACCTATATAGTGTGCATATAGGGTCCAGATTATAATTCCTTTTACTATGTAGGAAGTCAGCAGTAGGCAAGGCCCAAGGTTAACCTTGATTAAAAAATCAACAAACCTCAGTTCCAATTTTAGACGTTTGGTCAACCTGGAGAACCTCGATATTCCAATCGAAAGAATATTGTCAATTTTAGTTTCTTCCGGATTCATAAGATCATATGTGTTCCCGTAGTTTAGTTTGTTATTAAACATTGTTCCTGGCTTCATTTTAGATGGTTAAATACTATTGTAACGATCCGGAGAAATGGACTTAACGTAACTGCACTACGGGGCGCCATCTAGGCATTTGAACCTAGAAAAATTTATAAAGTAGGCAGATACGTAAGTCAAAAAAAAAATTTTTTTTTTCTATTTTGATTCCGGTCGTTAGCCCATGTCACTAGCTCAGTGGAATAGCAGAGATTAAATAATATAACATCCTATCTACTTAGATTTCAACATTAAAAAAATAAATAAAATAAGCCACTGCCAGTAATTAGCATACAAACATTTATTTATGCACATATATATATATAAGATTTGAAATTATTTTAGTATTAGTTTACATTTTTACATTTAACATTATTTTTAACTTTGATTTTTGACTTTAATTTACATTTAATTACTATTATATTCTAATTTTACATTTTTAATTAAGTTCGCACAGATGGGATTATAAAAGCTTGTTTTAATATGTTGCTATAGATCGGTTACATAGATTACACGGTTAAAAACATTTCAAAGTAAACATAAACGATCAAAATATTAAATCATTGATACTGGCAATTGCAGAGGGAAATTTATAAGTAACCCAGTAGTATTCACCATAAGATACTTGCATTGTCACCAATGACTTAAAAGACATCCGAATAAATACATTTTTGATACTCACTGTAAGGTATCATTATTTATCGAATATCTATATATTTTGATCAAATATGGAAACGCAAAACATAGTTAACCAATAAACAATCCATGCAAGCATCTATAAACAACTTAAATTTAATGCATTTTTATTTAGGGTCGAGTATGAATAGACCATATAAATTTGCTTTTGACAATAAACATTCTACCCCTATTTAACCTTAGGCTAAAATTCGCAGTCAAACTGGCATCAATCCATCTGATATATCGATGTATTCAATGTAATTCGGAATACGGCAGCACCAAAGAGATTAAGAAAAGACATTGACTCTCAATCAGATAGGAATATTACATCTATCTAACGAGAAGAACAATAAAAAAAAACTCCATAGAAAGGAACTGTGCTCTGCGTCTTATAATTCCTTCCATAGGCAAAACGGGAGAGTGTGGCATATATATAAACGATTCAGCCCGTAGCGAATCTCCGACTACATCTACTAACTACATCAATATATCCAATTCATTGACCCAATTTAACAACGAAACAAATAACCTAAGATTACCCTCCCCTAATATAACTTTACAAATCTATACAGCCATTCACACCCAACTTAAGTTTAACATTTATATAATTTAACTTAACGGAAAACAGAAACCATAATAAAACTTAAAGAACAAAATTAAATAAATGGAAATGATTTTAAATAAATAAAAAAAAAATACATCAAATAACATTATTAATAAATTAAGTTGGTCAGATAGGATAATATTGCAATCATTTAAATATGGAAAGTTTTAATTTAATATCCATTATTTATAAAGTTCTTACGGTTTAAAACAGTCCATCTTTATCAGTTGCTTGCCATGAACATGAATTCCCACGCCGTCCTAAAATTGGTATTCTGTTGGCCGCTTTATTTATCCACCCAGAGGTTTTTTGCTTTAACTGGTCCTCAATGTAGAAAAACGATAGTTCATTTCTTTTTCTTTCTTAGCAAAGCTGAAGGGATTGAATCGTGCATCTTTTTTTCAATCCCTTCTCCTTCACTTCCACACTAGCACATATCTCTCACATCGTAATAATCATTCTAGTCACCAATAATTTCCAAACTTATCCTTTTTATATTACTGTGTAGGATTAAATTTACATTACGTCACCGATGCGATGGTCCTTTCGCTGCGGTCCGATTCCCCGATGGATTTCTTTCATTGGCTATTTGTTTCTATTGTTTTCCTATCTGACTGATGTTTTTACATTTAAATACCCAAGGCTGGTTTACATTTAACTAAT
Source organism: Epiperipatus broadwayi (assembly GCA_028023455.1). Lineage (NCBI taxonomy): Eukaryota > Metazoa > Onychophora > Udeonychophora > Euonychophora > Peripatidae > Epiperipatus > Epiperipatus broadwayi. Next base: position 874,471 of record JAQFVV010006229.1, read on the forward strand.
TAACAATCATTTCCATTTCTGATTAATTAATCTGTTTTCCAAATCAAATATATATTTTTATCTCTAAATCTTTTTAAGTTTTTGTTTTTAAAATACCTTTTCTATTTTTAATACAGTTTTATTTTAATAATTTTTTTTTATCTGTGCGATTTAATATATACGAGTTTAAGATGATATTTAATTTCAATTTTTAATTCTAAAAGAAAATTTTTAAATGCGAACTTTTTAATTTACTTTCATGTTTAATAAATAAAAAAAACAACAATGTAACGAACGTCTGTGCTCGTTACACTATAGAGATTTGCTTTTGAATCCAAAGCCTTCCATTTTTGGGAGGCAGCCTATCGGTAGGAGTTATTTCTTCTGGGAATATTGGCCCTTCCATATCTGGATTTTTCATAAATAATCTGGTAAGTACATTATAAAGACACTGTATTAATATAGATCATTACTATTTTGATAGATTGTTATAGGTTTAAATAGGGACACAACTATCATTAAAGTTGATTGCTCGATTACTGATTAGGCCTTAAGCTAAACATCTCAATACTCTTGAGTTAAATACCGTGGAAACTTCTATTTTTATATGAGGAAGGTTGGAAATGAAAGTATCATTAAAAATGAGCAGGAAATTATTGATGTTAATATAGGTTATATGAAATGTGTTATGTAATATATTATTATGCCCCACAGCCAATTTCATAACCAATTATAAAAATTCATGATTTCACTGTCATCTGGTCACATCCAGCTATATTAGTTTATTAAACCTGAAAATATGCATATGGCTTGGAATACAATATAAACTATAACATACAGATAAAGGTTAGATTTTTTTGCATAAAAACATCCAATATAATTACACTATTTAAGCAACTGTATATCCTTCACAGTTTTAATTCTTTTATGTGACTTTAACTTTTTAGATTTCTTAAGAAATCATATTCAGTTTATTATTTTAGAAAATTAAAAGAGATTTGAACCCAGACTTTAAAGCTCTTTCAGTTATTTACTCTATGCAATATAATTATATCTAGCATAAGTATATATACTATCCTTGTATGTAAATGTTACATTTTCTAGAAAATATTATGATAAAATTGGTGTTAGAAAATCATTAAAAGTTTTTTTTAATGATCTCAAGAAGAGTTGAATCTCAATCTTAAAAGTACAAATTCACAATTTTATTCATAGATGGTTTTTGAAAGATAACCCACATAGTAGATGCTTCTCAAAAATGAACATAATGATTATTATACAATTAGAATAGATATAATTTTACTACAATAAATATTTGGACTTTGGAGTGTACAAGTTTATGACCTGTCCAACAATTTGTACTTAGCATGTCTTTATGTAATATCAACTTGACTCCAAACTATAATGCTGCTGTTAAATACCATTGATGAAAGGTGAATGGATCCAAATTATGGTTACAATGTCTTTTCTGTTTAAGTAAACTATTCATGAGGGATATTCTATGAACCTGGTAAATAGTTATTAAGGTGTTACAAGTAATTGTAAAATCAGTAATGTTAATGATAATAAAGCTAAAGCTAGTAATAAAAACTATACACTGTTATTATTAATATTTTCATTAACTTTCATCTTTAGTGTAGATGTGCATTGACTGCTTAATTTATTACAAGAGAGACCTCTCCAAATCTAAACATGCTGACATTGTACTTAATAAGAATTAATATTTACAATAGTGTAGATAAAATATTTAGTCTTTCAATAATATTTCTTGAATTTAAAATTCTTTTAATAAAATGTGACTGATAAAGTAGATATAAATAGCATTATGTACCCATTCTTTTTGTTATTATTAGTTTTTCACTGATCATATCATAATTCTAAGTATAAAAAATATAAAATTAGTCTTATAATCAGTTTCTTCTTGAGTTAAATTTTTTTGGAAGATAAAATTTACTATTCTATCAGTTTTTATCCTCAATAACTGTGTTTTTGTAGGTCTTACAAAATTTACATTTAGTAAAGTTTAAATATTCTATGTATCTATAATTAGAAAAAAAAAGTTAAAATATGTTATTATGGCTTCTATCCTTACTTTTATCACTATTAACAAGTGTGATTTTGTTATTACTTAGAACACTTTAATGAGTGCTTATCATATGTAGGGGTCTAAGGCAGCTTATGTGAAATAAGTTGTTTTAGATCACTTTTATTGGATTCTTTACACTTTCATGCTTGACAGAAGGATCTTTAAATAGATTTGCATAAAGACACCATTTTAACTAAATTAAAACTTTTATCTCTAATCCAATTTTAACATGACTTATTTGTCTATAAACATATTTTACATCTAAATTTTATCAACTAAGGATATGGTTTAAAAATGAGATTGTAAGAGATTATGTGTATTTAAAAGATTGAATTTATGATTACACAAACATATAAGATTATTATACAGTTAAATAAAAAAAATATTATTATAAAAGGCTTATTATGATAGAATCCTATAGTAATACAAATTATTGAAAACAGTGGAAGAAAAGAGAACAGAGAGAGGTGACAGAAAAGATGCTGTATCAGAAATATTACCCAGTCTTTTATAAAACATTGTATTCTACAATGTGATTGTTAATCCTCTTACTAAAAGTTTATTTTACTACATGCAACATGTGGATTCAGTTAATAGTCAAGAATAACATCTATGTTGGTATATAAATTTTGTTATATAAAAGAAAAAAAACATACAGAGGAGAGAAAGGGAAATAAAAGAAATTACTTCAGTGAATATGTTGAACACAATACATACAAATGATAAAAAAGATGTGCCTTAGTAGGAAAATTTAAGTAAGTCAGAGAATATTTTCAAAATTAAGTAGAGAAAAGATAATGTAGAGATATTTCCAATCACTCTTTATATTGTTAATAGTCAATATAATAAGAGAATATTCACAATATGTTATCAAGACAACCTTTACAAATGAAAAGTGAAATACACTTTTTACTATTATCAAAGCTCTTCAAATAGACAAATGATTGTAAAAAATTGAAAATATAATTTGTCAAGATGTTTTTTTTTTTTTTTAAATAAATATTCAATAGGAAAAGGTAATCTCAGTCTGATCATATGACTTCACTATTTGCTTATTTAAAGATGTTAGACTAGTGTAAAAATGGTATGTCTTTTATTTTGAAAATTGCTTTGACAAAATATTGTGGATATTCTATTTGCTTATAAAGCTTTTGCCTTTTATATAAGTAATTGTGTTGTCTTGATAAGGATAAAATTAGCATTAAAAATTAGAATAGTTAATTTCATTATACTTTATCATTTCAGTACTTATGGATATTAATGATCTGGATAAAAATGTTATAAATAACTGTGCACCTTGTACAAATTTTTGAGATGAAAATAAAAGAATATAAAATTAAATCATTAACGATAGATGAAATGAAAAAAAATATTAACACAAAACATTGTCAAATTTTTTTGGGAGTTGATATTTTTTAAAATATTTGGGAAATTAATTAACAATTTCTGGAAGTAGTAATAAAAAAATGATAATTGAAATAGTTAAATATAATTAAATAACTTTATTTTGTGATTGTAAAAATTAAAGTTTTACAAAAGGTTATAAAATGATTTTTTAGAGTATAGTTTTATACAGAAATGAAATATGCGTAATTAAAAAAAGTGAGATGAAAAATTTTAATATGAGCATTTCAGAAAGAATCAAAAAGTTAAAAATAAATGAAACGTATTGCATATGAAGAAAACTATTTGAAGTAGGAATTAGATAAAGGCATGTAATTAGAGGCAAAATGATTATGCATGCTGAAGTAGACTGAAAAAACAAAAGATATTGATTGATAATCTTAACACTGAAGGTAACAATAAATATTGAGAAATAGAGCAATATACATAAAGATTTAAAAGCTTGGTTTAATCTGTGGGTCCAACTTCTTGGAAAATAGTTGGCAGTTATATAATTGTTACTTTAGTATTTTTAAATTAAATATGCTAAACTTGAGTAATTAATAATAGCATTTTCTATATTAACAGTACAAAAAAATATTATTTTAGAAATAACTCTCCTTTAATAATTAAAAGCAAATTAGTACTTTTTATATAAACAGTTTCAAATTATTAATGAAATCAAACTTGTTTTCAATAACTACAACCATTTTCTTTCAATAAAAAGCAATTCAGTAGCTGTGAAGGTACAAATATTTTTTCCTCTATTTTTGAAAGCAAATTTTTAATACACTTGTTTTCAACTTTTGTTTAATATTTATGATTATTGATTAATTTAACACAGTGGTGCCCAACCTTTAACTTGACGCGAGCCAGTTGAGAATTTAAAAAAATTTGGGGAGCCACAATTATATATTACATTTTTCATATTACATTTATAAACATGGTACTTGGGTACTAAACCTGCAATGTAGGGAGATAGGTGGGGGGGATGGCCTATTCACATTGGTATCAATCCGCCGTTTCTAATGTGGCCAAAATAACGTGTACACGGATCTTTCTCGATGAAAACATCAATATATACAGCAAAATATATATGTGTACACGAATCTATCTCGATAAAAACAACTATTTACAGCACTAAACATCAATATATATATACAGCAAAATATATACGTGTACACGGATAAAAACAACTGTTTACAGCACTAAACATTGATATATACAGCAAAATATATACGTGTACATGGATCTATCTCGATAAAAACTATTTCCAGCACTAAACACAATACATATACAGCACCAAACCAAACGTCTACAAGGATCTTTCTCGATAAAAACAACAATATATACAAGAGCACTAAACACAATATATATATAGCACCAAACCAAACGTGTACAGCAAAAAAAAAATGGTGTAATATGTTAAAAAGAAAAAAAAATGTAAATACATTTTATTTATTAAAAATTTGGTAACATACATATAAATTACAATTACAGGAAAAATATATTTTATTTAATGTGAAACCTGACACTGCATATCGTTATTGTTTGTATTGTAAAAATGTTTACTTTTTTGAAGAGTGCAATTCGAGCCACATTAAACAGTTACGCGAGCCACATGTGACTCGTGAGCTACGGGTTGGGCATCCCTGATTTAACAATTTGATAAGGTAAAATGTTGTGCATATGTTTATCACTTTTTGATTTATATAAATGTGTTGCTAATTATAGTAATAAAAGAACCATACTAAATCTAGGAATAACATTCTACATAAAACATTACAATTTATAAGAATCAAGGCATGGGCAAATTAACCAATTAAAGAGTCCTTATTCAACATAAAATGCATCACATTTTCAGACATTCTTATTCATATGGTTTATTATAATGAGTATGCTAATAGCTTTAAATAAGCCTTATCAATAAATGCCACAAGAGAAACCATTTAAAATCTCTATCTAGAATTATCTCTAGTCCCAAACCTGTTTTGAGTTAAAGGCTCTCCTAAGGGAGGTGCTAGAATATTTAGAAATGTAGTATCTAAATATTCTAACACCTCACTGAGGAGAGCCATTAGCTGGAAACGATAGGGATAATTTTAAATAGATTTTTAAATGTTTTCTCTTGTAGAATTTATCGATAAAGCTTGTTTAGAATTATTTGCATGCTCATTATATTACATTTGTAATACAAATTTATTAAATTAAGTCATATGATTTAAAAACATTAAGAATGGGGAAGGGGTATTTTAAGTTTATGTAAAAAAATAAATAACTTATCTTACAACTATATAGTGTTTTTCTTTGTTTCATTAAGTCTTCATCATAATTAGTAAAATATATTTATATTCTATGTTAATTATTTTTTATTTTATTACTCATTTGAATAAAATGGTGTGATTGTTTTTATCAAAAATAAATAAATATTGATATTAGATCATTAGTAATATAGTTTTAGTCAATATACAAAGCATGTTTGCCAAGGGTAAAGGGACAAACTATGAAACGTGTTCATTAATTTATAATTCGATTAATGTAATCCTTTACCTGCTTAATATGGTCAACCCATTTTCTATGATTTGTGTTTGCATTATAATAAAACAACATGCCAGTTTTCTCATAATTCATTAAAATAGATAGGGTAGACTGCGACTATCTGGTTGATATTAAAACCATTTTAAACAGAAATTATTATTTTTAAATTAGAGATAAGATTTAATTCCAAAAATCACATCTCTGATGATATAATGTCTTTGTGATATGTATAAGAAAATATTCACCTTCGTATGTGTAAATATCAAGGCTTTAGCTAAATACAGAGTGAAAATTCGAACAAGGGTAATAAAATTTCAGTTTGACTGCAAAAGGCTTCAAAAAAGATTTAAAATGTTAGTTAATATTTTAATGTATTTTGCGATTCAGATCATTAGATTTCTTTCAACAGTTATTATTTCAATTAAAAAAATACATACCGCAGTCAAGTATAAATATTTTAAAGCATTTTTTTAAAAAAATTATTATGCAATTAAAGTGCAGTTGAAAGTTCTGAACATAATATTTTATAGATTAAGTTTTTTTATTAGAAAAATAACTTAAGGATTGCATACGATAAGATGATGAAAAATGCAATTACTGTTGTTAAAAATAATCTTCAGTGTTACATATATAGTGATATTATTTTTAAAGACATTAGATATAATCAATTGCTTTATTGTATAAGATATTTTAAAAACAATGTATGCGGATTGAAAGATAATGTAATAAAATATTTGTATGTATGTATATATATAGAGAGAAAAGAATAAATAGTTTGATTGCAAAAAAATATAATTAGAAGTACTAAATGAAATGCTTTAAAAGACCCAGAAATAGACCACAGGGAAGATCGATTGATGACATATGAAAATTTGCTGATGTACAAGAGATGTTATAGATAAAAAAACTAGACTAAATTTGAAATGACCTTCATCTTATACTGGATTAATAATAGTTAAAAATGTTTCTGATCTGAATAAAAAAATTTGGACTTATATAATCAGTTTAATTATTTTAATAATATAATGCCATAACATAAATCACCCAAATATACATTTTTTCTTCAGTATATTATTTATGGTGTATTAAAATCAGAAAGTTATCATTTCAGATTATATCAGTATAACATTTCAGAATTATTACCAATTGTTTACAAAGTTTCCATTTTGATTTCTATGACAACTACATAAGTTTATACCCAAATCAAATAAAAATCTGATTTCCAACAGCAGGGATTAAACAACAAATGAAATAGTAAACAAAGTAATAGCACTAAATCAAGATTTCAGTTTAAAATCTATTTAGAAAATTAGCATTTTTAGTAATATCTGTATTTTTTTATAAATATTTTTAACTGATAGTACTTGTAGGAGATTTTACTAAAAGTATTTTTTTCCTGTTTCAAAAAGCGAAAATGGATATTTAAAATTAGAAATGAACATTTCAAAAGTGTTGTTGTTAAATAAGAACAATGACCCAAGCTATCAGGGCAATGCTAATAAATAAAAAATATTATCATTTTTGTATATTCCAGTAATATGAATAAAAAGATTTCACTATGCAGATGTATATCATTTACGTGTCATATTCTTTGCAAGAGGCTTAGAATTTGATTTCAGGTAGTTGGTTCACAGATGGAAGTCACTTAAATTCTTGTCATTTAGCAATTTGGAAATTTGGGTAACTAATACCATTCCTTCAGTGTTCTTTTATAGGAGGCTGATGGAGATATCATTACCTTCAAATAGATTATTTATTTAAAAAGGCTATTTTAACTTTTATTCCTGGGTAAATAGAGCTTGAAAAAAATCGAATTTTTCATTATGATGCTCATAATGAACAATTATTTTCACAAAATTGTTCAAGTGAACAATTATTTTCACAAAATTATTTAATAAAAGTTTCATGTTTTATTTTTTTTTGGATACCATGAAAATCTTTTTGATAATGCTTCTATAAAATACTTTTTGCTTCTATAAACATTATGGATATCTATTTAAATGCATTAGAAAAAAATCAGCTTTGCAAATTCTGATAAATTTTGTTTTTTGCTTATTATCCTGCTACTTTGTAATTGAATATATATATATATATATATATATATATATATAATTACCACAGTACCATATATATATATATATATATATATGGTACTGTGGTGTTAGATCTGCAACAAGAACAATTATAATCGTTTAATCATTAAATTAATTAAGTTATTAAATCAAAAACATATTTTAAAATCTACATTTCAAAAAAAAAGAATTAACAAAAAAAAATACGAAAAGCATTAATGTGAAGAATAGTTAAAATGCATGTTTAAATCAAATTGAGGGTGTGTTTGCACGTGCATGTTCTGCATAATCTATTTTAATACATTGTACAGGCTTACACCTGCATTTATATATGTAATATCTGTGGGATTCGAACTTAGACTTTCACACAACCTGCATCTCTCAGTGCCATCTTATATTGCTGACTGACCTGATCAGATACATGTCAAAAAGATAAATAATCACCAATAGACGTATTTCGTGCTAAACCAGCACTCATCAGTTGGTTCAGATTACCATCGCCACACACATATACAATTAGTACTCAGCTTTATATTAAGATAACCAATCTTCATACTTTAATGAGTGCTGGTTTAGCACGAAATACGAATATTAGTGATTATTTATCTTTTCAACATGTGTGTGATCAGGTGAGTCCGCAATAAAAAATGGCACTGAGAGTTATAGGTCATGTGAAAGTCTAAGTTTGAATCCCGCATAGATTACATATATAAATACAGGTGTAAGCCTGTACAATGTATTAAAATAGATTATGCAGAATTTGCACGTGCAAACACACACCCAATTTGATTTAAACATGCATTTTAACTATTCTTCACATTAATGCTTTTTGTATTTTTTTTTTGTTACATTGGTTTTTTTTTTAATGTAGATTTTAAAATATGTTTTTGATTTAATAACCTAATTAATTTAATGATTAAGCGATTATAATTCTTTATGTAACAGCTCTAATACCACAGTACCATATATATATATATATATATATATATATATATATATATATATATATATATATATATATATATATATATATATATATATATCACAAATATTGGCTGCAGAAAGGAGTTTGCTATTAACTGAAAGGAGACCCTTTGATTCCTCTTGGAAGCCTTAAAGGATCTGAGCAGGGAAATTCCTAATGTCCACTCCATATGTTCTTGTCGTTGCAGCTGTTATTATTATGTGATTATTCATATAGTATAAGAACATGGATGGGCTGCTCAGCAACACGCATTACCCAGCATGGTGAGTTTATTGGCTTTTTACCTCCGAGTTTAAGAATATTTTTTCAATATATACAAACATGACAGATAAAAATAAATCATGGCCCTTATTCCAGGAGACAGCGGAGGGTGCTAAGAATCCCCTGATTGCAGACTGAGGCTGCCATTTGATGACGACTTTTTATTTAGGTACTTACAACTGCAGATCACTTTCAAGTGAAGGAAGATTGCAAGAGTTAGAAGAACTGTCATATGTTAAATGGGACATTGTTGGACTTTGTGAAGTTAGAAGAAAAGGTGAAGAAACAATTGATTTAAAAAGTGGACATATACTCTACTATAAAGGCACAAATATTGAAAATACAAGTGGAGTACGATTCATTATAAATAAAAAATGGAAGAATAACATTGTGGAGATTGATGGTGTATCAGACAGAGTGGCAAGATTAGTTTTACAACTTAATAGCAGATACCAAATGCAGATAATTCAGGTTTATGCCCCAACAAGTTCTCATAGTGATGAAGTTATAGAAGATTTTTATATGGATGTACAAAAAGGTTTTGATCAGAGTAAACAACATTTTAAAATTGTTATGGGAGACTTTAATGCTAGAATTGGTAAACGAATAAATGATGAAAGTGCTATAGGTAGTTTTGGTTATGGTAATAGAAACGAGAGAGGACATAGACTTGTGTAGTTTGCAGAAAAAGAAAAACTTTATATTATAAATTCTTTTTTTGAGAAAAATGTTAAAAGGAAATGGAAGTGATCACCAATTAGTAAGATGTAAGATACATGATAATGCAAAATTAGAGAGACAAAAATTATTAAGAAAAACAATATTTAATGTTGATATTCCTAATCTTCAGAAACATTCTAATGAATTTAAATTACAACTTACAAATCGGTTTCAAGTATTAGTAGATTTTGAACATGATTCAGATTTGAATGACCTTAATAGGAAAATAAGTGATGCACTTTTAAAAACTGCAACAAAGATAGCTGGTAGAAAAAAGCAGCAATTGACCAGTAAAATTTCTACTCAGACTAGAGAATTTATGAAGAAAAGAAGGAATATGAGGATATACAACAATGATGCATTAAAAAAGATTGTATATCTCGAATTTTGTAAAATGGTGTGGAAAAGAGTTGAAAATGATATAAGAATGTATAATTGTCAACTAGCAAGGAAATCTGTAGAAGAGAATAAAAGTCTAAAGAGAGTAAAACAGCATTTTGGTATTGGTAGGAAATTTATATCTGCAATAAGAAAAAAAAATGGCATTAATACTAAAAAGAGAGATGACATCATAAAGTGTGCAGAAGACATTTATCAAGAATTATATAGTAATAAAGAACAAGTGCCTCCTTTACATATTATATCTTCCAAATTGCCCAGGATTTTAAATAAAGAAGTGAGATATGCAATTAAAATTATGAAGTAAGGAAAGGCTCCAGGTAATGATGGAATTGCAATTGATATATTAAAAGAAGCAGGTGAAGAAATAGAAATTTTTTTTAGCAAAGTTATATACCAAATGTCTAAATGATAAACATGTACCTCATGATTGGAAGAATGCAGTATTAATATTAATATTTAAAAAAGGTGATAAAGAAGATAATAGAAATTACAGACCTATCAGTCTTTTATCAGTTTTATACAAAGTTTTTACTAAGATAATTACAACTCTTCTACAGAAAACACTAGATTTCCACCAACCAAGAGAACAAGCTGGATTTAAAAGTGGTTTTAGTACAGTAGTTCATATCCAGGTATTGAGAGAAATTATAGAATGGACAAATCAATATGAGTTGCCATTATGCTTAGGATTTGTAGACTATGAAAAGGCATTTGATTCTATAAACATTTCTTCAGTGATTAAAGCATTGGATCATCAAGGTGTAGATCCAGGATATTGTCATATTTTAAAGAATATTTATAAAAATGCAACAGCAACAATTAGATTACATAATGATAGAAGGAAAATCAACATTGAAAAGTGTGTAAGACAGGGTGACTCCATATCTCCAAAACTTTTTACAGCAGTGCTGTAAGAAGTATTTTGTGAATTAAAATGGGAAGCTACAGGAGTAAAAGTAAATGGAGATTATTTATGTCATTTAGATTTTGGAGATGATGTAGTTGTTTTTGCAAATAATGCTTTAAAGCTACAGGAAATGTTGCAGGAGTTATCAGATGAAAGTAGGAAAGTAGGACTAAAGATAAATGTTAAAAAGACTAAAGTAATGTTTAATCGATTTGCTCAAAATATGAAAATAAAGATTGATTATGATGAATTAGAAGAAGTTAACAGTTACAAATACCTTGGTCAGATTATTAATACAGATGGAAACATAATGGGAAAAAATAATCATAGAATTAAACTTGGTTGGAGTGCTTTTGGTAGAAATAACTTGATACCAAAAAGGAAATATGCCTATGTGTTTGAAAAGGAAAGTTTTTAACAAATGTGTTTTACCAGTTTTTACTTATGGATCTGAGACTTGGACATTTAATAGAAGAGCAATACAGAGACTTCAGACCACTCAAAGAAGTATGGAGAGATGCATGTTGGGAGTAACAAGAAAGGGTCAAAAATGCAATGTTTGGGTAAGAGAACAAACAGGCTTACTGACCTCATTAAAAAAATTAAAAGACTGAAGTGGAGTTGGGCTGGACATATTGTTAGAAGAGATGATAACAGATGGACAATTGAAATTTTCAACTGGATTCAAAGAGATTGTAAAAGACCCAGAAAGAGACCACATGTGAGATGGATGGATGAAATAAGAAAGTGTGCAGGGGTGATGTGGAGAAGAAAAGCAAAATATAGGAAAAGATGGATTGAACTTAGAGAGACCTTCGTCCTGCATGGATTGATAATGTTTGATGATGATGATATACAAATATTAAGCATTAAATCACGCCACATGTTTAAGAAATCCATGACTGCCCTCTGTGAACTAATATGTAAAATGGGCAGGAGCCAACTTGGTCTACCTGGTCAAAAATGTACTGTTAAACAAGAAAACACAAAAACAAAAAGAAAGTATAAAAAACAAAAGTCAATACTGTTCATAAACAGTCCATAAAGGGGGTGCATCAGCCCATCAAGGCCAAGTCTGTGCAGAAACGGTGACTCTCAACCCATCCTGTGCATCCAGACATTCTTTTCCTGGGTGTCCCAAAGAAAGAAGAATCAAGTGGAGACCCAAGCTCTCAATGCAACAATGTTGATATGGGTCAGTCCAAATACGCTGGGACCACATTCGGTCTACATCCCCAGCTAGACAAAGTGGAATATACTGCATTACACAGGTGATCAATTACAAAATACATGGGATTAAATACGTTGATTTACAGAAATACATGATGTAAGATACATTGATTCATTATAGTCTTGAAATTGCAGCTAGCTTTATCTGTACACCATGAGAACACACCATTTGTCTATTTCACTTTGTTACCTGAGATCAGTGGATCCCAATGTCTTTTTAACACTATTATCAACTCCTGATGCCTGCCAAATGTTCAAAATACCTGTTTGACTCACTGACTACAATGTTCTCCAGGGTTCACAATCCGGCCTATAAATTTCCACTTGATTATTCCAATTAGTGAAAGGTGTGATGAGCATTATATGATTCTTTCTTGTTGTTTGGTTGTAGAGCAGAGGTTGATGGTGAAATCATGTTTTGACAATTGGTTTCTGTAATCCTACAGTGGGCTTGATTGTAGTAAGATTTCAACTGTGACTCTTGTAAATTGATACAATTTGAATTAACTTGTCTAGATTAAATTCTAGGTCTTGATTAGTAATCAAGGTTTTAGTTGTGTAATCTAAAAGTCTGTAATTAATCTTTGGAATATTCTCCATAATTGTTGGATTAAAAGAGGTTGAATAATTTGCAGCTTCAATGCCTCTGTTTACATCTATAACATCATTTATACTTATTTTTGTCTTTAAATCATTGTTTTTTGGCCTAGGATTCACTTCACACCAAAAGTGGCCCAATAACTTCTGTTCTGATCATCAGAAAAACTGAGTTTTTGTGCAGGGGGATAGCTTAAATCACAATATATAATGATTGATTTTAAAATTGAGATCAAATTAATATTTAAAATAATTTTTCCCTCCTGCACTGTTTTGCCACATTTGGCCACCTCGAGTTTGACACCACAATATCGTAATTTTTTTTCCTATGAACGATTTAACACTGGGATTTCTTTTTTCCATAGTTTTATGATTAATTTTTATATCTAGTGTGTACCCTGGGCTATTTTATGTTTTCCCTCACTGGTTTGTAGCCATAGAACCTTGTTTTACTTTATTAATATCTGATGTTAAGGTGAAATTCTTAAGTCTATCTTTATTAAGCATTTTTTATTTTTCCCCCAACGTTTTCAATGGGATTTGATTTCCAAATCCTTTCTCACTTTGTTCTATCATTAAAAATAGGATTTCTAGTGACTCTATTTTTTTTTTGGATTGTTTGGTTTCATTTTAAATTCTTTTCCTGTGTTTTATGTTGCTCTAATGATTCTAAGAATTAATTATCCTGGCTTTTGTCTTTTTTTTAATTCAGCCATTTGCATAAAACAGAATTATTAATAATTTCAATTACTTATGAATGAAACTACTTTAAAATTTTTTGGAAAGGTGATAAAACAATTAAACCAGTACTTACTTACATCTTAGCAAACTTTTTTCTCATGAACTCACAACTTGACAGTGCAATGAGTCCTGTCCTTATAAAACTAGTGAAGAGCCAACTATTCCAGCTGCCAACAGGAAGTAGACTATTATTTCAACAATTATGTGCTAATGTGCATAAATTTTATAAGTGTATATTTTTTATTTTCCTATAAACTTTAAATATGTATGGCACAGATTGACTAGGTTAATTATTTACTATAATGTGACTATAATGCAACCTATTCCAATATACATATATTTGTATTCATAGTATTATTTCTGGTAACTTCCATTTAGTAAAATACTAATAGCTAAATGGCTGATGTTTTGGTACAATAATAAGTACTTTCCTTAGAGCTTCTTCTTGCTCAAATTATAAGAATGTGTATGATGATATTTATTTATTTTTCTTTTGTTATTTTTTCCTTAAACTGAAATTGTATTGAAATGAGAAGTGTGAAGTGAAGAAAATTAATAATATTTGGAAAAGTTAATGTAGGATAAAATATTTTTTAAAACTTCTTAGCCAATATAATTTCTGTATAACAAGAGAATAACAAAAGAAAAAAAATAATTTTAAATTTCACCACTCACATTCTTATGATTTGAGAAAGAAGAAACTCTGAGGAAAATACTTGTTATTATATTGAAATATCAGCTGTTTACCTATTAGATTTTCACTACATAAAATCCCCCAGAAATAATACTATGAATTCATCATTTGTCCTTGAGAATATTAGAATATATATATATATGAAAAAACAAATACAAGTTAATCACGTAACCTGCTATCACTTGTTATTTATGTCCAAAAGATGGCGCTATACCAAAACCGCCGAACAAGTGTAAGATTTGTTTTACATAAATGAAAAAAGAGTCAGAAATTAACTACCTCTTTCATTTGCTCACTCCCAGATCAGCTGATTTCAAGCTGGTTTGCTATCCTCAGTGGGAGATAGAGTATAGAAACTACTCTATCTCCCACTGAGGATAGCAAACCAGCTTGAAATCAGCTGATCTGGGAGTGAGCAAATGAAAGAGGTAGTTAATTTCTGACTCTTTTTTCGTTTATGTAAAACAAATCTTACACTTGTTCGGCGGTTTTGGTATAGCGCCATCTTTTGGACATATATATATATATATATATATATATATTGTTCCTACAATAGTTTTTAATTAATAGAAATTCAATTCATATTATATGTATATGTATATCTTTATAATCAATGAAGCTAAGTAATAATGATCTTTATTTGATCTGCATAGTCTCATAAGTTATCAGTTAATAAAAAAAATTGGAGTGATCTTTTTATTGTATATCCATTTTTTAAAAATCTTTAATCACTAAACCTTTCACCGCTGATTATATTATTGGCTGCATGAGGTAAAAATCAAAGCTTTTAATTGGCCAATTGTGTCAATTAACAAAGTCACTTGTCAAAATATATTGACCTTTTATTAATATTTTCACTTTAGTTTCATTTGTAAAAAGTATATTAATAATTTGTCAGATTATGAAAGTGAATGAAAGTTTGTTCAAAAATAAATTTTGATTTATAATTTAAAAAATATTCAATTACGGCTGAAATGAAAATAAATGTCAATAACCAATTCCATGTTATGATTTCTACTTTCCACTTTGTAATAAATAAATAATTCTTGCTAAAATCTTAACTATTTTTCTGAAATAATTTTATTTTTAGCACTGTTTTATCAAAATTGTTTATAATTCATCAAAAAATACTGTTAAAATGATCTAAACATTTGTTTATCATTTTCGAAATAAAACAAAAAACGATCGTAATTTTACTTTTTGGCAGCCATTTTCTTTGTTGTCAAAATTTAAACAGCCAATAAGATTCAAGAAAAGGCAGTGAGAAGGCATTGCTTTGGTTTTGTTTGACATATATGGTCATTTTTATTGATTTTTTACTTGTAAAATGATTCAAAAGAGGGCAGCATCTTACAGAACTTTTTTCTTCTAAAAAAACATCAGAACCGTAAACATAGTCCAAAAACTAAGCGATTTACAGTGATATCGCATTCCCTTATTTTTAAATGAATCGATCAGGTGAAAGATTAAGTGAGATGGAGGATTTAAATATCTGAGTATGCCTACCAAAATGATAGCTGGAAATTTAAAAAAATATTATGGTCAAAATTGTTTGGCATTAACCATCTAGTTGTTCATATTTTCATTAAAATTCTTAGCAACATTTAAATAAATTTACAATTTTTTATTTGATCAAATTTATGTTATATTATAAGAAATTTTAAATTGTTTGCTAGAAATATATGTTTTGAAGTAAACATTTTTTTTTCAAATTATTATTTTAGTATTGCAAATGTAGAGAAAAACTAAAATATGTAGTAAATATATTTATAAAAAAGTAGCAAATTAAATGAGAAAATTCTACTGTTTTACTTAGTATGGTAAATTCTAAATAAAGTATCATTCAGATTATTTAAAGCTAATGAAATTTTATTTAAAATTGTAGCTGCATTTTTTTTCCAAAAATGGCCAAAATAAATGTGCTACAATCAATAGGAAAAAAACTTTTTAGCCACATACAAATTGCAGCTGTACACTATTCATATATCTTGATTTGTTTTTTTGTTTTTTAATAAATTGTTTTGAATAAAATCTGAATCTCATCACAATATTCTTTTTAAAAAGTACATTTTACACTATTATATTATAAAAATAATATGGAAAAAACAATTGAACATATTATTATATTTTAAATCTAATAAAAGATTGAGTATGCTCAATGGTCTTTCAAGTATTCTTCCACAGAGAGTACTAGAAACTACCAACCCACAATATTTTAGGCTGGCTGTCAGTTAGTATGTAAAATTTTTTTTTAACAATTCTGACATTATAAGACTTTTTTAATTAATAAATCAATATTAGTTTAGTTTTAATGTTTTTATCTAAGGAATACAAAACTAAAAACGTAGCAGTAAAGATAGCCATGAGATAGTTCTTTAAAGCCAAAGTTCTATAGCACCATCACAATAATTATAATACCATGCAACTAAGTTTGAATATATTCACAATGAAATATCTATGTATACAGTACTAATCACTTAAATACAAAATTATAAATATTTCACAATAATTAAAGTTTTTTATTGTCATTATAATACCCAAATAAATACTACACATCTCATTTTAAAGAACACATACACATATATAATGTATTTTGATGTGAGTGTTTAATGATATTAGATAAGAAGGTTTAAATCCTTAATACATTTACATACATAATGTATTTTATACATGTTTTGAATTTTTTTCCAAAGTTAATTGGTGCTTTAAACATAAACATTAATTTAAAAATAAACATTTTATATAAAAACAATGTTATTATTAAATCAAATTAATTTTGCTTTTTAATGACAACTTTTAAAAATTTATTTTAATTTTCGATTAATTTGATTTTAACACAATATCAAAAATTTATCACTAAGAGTTAAAAATTGCCAAATACTACAAATTTGTCTCACTATCAATTTTTTTTTTGTTTTGCTAAACAAAAATAAGCCATTAATTATATTTAAACTTTTAAATTACAATTTAATCAATGAGTTAAAGTATTTCTATAAATTATTGACAAAACCAAAAAAATGTAAGAAATTACTTGTTGAAACTAAATTATTTAACATAGTTTTATTCAGCTAAAAAAAACTTTGTTGATTTTTATAAAATAAGCACTTAAACTTCATCGTACTGTCTCACTTATTATGAAAAATATTGTAGTTTAGTTTTAAAATATTAAACACCACCTGATATTAACAGAAAATGTAACCGAATTAGCTATTTTTCAACATAATTAATAAGGTTTAAATTTTTTAAGAGTGTATTTTTAACAATAAATATAAAATATTAAAGTGTTAAATAAAAAAGTTGCTTTGGTAGTTATATGCATTTATATCCACGACTCTTTCAAAGAACACAAAAACATTTATATATATATAATAAATTAATTGCACACGCCTTTTTTTAAATGTAATTTTATTTTTTTATAAACTAATTTCAGATTAATTTAGTCATTATCAAGGCCTAGATCCAAACTGATGTCCAAAATAACCGTTAAAACAGAAAAACTGATACAAAATCAAATATATATATATATAAGAATATATAAAAAATTAATTCTTTTATGTTTGGTACATATAAATTTTCATGAAAACAGTCTTTATAAATATAAAAATATAAACAAACTTATTCTAATAAAATTTAGTCATTGACTTAATATATTATGTTTATTTGCAAGAATTCCTGAAAATAATATTTAGTAGTTATCCTAATTGCATTATCAGAATCCTTATTATACATTACTATGCAGTCCATTTCTTTGTACAATGAGATAGAAAATGATTTGTTGGTAATAACCCTTTCACGGGAGCAGCACTTAGGCCAGAAGTGTAAGTATTAAATTTTCAAACAATTATTTGTTCTTTACATAAATGAGTGCCTCTTTGATGCAATCATCTATCACTTTCTTTTTATTAATTCATATGAGTAAGAGTTTCAATTTATTCATAAGGATACAATTTAAATGGCTTTCACTAGATATCTGTTGTGAATTTATGCATAATTTAGTTCATCTTCATTTAATTAAAATGGCACAATTGTGGATTTAGCCACAACATCCAGAACTTAAACTACTAGCCATGTTAACAATTTGCATCTACGGATCATGGTTAAAATTATGAGAGTTGTCAACCTAGAATAATTTATTTTAAATATGCACAAATATCTTTAATGCTAGAAATTTAGTGAGTTTATCATTTCAATTTTGACTCTGCTAAAATTATTACAATACATACAACTAAAAGAATACTTTTAAAAATGTGTGAACAGTATTTTTATTGCTAGATAGTAAAAGGTAGGTGAACTAAATTGATGACTATGCTTTTATAATAAAAAATATATGTTGTTATAATGTTTATTGAATGCATTTGCAAATCTTATATAAATATTTATTGAGAAAAAAGATTTTGATGTATTGTTTATTATCCATACATGTTTTTGTCATTTAAAGTCCAATATATATATATATATATATTGGATATATATATGGACATATATATATATATATATATATATATAATCAACCATTATCAATCCACTGCAGGATGAAGGTATCTCCAACTTTAATCCAGCTTCTCTGCTCTTTAACTTTTCTTCTCCACATCACCCCTGAACACTTTCTTATTTCATCCATCCATCCATCTCACACATGGTCTCATTCTGGGTTTTTTACAATCTCTTGGAATCCAGTTTAAGATTTCAATTGTCCATCTATTATCATCGTTTCTAGCAATATGTCCAGCTGAACTCCAATCTTTTAATTTTTTCAGTGAGGTCAGTAATACCTGTTTGTTATCTTAGCCATATATTGGACTTTCAATCTCTTCTTGTTACTCCCAACATGGATCTTTCCATACTTCTTTGAGTGGTTTAAAGTCTCTTTATTGCTCTTCTATTAAGTGTCCAAGTATTAGATTCATAAGTAAGAAATGATAAAACACATTTATTAAAAACCTTCCTTTTCAAACACATGGGCATATTTTCTTTTAGTATCAAGTAATTTCTACCAAAATCACTCCAACCAAGTTTAATTCTATGATTAATTTCATCCATTATGTTTCCATTTGTATTAATAATCATTCCAAGTTATTTGTAACTGTTAACTTCTTCTAACTCATCATAGTCAATCTTTATTTTCATATTTTGAGAAAATCCATTAAACATTACTTTAGTCTTTTTAATATTTATCTTTAGTTCTACTTTCCTACTTTCATCTGATAAGTCCTGCAACATTTCCTGCATCTCTGAAGCATTATTTGCAAAAACAACTACATCATCTGCAAAAACAAGTATATCATCTGCAAAATCTAAATGACTTAAATAATCTCCATTTACTTTCACACCTTTATGTTCCCATTTTAATCCACCAAATACTTCTTGCAGCACTGCTGTAAAAGGTTTTGGAGATATGGGGTCACTCTGTGTTACACCCTTCTCAATGTTGACTTTCCTAGTATTATTACATAATCTAATTGTTGCTGTTGCATTCTTAAAAAATATTATTTATAATATGACAATATCCTGGAACTATACTTTGATGATCAAATGTTTTAATCATTGAAAAAATGTTTATAGGATCAAATTCATTTTCATAATCTATAAATCTAAAGCATAATGGCAAATCATATTCATTTGTCCTTTCTATAACTTCTCTCAATACCAGGATATGATCTCCTGCACTAAAAGCACTTTAAATTCAGTTTGTTCTCTTGGTTGGTGGGAATCCAATGGTCTCTGTAGACGAGTTGTAATTATCTTAGTAAAAATTTTGTATAAAACTGATAAAAGGCTAATAGGTCTGTACTTTCTAATATCTTCTTTATCACCTTTTTTAAATATTAATATTAATACTGTATTCTTCCAATCATCTGGTACATCTTTATCATTTAAACATTTGGTATATAACTTTGCTAAAAAAGCTATTTCTTCACCTGCTGCTTTTAAAATATCATTTATAATTCTATCATTACCTGGAGTCTTTCCTTTTTTCATACATTTAATTGCATGTCTAACTTGTTCATTTAAAATTCAGGGCAATCTGGAAAATGTAATAGATATAGGAGGTACTTGTTTTTTATTACTATATAATTCTTGATAAAAGTCTCCAACCCATTTCATGATGTCTTCTCTCTTTTTAGTAATAATTCCATCTTTTTTCTTATTGGAGATATAGATTTCCTACCAATACCAAAATGTTGTTTTGCACTCTTGAGACTTTTATTCTCTTCTATAGCTTTCCTTGCTAGTTCACAATTATACTTTCTTATATCATATTCAACTTTTTTTCACACCATTTTATAAAATTCGATATATTCACTCCTTTTTAATGCATCATTTTTGTATAACTTCATATTCCTACTTTTCTTCATAAATTGTCTAGTCTCAGTAGAAATTTTATTGCTCAATTTCTGCTTTTTTTATCAGCTATCTTTGTTGCAGTTTTTAAAAGTGTATCAGTTATTTTCATATTAGTTTCTTTCAAATCTGAATCATGTTCAAAATGTACTAATACTTGAAATCAAATTGTAAGTTCTAATTTAAATTCATTAGAATGTTTCTGAATATTAGGAATATCAACTGTAAAAATTATTTTTCTTAATAATTTTTGTCTCTCTAGTTTTTCATTAACACATATCTTACATCTTACTAATCGATGATCACTTCCTGTATTAAATTTATCAAGAACATTACAATCTTGAAATATGTATTTCCTGTTAGTCAAAATATAATCCAAATCTGCTGTACCCTCATTTGGATGCTTCCATGTCCATTTCATTTTAACATTTTTTTCAAAAAAAGAATTCATAATATAAAGTTTTTATTTTTCTGAAAGCTCTACAAGTCTATGTCCTCTCACATTTCTATTACCATAACCAAAATTACTTACAGCACTTTCATCTTTCATTTGTTTACCAATTCTAGCATTAAAGTCTCCCATAACAATTTTAAAATGTTGTCTACTCTGATCATAAGCCTTTTGTACATCCATATAGAAATTTTCTACTACTTCATCACTATGAGAACTTGTTGGGGCATAAACCTGAATTATCTGCATCTGGTATATGTTATTAAGTTTGTATAACTACTATTGCCACTTTGTCCAATACACCATCAATCTCCACAATATTGTTCTTCCACTTTTTATTTATAATGAATCCTACTCTACTTGTCTTTTCAATATTGGTACTTTTATAATGGAGTATATGTCCATTTTTAAACCAATGGTCTCTTCACCTTTTCTTCTAACTTCACAAATTCCAATAATGTATCATTTAATTTAAAATATTTCTTCTTCTAATTCTTGCAATCTTTCTTCACTTGAAAGTGATCTGCAGTTGTAAGTACCTAAATAAAAAATCAACATCAAATGAAAGTCTGGGTCCACAATCAGGGAATTTTAGCACTTGCCACCTTCGGCCACCAACTGCTGCCTTAGTTGGTGACTTTACAGCCTCCTAGAAATAAGAGCCATGATTTATTTTTGTCTGTCATAATTATATATATATTGAAAAAATATTTATCATTTACACAAACATTCATTCTGCTTTATCAGGCAACTGAGAAGAATTGATCTTAATCTCAGAGGAAGAGAAAACAATAAACTCATCACACTGGCGAATGCTAAATGCTTCTTCATAAACTATAATTGTTTGATTATTTTTGTAATCTCTCCCAATACTTGCATATAATATACTATGTTAAAACCTATTTAAAATACAGCATACAGTATTTATAAAAATTGATAGGTTTGTAATATTTTTGTCATTTTTTTGCATCTCATAAATATTCCAACTCAATCTTTCAAAGCAGCTGGTTTATTATTATCATTTAAATATTTTTGTATTTAGTTTTGATAGACATATAATTATTTCTTCACATGTTTTATTTAAAATCATTTTTTAAAGTATTTTACTTATTTTTATACTTTAATTGCACATCTCACTTCATTAATAAAAATGCTTTGCAATTCAGTTGTATGGCAGTTTAGGTTACTTTATTTTCTTAGTTTTTATTATTATTATAAAATTTACTGCAAAACTATCATATATTTTCTGATGTTATCTTACATTTGCTTTCCTTTCAATGCAAAGATGTTATATGTATATATATATATATATATATATATATATATATATATATATATATATATATATATATATATATTGTTAAAAGGCAGTTGTCATGGCAATAGTTTGAAATTGTTGGTTGTTATTGATATTGTGATTGTCTAAGTGTAGATTGGCTTTTAATGATATATATATATAATCCCAGTGCATAATGCTATACTGAAATAAAAATACAAATATTAAGCATTAATCACCCACATAGTTAAGAAATTCAGTACTGCCCTCTGTGAATTTATATATTAGTTCAGAAAAAGCAGTACTGGATTTCTTAACCATGTGGGGTGATTTAATGCTATATATATATATATCATAAAGATTTTCACAGTCATAAGATGAAAATATAAATCATTTTGGGTCATACTGTGGATTATTGTTTAGAGTTACAAGGTCTTCATCCATTGAAACAGACAAATCTTTTGCTGAATAAGATTGCCAACATTTGCATGAAATCACATTCACCCTTGTCAAGGCTAAGGCTGTAATGAAAAACTATTGTGTCTGAAATAATAATAAGATTGCCTGTGAATTAAAGATTATTTATATCCATATTTGATGGATGGTCAATCAGAAGAGGTCATGGATGATCAAAAGAAATATAGAAAATTTTGTTAATTCAACCCCATTTTAAATGGACAATCATCAAATATACATGTAGATAATAGTAGTGAACAACTACTTTTTACCCAGCAATATCATATAGTTCACCATTAATTCAAAAAATAATATTTATTTTAGTATACATACATAAGGGTTGTCTTTTCCTGAAGGTTTGTGATGATGGTGTTCTAGTTGTATTTTTATATTGGACTATTTCCATCATTTAATATATGTATTCTCCAAATATATTTAACTGTTAGTAATAGCATATCAAACATGTTAGTATATGCACAACATTTTGAGAGGTATTATTCTCCTCTCTTCTTCAGGTATAGCTGGACTGACCAGTGGCAGTACTAGCATGAAATTCGAAACTGGGTCCTTAGATTCTTGAGTTTTGAATAATAAGTTAATGCTCTAACCAATTGAGCTGGCCTGATCAGTGACAGTACTAACATGGGATTCAAACCTGGGCCCTTAGATTGGTTAGAGTGTTCATTACCTTAAAATTCAAAACTCAATAATCTAAGGACCCAGGTTTGAATTCCATGCTAATACTGTCACTGGTCAGGCCAGAAACACCTAAAAAAAGAGCAGAGACTAATACCTCTCAAAACATTGTGCATATACTAACCTGTTTGATGTGCTAATACTAACAGTTGAATGTATTTGGAATATTTAAATAAAGTTAAATTTTTCTAAAGACATTCAATACATATATTAAATGATGGAAATAGTCCAATATAAAAATACAAATTTATAAGGATTGCTTCATCATCATCAACAATTATGCAGATTTTTTTGGATACATAAATGAAATAATTATCACCATCACTGGCTTTATAATATTTAAGGTTTTTGTAGTCTTCTAATTTAAATTCTATATTTTCAAAAATTACAAATTATTTTTTAAAAAAATCTTTGTCATTATTGTCTAATACAATTAATTATTGATCACTTTTTATTTAAATTAGGTCCTAATATCCTTTTAAAAATAGAGATTGTGTGTAACTTACTATAAATAAAAAAAGGGTGAATTAATTTGTAGAAGAGAAGTTATGGATAACAGAAACTGGATTAAATTTGGAAGATCTTTGTGTAACAGTGGATTTTCAGAAAATATAAAAAATCATGATCTATATATAGTGTCATAGAGATGTATAGCCTGAGTTTACAGTTGAGGCTTGTTTAAGAAATTAACCGAAAGTATTTCTGTGGATTTAAGGATTGTTTATAATAGTTTGTAAATCATTAAATTTATTATATATATATATATATATATATATATATATATATATATATATATATATATATATATATATATATATATATATATATATATATATAACCAATAATGACTTGTTTGTTGATGTGTAGACATCATGATTTCAGGCAGTAATTTAGTAAATGTCATTATGACCTGAGTTCAAGTCAATATCTTAACAACTAAGTGTTGGAAAATGAAAATAGATTTTTACTATGTAATTTTGTTACATAATGTTATTATGTGACATCAACAACAACCATTAATTCATGTAACTATAGGCACCTATAGTGATAAAAAAAATTTAAAATGCGAGTTTGCTCTACAATGGATGTGAAGACCTAGTATAAAATCAAACCCAAATCATTTTCCATTCTTATTTACATTTTGTCAAGTGTTATAAAAACTACAAGCAGTGAATAGCTTAATATCAGATATTAAAAGAGAGGATAAAATGGATGATGTATCCAAAGATCTTATCTATTCTGTATAATAATTAAAAGTGCTAAATATTAAAACAAATCATCTTTAACATTTAACAATGCAAAAATCAATGAACTTTAGCAGTGTAATGAAAGAATTAAAATAATTTTATAGTGGTAATCAAAAACAGAAGACTATGCAATTGAACAAGAAAAAAAGGAACGTTTATATATATCCATAACATAGTGATCAAAGATAAAATAAAACTTTCTTTTGCATAAATTTACTCAATGTTAACAATAAGTTGAATAAAATTTAAATCTTTTTTCTTAAATTATGAAGCAATGTATATTGGTTAGATAAACATGTCATAGGACTGAGGGCTGTCTTAACTGCCTTGGAGAATGATGTTATAACTCACTTGTATTAATAATGCCTAGAAAATCACCTAATGCCTAATCAGAAGTGTCTGAGTAAAGCCTTAAAGAGAGTGACATCTGAAATAAAAATGATCTTGTCCAAGAATTACTGGAGGGTCTGGAGAATGATAGAGGAGACACTAATGTTTAAATTATAGATTCTAACTAGGAAGATTAGAACAACATCAAAATTATCACATATACTTTTCTTTACTTTATGTGCTTGTAAAAATCTACTTTTATTATTCTAGACATTTGGAGATTTCAGTGTGTTTGCAATTGAGAGAGTTCATTCCATAAAAACAGTGTTGAAAGGGGGAAAGGCTAGACATTTTTTTTTGTTTTGTGAATAAAATTTAGATTGATTCCCTCCATAGTGACTCATCATTCAGTGATCATCAGCATTGTATAATAGTACTGAATGACGTAATAATTTTTGATGTTCTTCCATATTAATTTGAACTCATTAATACAAGACAGAGTTTACATTATATGTTTACTTGTTTGTGTCTTAACTAATAATTGTTACATTTAGTTATTTGGTGTGAATGATTAACATTCATGTATGAAATTGTTTTTCTATCCACTCTAGAAAATTTGTGCATGTGCTTGGGAGTTCCAAAGAAGATCTCTCCAGAAGATATTAGATCATGGAGTTATTGGAAATATGATGATATAATCTTGTAAATAGTTATTTAGCTTCACATTATTTAGCTTCCTTTTTTTTTTTTTTTGCTTTTAGTTAACTATTGACGAGCATTGGTATAATGAATAATTTAGTTATTGAAGTGGTAGAGATGCATGTGAAACAAATGTAAGCACATCTTTTGCTATGTGAATAGAATTTGAATCTTTATCCATTATTAATAAAATTTATTAATGTGTTTTAAATCAAATCAGTCTCTAGGTTATCAAATTTATTTATATACTCACTCATTAATTTAATTGTTTATGTATGTGTATATATATATATATATATATATATACATACATAAACATATATAAATGTAATATATATGTATGTGCATATATATATATATATATATATGCACACACATACATATTATTATAACACTTAACACCACAATAGGTTTGGATATACCTTAGGTCAATAAAAACTTAGTTCCTGCATAAAGCAAATTCTCCTCTGAAGAGAGCCTAGAAAACTAGAAAGACCTTCTCCCTGAGTTTGAATACTGAGGCATAATGAAATCCAAAACAGGGATAAAGTATATATGAACTAGTCTAAATTGTATCTAGGTTTAATGAGTAAACCAAGAACTAACCCATTGGAGGTGGATATGATCATTGGTTAGTTACTTCTTTGCATCAATGACAGCATCATACTCAATGACCCTAGGTTTGATCATTGTTAGATGTGTCCTCCTCTTCTGATGAAAAACCCAGACCATTATAGCTTGGTGCAGCCAACTCAGCGTCTTAAAATACTAGATATAGAGCATTATAACAGCATTATAAAAATTTCTAGGAAAGTCCAGCCAATGGACTGGTAAATCCCAAAAAAAATATTTTTTTTTGAATTTCCTCTACTTTGAACCTCTACATGTCTATAACCCTGATAAATTTATGGAGTGGCAACAGATTGAAACACCCAACCATAAGGAGTGATAATCTAATAAAGCATTAAATATGTCATTGATGAGTAGGAGATGATAAACAGAGACCATAAATAATTAATCAATAAAAACCAAGCTGAAATAGTTGAGATTGTCATATAAAACATGGGCTAAAAATAGGCATTAAAAATAATATCTATACCAATAAAAGTATAAAATGAGAATGAGTTAAGTAAACACTAAATGGCAAAGAGACAACAGTAGATCCTATGATATATAAGTATTGATATTTAAAGGAGAAAAAAGTAACTTGAATTATAACTAGTGGAAAGGATTTTTTTAATGATACTTAGAAGTGAAAAACAGGTATCAGATAAAAGGATGAGTCAGGTTGAAGAATTACATTGTGCTAGTGATAGTGAAAAGAAAAATGATACTAATAAGGATGGGGAAGGGTTTTTACAGGTCCAAACATCTGGTGAGTTTATGGCCAAAATTTCTCACCTTCCACTGGGACAGGCCATAAACCAGGTGGTACCTCAAGTATAAGGAATGCTTAGTGAGGAAATGACCTGAACACCAGAAACTGGAGTAGCACCAATTACAAGAAGTGAGATGATGATAATGAAGCAAATGCTACAAAAGTTTGTGGAAATTATGGATATGAAATTGAACAAGATAAAGAGTAATATGGAAGAAAGGTTGAATGATATGAAAAAGAACATGAATTGTATGAAGACCAGATTGAGGAGTGAAATAAATAATAAGATGATGAATCTGGAAGAAATCCTAAGAAGTAATATAAGTAGTGTTAGGGTGGATATAAAGGCAGAAAATGACAGATATTGAGACTAGTTTGTCCACTGAGATGAACCAGCTGTCAATATATTTGAAGAGCATGCATAGTGACAACTCAGAGCTGAAGCTAGCATTTGCTAACCTAAGGAATGACATGGAAGAGAAGGACTCAAGATACCAGCAATGATTTGAAGAGTTCAAATAAAACATCATTAGACAACTGAATGGTAAATGTGATGAAATGCAAAAGAAGCAGAAGGTTTTGAGAGGAGAGATATGCCTAAAACATTTCAGAAGGCTCATGCTATAATGGACAAACTTTCCACAACCCACAGTCTCAAGGCAGAGTCACATAATAAAGCATTAGTAGTTTTAGATCACCAATCGAAATGAGGATAAAATAATGTCTGTAGAAACTGACTCAGTCATAGGCAAAGCTATTGTGGAAAAGCTTGTGGAAAATGCCACTGAAACACAAGATAGGTGAACAGAATAAATGAGAAACTATGCCAAAGGTTGTCAATTACTGAATATCAGCTGTGTCAGTGGGCACCAACCATTGAAATACAATGAAATGGAATTGACTCAAGATCCCAAAATAATAGGGAAGGATTAGATAACATGGAGAGCAACATTAAGTGCACTGAAGTGCACCACACTGTCACACAGCAGAGTGAAGGTATAGAGAATCATCACACCATTGTTGAAGCAGTTAGTGACATTAGAAGAGAACCAATATAGTCCACAACATAAGGTAAAGATCTCATACCACTCAATGAATCTACATATGAATAATATAGAATTCAAATTAGATTGTGAATCTCAGGAGTTGGGGGTCTCACATTCAAATTATATTCCTGAATGTCCAATAAAATTTAGCTCACAGGATTTTCTGATTAGCCACAAGTCGAATAATGAACTCGTGAGAGTTGAGATGACTCTATATTCTCAAGGCATGATGGAAGAATACATGGAAAATAGTGTGATAGTAAATTAATTGGATGCATATTTGAAATCATTCTGCCACATTCATTTTACCATCAAAGCAGAGTGAAAATATTCTCCAGACAGACAGTAACTTAGTTGATGTGGTGATGATCTAAGTTCAAGTCAATATCTAAGCAACCAAGGGTTGGAAAATGAGAATAGAATTTTACTATGTAATTTATTACATAATAGAAATTACATAATATTATTATGTAACATCACCAATACTCATTAATTTGCAGAACAATAGGTGCTTATAGTGATAAAAATTGAAAATGTGAGTTTGCTGGATAATAGATGTTAAGTCCCAATATAAAATCAAACCCAAGTCATTTCCACTCTCTTTCACAGTTTATCTAACAACTGCAAGCAGAAAATAGCTTAATATCAAACATTAAAACAAAGTATAAAATGGATGATGTGTTTGAAGATATTATCTATTTTGTATGATTTTAAAGTGCTGAAAATTAAAGCAAATTATCTCTAACATTTAACAAGGCAAAAATCAAAGAACTTTAGCAGTGTAAGGAAAGAATTAAAATAATTTTATAGTGATAATTGAAGACATAAGACTGGACAATTAAACAAAAAAAGATATGTTATATATAGCCAGCACATACTCATCAAGGTTGAAATAAAACTTTCTTTCACATAAAATCTTTTTTTAAAATTACCAAACAATGTATATTATCTAGATGAACATACCATAAGACCGAGGGCTGTTTTAATTGCTATGAAGTGTGATGTTGTAACTCACATGTATAAATAATGCCTAGAAAATTGCCTAATCAGAAGTGTCCAAGTGAAGTCTGAAAATGAATGGCATCTGAAATGGAAATGACCTTGTCCAAGCATTACTGGTGAGTCTGGAAATGATGGAGAAGTTATCAGGATGGAATGTATCCATGAAGGACAATGTTTAAATTATAGACTCTAATTAGGAAGATTGGAACAAAATCAAAATTGATCATGTTATGTATTTTTTCTTTACTTTATATATTTGTAAAATTCTACTTTTATTATTCAAACACTTGAAAGTTTCAGTGCGTTTGCAATCAGGAGAGTTCATTTCATAAAAAGCAATGTTGAAGAGGGAGGACTGTTTATTGTGCTAGAAATTTTTTTGATTTTGTAAATAAAATTTAGGTTGATTTCCTCCATAGTGACTCGACAGTCAGTCATCATCATTTAATAGTATGGAATGAGGTAAGAGTTTTTGATGCTCTTCCATATTAATTTCCACTTACTTGCACTTACTAAGACAGGACAGAGTTTACATTACATGTTTACTTGTTTGTGTTTTAACTATAATTGTCACATTTAGTTATTCTGTGTGGAACATTCTATGTCTTTCTATTCACTTTAGAAAACTTGTACATAGGAGAGGGATCCCAAAAATAAACTCTCCAGCAGAACTTGGGTCATGGAGCTATTGGAAATATGGTAATATAATCTTGTAAATAGATATTTGGCTTCATGATCATCATCATGATAATGAAATAATAATTTTCTTTTATTGTATTTTTTTTTTTGCTTTTAGTTAACCATTGATTTTGTAAGTAGAGAGTTATTAATGCATATCTACCTGTAACATGGGTTAACACAGGGGTCCCCAACCTTTTTGCTTTTAAGAGCACATTCTACAGTACTGGCCAGGTGGCGGGCACCATTTATTTTTCAACCAGGTGATGGACACCATTTATTTTTTCAATGTAAATTTATAGTTGGATATTGTTAATAATACACATAATGTACAAAAAAAATATTTATTTCAAAAATAAAATTTTAACATATAATTAATGTTTATATTTTTACACTGTATAAGTATAGTATGTCCTACAATTTGATTACAATATAATACAATAATTTATAAGAAAATTTAAAAATTAAATTTATCTGTATCAGATAAATAATTTTGTATCATGTTTGGATAGTGATGGGTACACGTAAAATGGTCTGCGGGCACCATGGTGCCCACAGGCATAGGGTTGGGGACCCCTGGGTTAGCATAATAAATAATTTACTTATTGGAATGATAGAGATGCATATGGGACATATATAAGCACATTCTTTTTGCTATGTGAATAGCATTTCAATATTTATCTGTTATTAATAAAATTTGTTAATGTATTTTAAATCAAATTGGTCTCTAGTTTATCAAACTCATTCATACACTCATTAATTTAATTGATTGCATGCATGCATATATATATATCAATGTCTGTATTTCTTCAAAATAATATACCAAATTTATAAATAAATATTTAAAAATACAGTATTTAAAAGCTTATAAAAAATATATGTATAACCGTCACTTAGGAGCGCTTTCAACTAACTTGTAGCTTTGTCAACTATCACGTTTAAAATGTCATTTTAAACGTGATAGTTGACAAAGCTACAAGTTAGTTGAAAGCGCTCCTAAGTGACGGTTATACATATATTTTTTATAAGCTTTTATGTATATATATATATATGTGTGTGTGTGTGTGTGCACGCACACAAATTATTATAACACAGAACACCGCCATAGGGTTGGATGTACCTTAGGTTTATGAAAATTTAGTTGCTACATAAAATATATTCAAACCTGAAGAAAGACAAAGACAATATTCTCCCTGGGTTTGAATACTGAGGCATAATGGAATCCAAAAGAAAGGTAGGTATGGATGAAGAAGCCTAAATTGTATCTAGATTTAATGAGTAAACCAAGAGCTAGTTCATTGGAGGTGGATATGATCATTGTTTTGTTACTTCATAACATCATTCACAGTGTTCTATCCAAAGACACTAGGTCCAATCATAATTAGATGCACTCCCTTCTTCTGGTGGAAAACCCGGACTATTTACAATATATACATATATTATAAAAAAGTTTTTTTTTTTTTTAAATATGTGATTATTAATTTTTGAACTAGCAGGTTAATGGGTTAGCAAATTTTTGTCTCACTATATAATATATTTTTAAATAGGTGTAAACATAAATGTTGAAGATAATGCTTTTAGTATGATAATTTATTGTCTTAAAAGAATCACACATAATCTATTTTAACATTTTTTCCCAAGAGTTGATCGATTTTAAAGGAAATGTGTTTTATTTTAATAGGGATTAAAATGACATTTTGCCTAACTTCTTATTAAATATGTATATTGGTGATTTGTTCCCTTTTTTTTTTATTTGTAAAAAATAAAGAAAGTGAAAAAAAAAACTTTTCTAACACAATGTTTTTTTTTTTTTTTTTTGCTTGTATATGTTTTAATATAGCCATAAAAAGTATAATAATAAGTTACATTTAAATGTGTACGAATCTATTTGTATATATGTACATATAATTAATATTTAAAATTAGTTTTTTTATAATAATGATTACTTGATAAATTTTATAAGGCAAATACCTCAAATATATTGCGTAAAAACAGTATATTATGTCATTAAAAACAAGATATACAACAGTCTATGTCATTAAAAAAAATGCATTTAATTTTTTCTTTTGAAGTATGTTCTTTTCACATATATATTGCGTAAAGTCTTATTTTAATAAGCATTTGTTTTATATAAAATGGAAATGGAAAGAATGTACATACTTAGAAAGATCTATATTGAAAGATAATACACTATGTCTAACTAATAATGAAAACTTAATATCTATTTTTCAAAATGCAAGCTAAAATGTGAATCAAAACTTAATACTAACTTAAAATCAATTAACATTGCACTCTGGGAAATTTGAATTGTTTTCATTGGAAATTTCAAAGTACACATTTAAACTGAAATAAATATATATGCATGTACCTGAAGTGCAATAGGAAACCGTATGGGTAAAGAAGAAGAATATTCTTAAGGAAATTAAGTATAATATCAATGCTTAAAAGTCTGAATAGTTAAATATTGTAAAAAGTCCAAATTTAAACTTCTTACACTCCTATTACTATATTTCCATGATATATATTAGAGCCATTTTTTTACATCTGCTGTCAAGACCTTTAATAAATTTATGTAATGCTTACATATATTCTAACCCCCAAGGATTATACTGTCTCATAACAGACTAAATAACCATTACTCTCAAAATAAAATTATGACAATAAAATCAGATAAATCCTTTGGACATTAGTATTTAATGGTTTGTGATATTTTATATACAAGTTGCTAAAGAGACCAATGCTAAAGAACAGTACATTGTTATAACTCTCTAAAAGTAGAATAATATAGTACACACGTTTGAACAAAAGCATAGTAGTTATTTGGTGGGAATGAATTTTTAAACAACATATTTGGACCATTAATCTTGCATAAATATTAGATAATCTAATGAATTATGGAGTTTTAAATGTACATATACTATCGATATTGAATATCTTATCATCTTTACCAATAGTTCAGTTTCACATTAAATTTTATTATATGTTTGTTTGGAAGGGCATTTAATGCACATATGTTCTGTGAACAATAAATATTTAGATATAGTACAACTAGAAGACATTCATAATAATTATTCAAAATTGTAATTAACTAATAATTTAATTTTGTTTGAATAACATAGTTAGATTTTTTTTAGTATTGATTTAATTCTAAATCATAATAATTGTGAGTTCTTAAAAATTTTATATGTTTGATAAATGAATGTAATATACATTTTTCTCTGGTTATGGAAATTAAGTCTGTTGTTTAACACCACTCTTAGTGTTAACATTTATATAATTATTGCATATTGAGTTTATTCCTTGGTATCTTATTAACTTCATTTATCATTATCTGATGTAAATAAGTTATTATTCTTATTATTTACTAAAATAAAGTCCTTAATTTTACTTACATAAATTAATTAAAGGGTAATACTTACAATTACAATTGTATTTAAAAGAATATAGATAAATAATTTCAACTAAGATGCAGTTCAAACATTATCATTTTATACACATTTTAGTTCATTAATAATTAAAGTATACTTTTTAAATTATCATAATGTTCATAAAAATTAGCATTCTTAATTATTTCACATCTATTATAAGATTGTATTGGTGTAGATTATGGTCTTGAGAAACAATGGGTATAAAGTCTTTTGATTTAATCTATTTCAATCTTTTACAAATTTGGATTTTATTAATATTTAGTACAGTCTCTATCTCTTGTGCATTACATCTCTGCCTATCCCATTTAAACTATTACAGTATATATATATATATATATATATATATATATATATATAATGTAATAGTGTAAATATAGGTTTGTATATATATATATATATATATATATACAAACCTAAAGTTCCAAAAGTTACTTGATTAATAGCATGCAAATTACATTATCATAGCCTTTATGAATTAAAATTAAATCAATAAATATTTCAGAAATCTATTGAAAAAGCAACATAACAAATAAACAAGCAATAAAAGTCCACTTTTCTTTCTCTCTGGTTTTGAATAGACCAACACTCTAAATCATTTCTAATATGAGAAAAAGTTTAAAAAAATACATAAAACATTAAATAGCTTTGACTCTAGAAGTTAATGCATTTAATGTGATGATTAATATCTTACACAATTTATTTTCTTTCAGTAATGTCAACATTGAATTGATGATTTAAGATAGATATGTAGATGATTACCACTAATTATTTATGAAACAAATCTTTATTCCTAACAACAATGATTCGTCATGGTTAAATATAGATGAGGGTGCTTTCAGTTACATTCATAGCATTTAATAGTTTTGACATTGGAGAACAGTGCATAATGAAGTTCAAAGTATTTCTCTTTGAATGAATTATATATATATATTGTAACCCTCTAAAGTGTGGTCAACTACATAATATCACCAAAACATCAGTTCACTGGGAATCGTAACCTCGATCACTGATCAATTCCCCGCTACACATTGTCAGCTATTAAGAGCTGTATCCAAAATCATATTATGCTATCTATTTTATGCACCAAGGACCACAACCAACATCTAGAACAACTTACCACAGACCAAACTAATGATCTAACATAAACTTTTATGATTTAATTTGATCGCAGCCAGGGTATACCGCGATGACCTATCATAGTAGTATGATAAAATACAGTAAACAAATTATAAGTGTAATGTTATTATGTTACAAACCTTAATTTGCGATTTTTATTGTATGAGACCTGATGGCCGACCATGTACAAGATGGCATAATTTGTGGAAACACATAATATTATGAAATTTTAAACCATCTATATGATTTTTAATACAAATGCTAGTCCAGGTAAAGCTTTGCAATAAATAAACATAAATACTTGGGTTCTTTTTATAGTTTACTATATCACTGAGACTCTTTTTATACTGACAAATGACAATTTAAAATGTTAAGTAAATATTTTCAATCATATCATTATTTGGTAAATCTGTTTACAAGTCTAATAATTAATTTATATTGCATACTAGAATCAACTACACAAAGCCAAAATGATGGAAAAGGTAAATGGGATTTTATTGTACCTTACACATCATAAACTACCAAAGACTAAAAGCATCCAAATATTTTCTCAAAATATCACTAAACTCTGATATCATGTTGACAATAGTATGTACTTCATGTATGCTCTATCCAAGGTTTATGATTTCTGATTTTAAGAATGACACATAGCAACGGCACAGTAAGTTTAATTATAAATCAACGTTTATTTACAAATTTATGAATAATAAATAATTAATTCCAATGTTATAATTAAAAAACATAAATAAACAAATAAAATAAATAAGTTATAATTCCATAGACTTTCTTCACTAACATATCATAGGTACGGTTTTAAAAACCTAATCATACCTTATTTCAATTTGATATAATGAATCTTGAGCAAATTATACTAAATTCAACATCAACTCATGAAGTATTTAACGTCATTTCCAGATTCAGTAAATCCATACCGTAAAATTAGAATAATATAATAAATAATATTATATCTGTAGGATTTAGCTATAACGTAATCATTAAATAAAGTGAAAATTTAAACTTACACTCCGGTAAATAATAATCAACCGACAGTTAATTATTATGAAGTAACTTGAATAGAATGTCCTGCTACAATTTGACGATCTAACTTATGAATTATGCTTACAAATGGAAAAAGATGATTTAGCAGATTAACTAAATACTTTGCCCAACTTATATCTATGAAGTAAAACATATTCCTGTGGATGCGTTCATCTACACATAGGAATTAAATAATACTAAACACTTTGTGGATTGATACACCATCATAAAGTAATATGTATAATTACACAATTCCGCGGATTAACCACCAGCGCTGGAATGAGTGTAAAATACAAAAAATGGCAATTAAATAATCTGCAGATTAACCACCGGCACAGATTAATGCCTTTCAACATTATAAAACAACATTACTATTTACTTCACATTAAAGTGCAAAATCATCCTCCTCAGTTATTCTGATCATTCGGAAAACACTAACACTTTAGCAAATGTGGGTTCTTGCATAATAAAATGTTACACTAATCAGGACAACTAATGTACTAACTTATCTTGCTTAAAATAAAACATGTGTAATATAATATAAGTAATATTAGCATAGGAATATAAATCTGGAAAGACTCACAAAATACCTCACAAAGATTGATACATCTCATGAATTCATTTAGTAGTTTTCAAGCCCTTTTCGCAAGCGCTATTCTCTTGAATAAATATTTTATTCAACCCCTATTAATTTAAACTTAATAAAATATAACTTATGAACTTCATATGCAAGTTCATATAACGATAAAATTTAAGTAATGAATTATTCATCAAATACATAAAATCTAAGAGGTGTGTGTGTGATATAAATTAAATGTATAGCATTTTAAAGTTCAATATATGAATTTTAGCAGATGTGTGTGTCCCAAATTAGATTGTAGAGCATTTTATAACGACAAATATGATCCATGAAATCCATGTACGATGTGTTGAACAATAAATGTATAAAGTAATAGCTATAATTATAGTTGAATTCCATACATGTAATGTTATCCATTTGTGTTAGTTATTATAATCACTATCAGATTAACGATTTTACGTGGCTCCATAAACAATTAACAATTTCAAAATATGACTCGCAGAACTTAAATGAAAATGTTTTTCAAAAGTTATTAAATTCTACATTTCTCTATTAAAAATGTTCCAAGTTTATTACATCCATGCTAATATTTATTTATCCATGCTTAAATCTAAGAATACTAATTATAGCAATTTATTTAATCATTCCAACTGACAATAAAATTAGAAAATAGCTTTGATAAATTATTTGAAGACTGTTTATTATCCAAATGGCAAACAAATTAACTAGCAAATATATTCCTGGCATTATAAAGTTAAATATCAATCAATACTATATTTTTATTAGAATTAGAAACGGAAATATTAAACTATGTTGATAACTTTAACATTTTACTTTAATTTAAACTTCTTCTTTTTTAAAAAGCAAATTTTCATATTTATAAAACTTCTGTAATTAAAATACTTATTTAATGTTTCCAAATTGTAGAACAATAAACATTTTAACACATACCAATTTCTTGCAATTAATTCTTTTAAACTGGGAAGCTCCGACATTTTAAATGTAATATTGGGAAATTATTACCGGTGATTTGATCCACTTGGCCAGCCGACTTGAACAGACTTTTAAATTTAGCAATTCATCTTATAATTAAATACCACAATATTATTTTTACGTTTATAGAAAATTTGTGGTAATTAGCTTACTTGTTAACTATTTTAAAATAAGCTTATCAAATTTACACCATTTGCCTTCTTACCATTTTCTTTTTCTTTCTCTCCCTCCAAAAGCAAAACTAACAGACGATCTCCTCCTAAATTCACGCTCTTTTCTTTTTTACATTGAGACGCTTACGTAATTACTGTATTTATTTTTAATAATTTATTTTAATTGAACAAATGGTTTTGTAACAAATGGTTTTTTTAATTCAAATGAAATAATTTTTAAGACTACTTTAAACAAATAAAACAAAATAGTATTATATTTTAATACTATTTTACCAAATTTAATGTGTTGTCAAAATTTTTAAAAAGTTAAACATTATGATATGAATTAGCATATGGAACGAATCAAATTTAAATTTATTAAAATAATATAAGAGAGTAATCTGTTCAAAGTGCAAATCAAGCCAATCAAATTACCAAAAAAGACAGAGAAATTTTTTATACTAGTTACATCAATTATTATATTTTATGCAAAAATATATGGTTACAATATATATATATATGATTAGTTTAGTAATAAATAATCATACAGATAGATTCTATGATGATCAAGCTCAAAAATAATAGTTTGAGTTAATTATTAATCAATGCAAAAATCTTTACCTCTTGAATCCACTGCAGTCCCTAGTGCCACAATCATTTATTAAACAGCTGTAATATATTTAATTAAAATATTTTAATTATGCTAGTAATTACTATAAACCATATTAATTTAGATTTTTTGTTAATAAAATTATTATATATATGCCTCATATATATATATTGAATCACAATAAATAAAAGTCTTCTTTGTGATATCTGCACTTTAATTTTTTTGGCTATTGTTTGCCATTTGATGATTTTTAAAAGATGAGTAAGGGGGATAATAAAACAGCATTAAACTTTTGACGTATAGAATACAATTAAATAGTTAACTATTTCTATTACATATATTATTAATATTTAATGTATTTATTATAAAGAGTATTTAAAGGCTTTTTTTAAAAAAAATCATCACGTATCCACTTTTATTTTGCAAACAAACAATTTCATATTCATTCATTTATTTATTATATTTTCAATCTTTTATCATCTTAAAACTGAAGTAATTGTGCATATATTAGTGATATAGAAAATTCTGTGAGAAATTCTTTATAACTCATTATTTAAAAAAGCATTGTCAAAATTAATGCATTAAGTCATATATAATGATAAATAAGTAAACAGTGTAGAGTGGTATGTGTTTATTTATTTAGAGACATTATTAATAGATATTTAAGGCAAGATTAATTTACTATTAATTATTTATTCATAAGAAAGTAGAGTAAGTTGTAACATTCTTTATATTTTTTCTTTCTTTCAACTGCCTTCATCGCTGCTTAGAATAAGTGTGCCGTAACAATTACTCTCCTAGGTGAGAAGCAATTATTCAAAAGAGTGGTGATAAATAATTTAATTATTTTTACATTTTATAGCAATTATACAAAAATTACTGATAAATTAGTAATTCTTCGAAAATAATATTTATAATAAGATAACATGTTTACTATTTGTCTATATTAATTTTATTCAATTTTAAGATCTATCTATATAAATAAATAAAAGAGCCTTTAAAATAAACTACTGAAAGCCGAAGACATATAT
Source organism: Epiperipatus broadwayi (assembly GCA_028023455.1). Lineage (NCBI taxonomy): Eukaryota > Metazoa > Onychophora > Udeonychophora > Euonychophora > Peripatidae > Epiperipatus > Epiperipatus broadwayi. The sequence goes on from JAQFVV010006229.1 coordinate 913,615, forward strand.
GATAAACTTTGATAGAAGAAAAGCAACGGACAAACCATTACTCACCAGGTATGGCAATTTATTGATGGCGAAAGTTTGAGTAATTTTTATCTCCCCATACCCCCTCTCCTGCAGCTAAGTATTCATAATTATTCAATTAGAGTTGCTTGAATAACATATTGCTAAGAAGTATAATTATAGTACTCGTAAAGTAAAAAAAAAAATTCTCAAGATAAAAACACACACACACACAAAACACACTTTTTTTTTATGAAGTCGCACGCATCGATTAAATTTCATTTGGTTTAATTATTTTTATATTGCTCTTCTGGATTATTCCAATGGCAGAATAGCAGACTCCGGAGTTTAAAATCCATGGATCGCGTCTCTGCACTATCATTTCTGGCACTCGAATTTCTCATAACTCCCCAGCAATAAAACATTCGATTATTTATTTTACTAGTGAAAGCTTTAGAACATCAGAATAATAAAAACTTATTAGGGTAAAAAATAAACTATTAATTAAATATGTGCTGAATAGAGAAAAAAAGAAATAAAATTAATATATACAGAGTAAGAGCTATAGCGATGTGATTTAGTTTAGGAAACAAATGTAAAAATCGTTTAATATATATATATTTAAGTGTCATAGCGTCGGCCGGGACGCGAACACGCAACCCGGGCAACTGCCTGCAAGTGCAAGGCAGTCGCGCTGACCTCTCGACCACCAATGCAAGACAAATCATTTAATATTTATATAATAAAAATATATTTTTAAATAATGATTTATATATATATTGATTAATTAGAATGTAGTAACAGATCAGGATGAGAAAAAGTAAGTATTAATCTTTAGAATACGTATGCATGATTTAAATGAATGAAAGAGACATCATATAAATAATAAACTGAATATATATAATATACTTTACTAAACATAACGTAGTTATATTTTATATAATTTGCAATTACGAAAATAAGTTTAGATTCAAAAGTAATTAAATGTCCAGTACAATTCAAAATAGTGGCACCTAATATATATATATATTACAAAAAAGGACTTTCCAGGATTTGATAACAAACAAACAAAAATGGTTTTAATAATTTTTATTAATACTCATTAGACTAGAGATTATCCAATAATGAATAATATTTCAATAGTGTAATTTTCATTGCAACATTTTCACGCAGGGTAGGGAATGTTTTTATCCACTTTTAACACCTTGTGGAGGGATGTAATTATAAACATATGATGAAAGACATGTGAAAAGGAATTATGATCCCCACGATGCACATTTCATTGCTGAACCAGCACTCATCAGTTGGTCCAGATCACAATCTCTTACACATATTTTTATCACTGTTCAGTATATATGTAGATAGCAAATTACTACCGTTTAATTGTTGTCAAATGTGCAGTTCTTATAAGATTAACTCAAATCAGAGTGTATTAATTTTTTTATTAGTCACTCATTAGACTAGAGATTATTTAATAATAAATAATATTTCTGTACTGTAATTTTTATTGCACAACTCTCATGCAAGGTTGAGAAAGTTTTCTGTTCACTTTTAACATCTTGTGGAGGGATGTAGTCATAAACATCTATCAAAGGCATGTGAAAAAGATCTCATAATCCCCAAGATTTACATTTCATGCTGAATCAGAACTCATCAGTTGATCCAGACCACAATCTCTTATACATTCCCTACCTTGCATGAGATTTGTATAATGAAAATTAAACTATGGAAATATTATTTATTATTGGATAATCTTTAGTCTAATGAGTGACTAATAAAAATATTAATTCACTTTCAATAACTGATTTGTTTCAAAGATGTGGGGGATCTACATTTGACACTTACCAATTAAACTGTAGTGATTAGCTATATATATATATATATATGGATTGCAAAGGATTGTAAAAAAACCAGAAAAAGGCCACATGTGAGATGGATGGATGAAATAAGAAAGTGTGCAGGGGTGATGTGGAGAAAAGAAGCTAAAGATCGGAAAAGATGGATTGAACTTTGAGAGACCTTCATCCTGCAGTGTATTGATAATGGTTGATGATATATATATATATATATATATATATATATATATATATATATATATATATATATATATATATATATATATATATACATGATAAAGATATGTGAGTGATTGTGGTTGATTAACTGATGAGTTGTTTACAAATATGCATCTTGGGAATCATAGATCTTTTTCATATATCTTTGGTCATATGTTTATGATTACATCTCTCCACATGGGGTTAAAAATGAATTACCTTGCATAAGATGTAATAACAATTACACTACAGAAATATTATTCATTATTAAAAAATGGATTTCTTTAATCAAATAAAATCTAAAAATAATTTGATAAATGTTAAACATTCATTTTATGTACTATTGCATCCAGAAAATCAACTTGACTAAAAACAAATCAAAATTCTTAACCAATAAAAATCTTTATTCAGAGATTGATTTAGGGACATGAATATGATAGCATAGAATATGGATTTAATAAGAACTACTACCTAAACTATCAAATGAAAAGTCTTACAATAGTTGAAACCAGTGGAATAAAATAAAAAATCTGATTCTGAAATGAGAACTCAGGAATGCTGAATATAAGTCTGTTGTCACAAAAAAAACTCACATTGATCAATTAATTGCAATGCATGAGCCAGACTTTTAAAATAGACTTTTAAAATTGTGCAAGGTAATTATTTTCACACCACCACCTGGAAGTAAATCTAGCCTAACTAATCTTGAACCTACTATCAAGATTTTTTAATGAATTATTTAACTTTGTATATTTCTATTCCATAAAAATGTAATTTGCTTCTGAATAATTTCTATCAATCTAATTCTCTCTCATTTGCTCTAACTTTCTTTAACTTTTGTGTAGTCATTTAGATGTTTTTTTTAACTGCTGAAGTCAAAATTTTATTTTCCAAATTCTCCATAAAAATAGAAGCTAATGCTGGAGAAATTGGTGAACCCATAGCTAGATCTGATGTTTGTTTATACATCTGCCCATCAAAACCAAAAAGTGTATTCGATAAGTAGTGTTCAATCAAAACCACAGCAAAATTCGGCAACTGAATATTTTTTTAAAACTTGAATCGCTTCATTTACAGGTACACAAGTAAAAAGTGAAACAATGTCAAAACTTACCAAAATATCATTCTTAGTTAATTTAATATCCCAGATAATCTCAATAATTTGGGATATTAAATTGACTAAGAATGATATTTTGGTAAGTTTTGACATTGTTTCACTTTTTACTAGTGTACCTGTAAATGAAGCGATTCAAGTTTTAAAAAATATTCAGTTGCCTAATTTTGCTGTGGTTTTGATTGAACACTGCTTATCAATTACATTTTTTGTTTTTGATGGGCAGATGTATAAACAAACATCAGGTCTAGCTATGGGTTCACCAATTTCTCCAGCATTAGCTTCTATTTTTATGGAGGATTTGGAAAATAAAATTTTGACTTCAGCAGTTAAAAAACGTCTATATAGCTGAGGTATGTTGATGATACCTTTGTTATTTGGCCTCACGGTAAGCATGATCTTGATAACTTTTTTAATTTTTTAAACTCTTTTCACGACAATATTAAATGTACTATGGAGATGGAAAATAATAATCAATTACCTTTTTAGTTGTTTTGATTGAAAAAAGGGAAGATGGTTTTTTATCCCATGATATATATATAAAACCAACACACACTGGGAGATATCTGCATTTTTCTTCTCATCACCATTCTGCACAATTATTTTCAGTGGCAAAGACATTATTGGATAGAACAAAGAGACTTTCTGATGATAGCCATTTTCACCAGGACCTTTTTGCTACTAATAAAATGCTTCTTCATAATGGTTTTAATTACAGCATTATTAATAGGACTTATACATATAAAAAGAAAAAAGATTTTGATACATCAAAAATTAAGACAATTTTGCCATATATAAAAGGAGTAACTGATAGAATTGGTAACATTTTAAAAAATAATAATATTCACACAATTTATACTACTTATAAAAAAAAAAATAGTGAAATATTTCCACTTCCTAAAGATAAAATTGCTTTGGAGTGTCATGGCATATATAAAATTCCAAGTAGGGTCTGTCCACATACATATATTGGACAGACTAATCATAGAAGAAATTTTAGAAAGGAAGAACACATTCTGGCAGTCAGAGAAAAATCCAATTCATCAGCTATTTATTCCCATATAAAATTAACAAATCATGATATCAATTTTGAAAAAAACAAATATTTTAGCAAAAATTGAATAATATGACCAAAGATTGCTAAGAGAAGCTATAGAGATTTTTAAAAGGCCCAAGAGCATAAATAAAAGGTGTGAATTAAAGAAGATTAACAACATTTGGAAGAAGCTATTGGAAGAGAAAATAAATTTTAAAACTTTTCAAGCAATAGAATTTAAATATGAGGAGAAAGAAAACAATAAAAACGATTTTAAATCTCACATGCATTCTTATGATTTGAGAAAGAGGACGCTCTGAGGAAGGTACTTGATATTGTACTGAAACGTCAGCATTTAGCTTTTTCACTACACGGAATATCCACAAATAGTAATAATAATATGACATCTTTTATCCGTGAAAATATTAGAATTAATATATATATATATATATATGAAAAGAAAGTTACTGATAACACTAACTGAAATAATTGTAGAAAATATACAATTACAAATATCCATTAACGCCCTCTGTTTAAATGATTAATTGATTATATGCTCTTTTTTTAAAAAGCAAAATTAGAATGTGATTTAAAATGCAAAAAAAAAAAAAAAACATGCATAATACAGGTATCTATAAGGTTTGAATAGATTTACATTATAATCTTGTAAAATTTAATGTGTATATATATAAAATAGGGAAATCTTGATTTTAAGTGAATTATGAGCTTCTTTATTGCATAAAATCTATTACAGTACTATTATAAAGTGCTGAAAATATTGAAGTTATTAGAAGTCAAACTCCAATAATGTGCTATTATTTTAAATATGATGTGTGAGTGTGCAAAATTTTAAATATGTAAAGTAATAGCACATTATCGAGCTCGACTTCTGATCTAATAATCGTATAGAAGAAAACCGCATACAAAGATATTAAGAAGAAACATGAACTGCATAACTTCAAAATTGCATTAAATAAATCTGCATAAAATGAGACCTGGGTGTACTATTAAATTGATAAATATTATTACTATTATGCTGAACATATGTGTGTGTGTGGAAATGTTCAATCAAACGTATATAATTACTTCAGCAAACATTTATTATAAGACACATTCTTTTATGAAAACATAGATGATGATTTAATAGTAATTTACATTAATTACAAACTTGACTAAACAACATTTAAATAAAATAAAATAACACTTAATATTTGAAGGCTCTTCCTCTTGTCTGTTATTTCAATAATATTTATAACTTCGTTTGTTAAACTATTATCAACACGAAATAATTCTATATTCGCATACCAGAGTTTATATCATCTACTCCCATCCTTTGCTCTCAATGAACTAAGAAAACGATATCAAATAATCAATTAATGTCATTTAACTTTTTTTTGTATGCCTACAATTTTATATTTACTATATGAGATTAACAGATGGCGTTTTTACCAAAAACACGATCAAGCGTTTGTTTACATAAACGATCAAAGAGTCAGAATTAACTATCTCTTTCGTTTTAGCCCACTTTCAGATCAGCTGATTTCAAGCTATTTTGCTGTCATCAGTGAAAGACAGAGCCAAGAAACTAGATCTAAAAACTGATTCCAAGTGTTTATGCACAAAGTTTCTATCAGTTTGCAAGCATGAAATTTTTCAGACCGATAAAGTCTTCATTAAGTAATAATTTTATTAAAACTTGCCTTAAATAAAGTAAAATTTTATAATATAATATTGCATTCATACCGGGAGGATGAATTGCCAGAATAATAATAAATGAAATTATGGTAATGTGGGTGATATGATTTGACAAGCTACTTAAACTTAAAATTTCAGCAATGATCTCCTTCTATATCTTTAGGTTTATCATATTTCTGAATGTGTACACATTTGTAAATTCACAGTCACAATGCATTTTATTGATTATATTTTCCATCAGTTGTTGCAGAATGAATAAACTTCACAATAGGAATTGTACAATGAGCTAATCATTAAATTATAAATCCAACTTCACATATATTACAGTAATCACTAAAATATTTATCTGAAATAACTAACATAGTACATGATAATAAGTATGTGGAATGACGAGGAAGAGCCATGGGAGTTAACAACAACTCCAAACATCAATCTAATTCATCAATATAGTAACTGTTCATGTTTCTAACATAAATGGTGCAGAACTCAGCTGACTTACCCTGAATAAATGGGGCATCTATCGCTTCTCTTTAAAAAACATAATTATCATGTCACATACTATCAAATAAGGAAATATACTACCACCCATGGCTCAATAGATAAATAAGTAAAATGAGCATTACATAATCTGAATAGCATGATGATCCTCTAAATCATCTCTCCACTCAAAAGGTATCTAACACATTTCATATAGAACCAATCCATAAGAGACAAACTCTTGAATTTTTACAATCTTTAGTCATAGCACCAACCACAACCGATAAGAAACAAATAAGCATGTTTTAACTCTTATACAATAGCTTCTGATAGTGAACACACATGCAAACATATGATCATGTATGAAATATTTTTAAAATCATATCAGACAATATTAGCATTAATTAAATTATAAATGAGTCTATTATCTTTGAAAAATTATGAACATTAAATTACAAATTAGTGTAAATACTATCCAATAAGTCTAACTATCAAGCAATACTGGCATAAATGTTTTCATGTATCTATTTACCATTACTAATTAATGAATGATGATAAAGCATGCAATTTGCACCAATAATATTAGCATGAAAATATATAACACTACATAATAGAACAAAAAAAATTACCGGTTTAGTATGGCTTATACCAAACTCTCCGAGAAGTTCTAGAGGAAATTCACATATAAATACATAATAATAATAATAATAATAATAATAATAATAATAATAATAATAATAATAATAATAATAATAATAATAATAATAATAATAATAATAATAATAAACCAAATTAATATCAAATTAAACATAAAGAAAATAAATAAATAAATAAATAAATACATCTATAGATCTATCATATATCAAACCTTCTGTCATTAAATAAATGTTTTTTTTTACTTTTTTTATATTTTTTTAGTTCATACTTGCAACTTTAAAGAAACAGAAACACATGCATATTTCATGATGATAAGATGAATAGACAAACATTAAAACATATGAATATTAATCCTACAGGTTAAACATAAATTTGGCAAAAACAGCAATAACCTTCAATGTTCTTAGGATTTCCTAATGGTCATTATAAGCAACTTTTGCATGTATTTGAATTTATTTATTTTTCATAAATTCTATTTTGTCTAATATTTCCAACATTCAATACATTTTGATAATGATCAAGATCAAGGTTACTTAATCACCCCTGTTTATACATCCTTCTGGTAAATAATTATCAAATATTATTGTCACACATTCTTTCACTCCTATATGGGTGTGAATGGTAAGGCAATTTAATGTACATAATTATTATAATAATGTAGAGTACTAAAATGAATAATTTCTCTATTTCAGCTTTTTTTACACAATAAAAATAGGAAATTTATTAAATAAGAGTCAATAAAATATTCCATTATACAGTCCAGCATAAATTTTCTAATTATTATCATTATTGTTACTTTACATAATTCCATTGTCCCACTATTTATTATAAATAAATTGAAGCAAAATTGTATTATCAACTTTCTATATAATATCTATGCTTTATAAGTAAAAGTAAATTCAAATTGTTAGTCGATAAAAGTTAGAAACTGGTATACCTCCAAATGTTTAGCCTTCCATATAAGACAATATTATCTGGTGCCCTTCAGGATTATACATTGGCATTTATGCTTGAGTAGTATAAGAGATGTTTCCTTATTAAAAAGAAATAGTAGGAAATCCAATAAAAATATTAAGTTCACTAGTTTTATTATATTTCCTTTTTTTTAAGGAAAATATTCCACATTCTCTAAAACTTTTTCTGAAGTTCTCTGTCTACTTTTCTGAAGTCTTCTGTAAAACTTAGCCATGCTTCTTTTTTTTTAGTTATAATGAGGCTAACAATATGCAAGAACTTATTGCTTGGAAAAAAAAATGTTAGGAATAGAGTTTTGAAATAGAAAAAAAATATTAAGTTACAAATACTAATTAATAATAAATGTAATAACCCTCTACATTTTCAAATGAAAGATTTTATGCAATAAATAATTAATAAATAATAAGTAAAAAAAATCATATTAACTAATGGTGTGTGTGTGTGTGTGCATTTGTTTTTTCATTAATCCATAGGGTCTATGAATGACTGAGTTATTAACAACTTCTATGGTGAATAAATAATGTTATTGCAAGATGGATATTTTGAATGATAATTAGAAATATGAATGAAGGGTGAAATGTGAGATGATGTCAATGGGCATGCACCCACACACACAAGTTAGATCTTGGAATAGGTTAGAAAATTAATGAATAAGCACTCATTATGGTCTTATAGATAAACAATATTTATTCCCACTGGCTTGACTCTCATACCAACAATTCCTGATATAATCCATCTTCATCTCCCACTATTAGATATAAATAAAATAAAATTTTAATGATTGGTACATCATAACTAACATCCTAAGAACTTTTCAACAAATTATATACTAAGTTATGTCACAATTATTTTTTTTTCTATTAGGTACCCCTGATCACTATTGGCACAATGTGAACTTCCCACATTCTTTCATGGTGCCAATCTGGAAGGTCACTATATATATATATATACACTTTTGAAGTTCGCTATTATTGAGATATAGACTTTTAAACAGAGGGTGTTACTGGATATTTGTAATTGTATAATGGTTTATGTATTTGTTATAATTATTTCAGTTAGTGTTAACAGTAACTTTCTTTTCATATATATATATATATATATATATATATATATATATATATATATATATATATATATGTCTATAAATTATATAATAATTTATATATATATATATATATATGAGCTTAAATAATTTATAAATGATTGATTACTTTGGATTGGCTGGCACCCTTAATATAAAAAAATTGCCAACTAGTAGCAGAATCAAATAATAAAAATGTTGGAAGTGGAGTATTCAAATTCAGATAAGATTTATTGAGAGCAAAATTTTTTTGACTCAAGGCTATGGTGACCTAAAGTATAAATCTTGAACATGCAATAATCAGAGACTATGAGTTTTATTTTTCAGATGCAGAGGTGTGATCAAAGGAGACCAAAAGGAGAAATAGATAGGAGATTAGGATGGTAGGAATAAAATGTTAAATAAACTGATTTTTTCCTTTTTCAGCAAGTGAGATGTAAATTTTCAGCAAAGCTATAGTGGTGCAGAGATATAGAAAGTGGGAGAGGAGTGATTGGTTAGGTGGTAGATGATCTTAATAAGAAAAAAAGGCAAAGATAACACTAATTCAGCTTAAAAATCAAAGGTACACCAGAATTAAAATTGAGTTTTTTTGTTTCATTTTGGTCACCACCTGAAAACTCCTAGTCAAGACATTTTTTATTTATTTATTTGTAGTTGTTCTTTCATTATAAGTAGGAAAGTATGAAGCAATCAATCTTAGCCCAAGATTAAGCTTCATGGTTCTATTCACTCACTAATCTTATTTCAAACCTTATTCCCATCCCACTCCTTTATTTATGTATATATATAGTTTGTGTATATATTTCTGAGAAGCACACTTAAAAATTATAAATTTAACTTTTCAATAACATTTTTTTATTATTATTAATTCTTTTCTCTATTAAAGTACAGAGGTGTGGCACAGTTGTATATATGGGAACATTTATACACTAATAAAATATTAACATTATAAATATTTTATCCTACATTTATAAAACTTTATTTTTAATTTTTTTTATTAGACTATATATTTATGTAAAATCCAAGATGAAAGATGAAATTATTAATTGTACAAAAATAATTAAAAGGGTAAAAATATAATATTGTTTTAGTCTTGTAAAAAAAATTTAATTAAAAGTTTTACTAAAAATAAAATGGAGAATAAAACTAACAGATTTTACTTTGTTGTAATATTTTTGTCAAATATATTTCCAAGTGGGAGATATATTTGAATACATTTTTGGAACATTATATAATGGGTGCATCTCCAAGAACAATGAACAAAGAAAACATAGTACTTTTTTGAGATTGAAGATTATGTCTTGGGCTAGTGATTAAAATTGAAAAGCACTCCACAAAAACCTGGGTGGGATACAAAACAGGGTGATGTTGAACACCAGAAGAAGGATTACTGCTAAGAGAACTGTGTTGCCACTATATTCCATGCCACTCTAAAATTTGAGATGATAAATGAGTAGAAAGCAAATCATGCTTCCTGACCCTTGTGGGTCATCTCCTGCTACTGTGCCATATTGATGCTCCTATGAAATGAAGAAAAAGGCTAAAATGAGATCTGACATGCTGAATGGAATGCTGTTGTCATCACAAATCTCATGTGGATCCCTTAATTGCCCTGCACAAGCCAGACTTTTAAAATGGACTTTTAAAATTGTGTAAGGTAATTATTTTTACCCCACCACCTAAAAATAAATGTAGTCTAACTAATCTTGAACTCTACTATCAAGATTCTTTAATGAATTATTTAACTTTGTATATTTCTATTACATAAAAATGTAATTTGCTCCCGAATAATATATATCAATCTAATTCTCTCTCATATGCTCTAACTTTTTTTAACATTGATGCAGTCATGTATTTATATGCATTCATTATTTCTAAAAGTATTTTTTTTAATTAGACCTCTATGTATTGAGATTATTAACATCCCCTCAGGTCATAATATATTATTAATAAATATACTTACCAGATTGTTTTTATGAGTTAACATTTTATTTTGTGTTTTAATATAAAAATTGTTGTTTATTTAACTCCAAAGAGAATGAAGCAATTCTACCCAGGGTAATTCAATCATTGAGGCTAATTAATGTTATGAAGTATTTTAAAATGTCATTTAATCAATTTTGCAAGCGTGTCCTATTATTTGTTTCTGTACAACAGCTAGTTTTTATTTTATTTTACATACTCTTAAAATATCAACTACTTAAATATCCCAGTAGTTTTAAAATCCACGATGTTGGGATTGAATCATTTTAAATAGCAGAAGGGAAAGGGTGTAAATTTTAGTGTTTCTTTTACTAAATGAAATCTTATATATATATATATATATATATATATATATATATATATATATATATATATATATATATATATATATATATATATATATATATTTTTTAATGCATTTTACCATATTATTTGTATAAATTATGGCATTAAAATGAGGGTCATCTATTTTAGAGCAGTAATTACTATTTCTTGTCATTAGAGACATGTATCCATGCTCTGTTTCTGACATATGGCTGATTTATTTAAATATATGTGTGTGTTACATCTGGGAGTTATGACAAGATCAAACCTATGGATTTTTTTTTCATTTTCTGACCCATGGATAGTTGGGCTTCCTGGAACCTTTTCCATATAAAAAGGCATCTTTGCATCAGTGAATCAAGTACATCTGGCCCACACTATCCCCAACCATATTTCTCTAAGCACTGCCCTAAAATGGGGTCTTAGCCTTCATTCATCCAGAAGCATGTCTTTTTTTTTCCACCATCATGTCAGCACTGCCACTTCTTAGTTTATTGTTATTTTTTGCTTCATGACCTAATTTTAATGTTATAATATTAAAATTGTGCTCTATTCAAAATATATATAAATTCTGAATATTAATAGCTTCATGAATTAATAATGTTATATTAGTCTTGTTATACAATCTCATTGTTGTAATTTTTGTCTGTATTTTGAGCATTCTTTCTTCAAAATGTTATTTAAAATAATTGTCAATAAATAGTTTGTCTCATAACCAAATGTAATTTTAAAGTGTATTTTTATTTATTTTCACAACCACAAAGGAGTGAAAATTGTTTTATTATATATGTAGCAAATCTGGGAACACTCCCTAAAGTTATATGTTGGTCACCACATTGCTGAACTGTAAATAAAAGTGTTAATACCAATGTTATGTAATCTTTTATAGTAAATCATTGACTTCTTAATACCATACTCATTAAAGATGTGTGTTCAGGTATATATATAATTTAGTCAATAAAAAAGCATATGAGATCCATTGGCATAAATTCCAATATGTAAATATCTACTGCTTGGTAGACCACTCGTTCATGCACATATTAATGTATATAATTAATTTATTATGTTATTAAACTCTTTTTATTGTCTAACTTATTTGAGTTGTTCAAATTACTTTTTTCTCACCTTCCACATGTCCAAACATACACATGCTTTTCTATCAATTTCATAAATAGGGTTCAATGACTTAGTTAATAATTTAAATACATATTATGATTCCTAATTTCTCTAATACCTGTTTTAGTTAAGTCTTGATGTAAATAGTATGCAGGTCTCATTGTCTTCTCTGCTATGCTAGTGGGCCAGATTTAGGAATAAATTCTCACAAGCCATCATTATATGTTATTCATTTGGTGTTTTATCTGAGGCTTAGAGAATGGATTCAAACCCAGGTTGGTCCATCACCTGAATCTCAGTCTTGACTGGGTTTGAATTACATTTTTTGAGTTCCAGGTCATGTTAGATGAATCAACATATTTTGACTAATACAATATATAAGTTATCAAATAATGCATTCTTGCTAAACAAAATTATGATACAATCGAAGTGCTATTCTCCCAGCCAGCAAAGCATGATGTGTACTTAACTTTCTGACATATTCTATGCCTGTAGAATCATCAAACATCTCATCTAAAATGTCTAAATGCATTCACTAAGGAATCACCTGTGAGACCAGACACCCAATGTTATTCCAACCATGTTGCTGAAAGTCAAATGGGCAAAGAAAGATTCATTGTAATATAATAAAGCAAAGTTAAAGGTTTTACCCATAAGAGGCATTATCACCATACTCACTAATTTTAATCAGGATTATTAAGAAAGATGTGATGTTTTAAAATTTCATATTATAATTTTTTTATATACAATTGTAAAACTTTATTCTATTTTTTTTTTACACTTGGAATTTCTTTAATGTGTCAAGATTAGAAACAGTCCAATAGGTTTAAAGTAGCATTGTTTAAAAGTGGGGGCAATGTTTCTAAGTTAGCTAAAGTTATTTTTATTACATAAATAAAATATAGGTTAGCTTCCCTCATAGTGGCTTTGATATCAACCATTACCATCATGTGATATGGAAAGTAAGAGATTATATATGTACTTTTCCATATTAGTTTGCAGAAACTTTTTAAAGGACGGAATTATTTGTTTATTTATTGTTGATTAACAATTGTTATACTTACTATTCTGTGTAAATGACTAACCTTCTCATGAATGATTCTTTACTATCAATTACTTGGGTAAAGGGAGTCAAGAAGTTGGAATATTATTCATATATGTTTGAAATTGGAGAAAAAATTTGTTATATATATATATATATATATATATATATATATACTAGATATATATATATATATATATATATATATACTAGATAGAGCTTACCAATCAGCTCCGAAAAAGTTTTGTTTACATAAATGCTGAAAGAGATAGAATTGAAATCTCTATCATTGTCACCCACCTCAAGACCAGCTGTTTTCGAGCTTATTGGCTCACATCAGTGAAACACTGGGAGACTAGAAACTAAACTTTCACTGATGTGAGCCAATAAGCTCAAAACCAGCTGGTCTGGAGGTGGGTGACAATGATAGAGATTTTGAATTCTATTTCTTTCAGCATTTATGTAAACAAAGTTTGATGTGATGTGATGCAAGCTTAAAAACAAAGTTACAAAATTTATAACTTGTTTTGATTTATATATATATATATATCATCATCATCATCAACCATTATCAATCCACTGCAGGATGAACGTCTCACCAAGTTTAATCCATCTTCTCCGATCTTTAGCTTCTCTTATCCACAACACTCCTGCACATTTTCTTATTTCATCCATCCATCTCACATGTGGTCTCTTTCTGGGTCTTTTACAATCTCTTGGAATCCAGTTTAAAATTTCCAATAGTCCATCTATTATCATCTCTTCTAGAAATATGTCCAGCCCAACTCCATTTCAATCTTTTATTTTTTTCAATAAGGTCAGTAACACCTGTTTGTTGTCTTACCCATACATTGTGTTTTCGATCTCTTCTTGTTACTCCCAACATACATCTCTCCATACTCCTTTGAGTGGTCTGAAGTCTCTGTATTGCTCTTCTATTAAGTGTCCAAGTCTCAGATCCATAAGTAAGAACTGGTAAAACACATTTGTTAAAAACCATCCTTTTCAAACACATAGGCATATTTCCTTTTAGTATCAAGTTATTTCTACCAAAAGCACTCCAACCAAGTTTAATTCTATGATTAATTTCCTCCATTATGTTTCCATCTGTATTAATAATCTGACCAAGGTATTTGTAACTGTTAACTTCTTCTAATTCTTCATAATCAATCATTATTTTCATATTTTGAGCAAATCCATTAAACATTACTTTAGTCTTTTTAACATTTATCTTTAGTCCTACTTTTCTACTTTCATCTGCTAACTCCTGCAACATTTCCTGCAGCTCTGAAGCATTATTTGCAAAAACAACTACATCATCTGTGAAATCTAAATGACTTAAATACTCTCCATTTACTTTCACTCCTTTAGTTTCCCATTTTAATCCACAAAATACTTCTTGCAGCACTGCTATAAAGAGTTTTGGAGATATGGAGTCACCTTGTCTTACACCTTTCTCAATGTTGATTTTTCCAGTATCATTATGTAATCTAATTGTTGCTGTTGCATTTTTATAAATATTCTTTAAAATATGACAATATCCTGGATCTATACCTTGATGATCCAATGCTTTAATCATGGAAGAAATGTGTATAGAATCGAATGCCTTTTCATAATCTACAAATCCAAAACATAATGACAACTCATATTCTTTTGTCCTTTCTATGACTTCTCTCAATACCTGGATATGATCTATTGTACTAAAACCACTTTTAAATCCAGCTTGTTCTCTTGGTTGGTGGAAATCCAAAGTTCTCTGTAGACAAGTTGTAATTATCTTGGTAAAATTTTTATATAAAACTGATAAAAGGCTTATAGGTCTGTAATTTCTAATATCTTCTTTATCACCTTTTTTAAATATTAATATTATTACTGCATTCTTCCAATCTTCCGGTACATCTTTATCATTTAGACATTTGGTATATAACTTTGCTAAAATTGTTTCTATTTCTTCACCTGCTTCTTTTAATATATCAATTATAATTCCATCATTTCCTGGAGCCCTTTCCTTTCTTCATACACTTAATTGCATGTCTCACTTTTTCATTTAAAATTCTGGGCAATTCGGAAGATGTAATAGATATAGGAGGTACTTGTTCTTTATTACTATATAATTCTTGATAAAAATCTTCTACCAATTTCATGATGTCATCTCTCTTTTTAGTAATAATTCCATCTTTTTTTCTTATTGCAGATATAAATTTCCTACCAATACCAAAATGTTGTTTAACATTTTTGAGACTTTTATTTTCTTCTACAGCTTTCCTTGCTATTTCACAGTTATACTTTCTTATATCATTTTCAACTTTTTTCCGTACCATTTTCCAAAATTCGAGATATTCAATTCTTTTTAATACATCATTTTTGTATATCTTCATATTCCTTCTTTTCTTCATAAATTCTCTAGTGTCAGTAGAAATTTTATTAGTCAATTGCTGCTTTTTTCTACCAGCTATGTTTGTTGCAGTTTTTAAAAGTGTATCAGTTATTTTCATATTAATTTCATTCAAATCTGAATCATGTTCAAAATCTCCTAACATTTGAAACCTATTTGTAAGTTCTAATTTAAATTCATTAGAATGTTTCTGAAGATTAGGAATATCAACTGTAAATATTGTTTTTCTTAATAATTTTTGTCTCTCTAGTTTTACATTAACACGTAACTTACACCTTACTAATCGATGATCACTTCCTGTGTTAAATTTATTAAGAACATTACAATCTTGAAATATGTATTTTCTGTTAGTCAAAATATAATCCAATTCTGCTGTACCTTCATTTGGATGTTTCCATGTCCATTTCCTTTTAACATTTTTCTCAAAAAATGAATTCATAATATAAAGTTTTTTCTTTTCTGCAAACTCCACAAGTCTAAGTCCTCTTTCATTTCTATTACCATAACCAAAATTACCTACAACAATTTCATCTTTCATTTGCCTACCAATTCTTGCATTAAAGTCTCCCATAACAATTTTAAAATGTTGTTTACTCTGATCAAAAGCCTTTTGTACATCCATATAAAAATCTTCTACTACTTCATCACTATGAGAACTTGTTGGGGCATAAACCTGAATTATCTGCATTTGGTATCTGCTATTAAGTTGTATAATTAATCTTACCACTCTGTCCGATACACCATAAATCTCCACAATATTGTTCTTCCACTTTTTATTTATAATGAATCCTATTCCACTTGTATTTCCAATATGTGTGCCTTTATAATAGAGTATATGTCCACTTTTTAAATCAATTGTTTCTTCTCCTTTTCTTCTAACTTCACAAAGTCCAATAATGTCCCATTTAATATAAGACAGTTCTTCTTCTAATTCTTGCAATCTTCCTTCACTTGAAAGTGATCTGCAGTTGTAAGTACCTAAATAAAAAGTCATCATCAAATGGCAGCCTGGGTCCGCAATCAGGGGATTCTTAGCACCCTCCACCTTCAGCCACCAACCGCTGCCTTGGTTGGTGGCTTTACAGCCTCCTGAAAATAAGGGCCAATATATATATATATATATATATATATACATGTGTGTGTGTACAACTATAAATTAGTTAGCCAGCTTCATCATTATTTTAATAATGATTTTTGTTTTATCTTATTTATTTTATTGTATAGATAGTAAATGTTGAGCTATGTAACTCTACCATGGGAAGGGATGACATAGCAAATACATTTGGTTAAGATATGGTAGGTTTGCATGCTCAACACACAGAATTACATTTTTTGTTATTATTGTTAAAGCATTTTAAATTTCACTTGTTATCAATAAAAGTTGTTGTTTTGATTTAAATATTCATTACTCTCTAGTTTATCAAAAAAAATCATTCATACACATCCATCCATTTATTTAATTGCAAAGGCACATACACACATTTTCTCCATATAAATATATCATGATTTAACAGTAAGGTTGAGGTTTTATAATTGTCATCCTGAGTGAAATTCATCCCTGAAGAGAGTCAAAGGCAAATTTCTCCCTGGGTTTGATTTCCGAGACATAATGGGATCTGAAAGAGGGGGTGAGATATGGATGATTTTTGCCTAAATTGTGTCTTAATATGATAGGTAAATTAGAGCTAGCCCATTTAATCAGACACAATCTTTCATTAGATACTTCATCATGTCATTCCCTGCATCCCACTGAAAGACTGACTGTAGCAAGATGTGGTCTCTCTTTTCTGTGGTATGGGATTCAGTCTGTTTCAATTTGGTAGCTTGATAACACACATGTAGATGGCCTTTTACTATATATATATATATATAATTCATTTTTGAGACTAAAAAAACTGAATTTTGTAAACTTTTAATGTCTTCTCCATATGTTTTTGCTTTTTCATAAGGTATTGTTATGTAATTATTAACATTGTAAATAAATATGGAAGAATTTCTAACTAACATGCAGCTGCACTTAAAATAAAAAATATCACATGCTTAAAATTTTCATGATATTCATTAACTGAAACATCATTTGGATTTAACCATGTCAGAATATATTAGAAAATGGCTATTCTCTTTTATTTTCAAAATATTGAAAAATAAAATTTAATTATGATACTTATTTTAGGAGGTAGTTAAAGCCTTCTGCCAAGCTCTCAGTTATCAACTGATGACAGTGATTGCTAAACATTACTGGATCCCATATCCAAGATGCCATATAATGATGTATATCGTTAAATCATCATTTTATAAAATCCTTACATGGATTTTTTTTACAAATTTATTTTATTCTAGATTTATTTAATTTTTTTATTCTATCACACACCTCTTCCAATAAATAATACACACATGAAAAAGGTAAATCATTCACAGGCACACTTCTAGATAAACTTGCATTTTCCAACTCATTCTTATCTCATTGTGTCGCCTGACTTCAACATGTATCAAATTGTTACCAACTTAATTTATAAGTGCTAACCTTTTCCCCCTTCTTTTGACAACATACGTGACATAGGTAAATGAAGAAATTTGGCATTTGCTATGTTAATTGTAGTAATTTTTCTTTATATATATATATATATATATATATATATATATATAAGAAAAATTATATACAATTAACATATATATATATATATATATATATTTCAAATATTACTATTCTTGTAAAAGTCTATAACAAATCATAAGGATATCTGTTTATATATTCTAATAAAATGTGCAACATATTTCTTCATATTAAATTTATTTTGCCATTTATATTATTTCTTCAATAATATTTAAATATAGAAAAGAATTAAGAAAAAGGGTTTATATATTAATAATTACTTCAACTGAATCGTTTAATTAAAAAAAAGTATTAAAAACTTCAATGATAAAATTTGTCAAATATAATTTATTAATATGCTTATAACACATTATTAAGTATTTGAAATACCAGGCACCCTTAAACCTGGAGCCTAATTGTAAAAATATAGGGGATTTGAACTCAGACTTTTAAGCCTCTTCACCATCTATACTATTTCATACTACTGATATATATGACCACACACATGCAGAAAAGATAAATAATCACCAATATACTCATCAGTTAATCTGGATTACCATATCCCATAAATATATATAATCAGTGTTCAGTTTATATTAAGATAGAAAATCCTTACACTTTAATGGACAGGCTTCAATGCACTCCAACTCCTCTGCCATCCATACCATTGAAAATCTGATGATAGAATTCCCAAATATGAAATGTGTATATTGGTGATTTTTTTTATCTTTTCTGCATGTGTGTAATCATGTGTATAAGTAGTATGAGATAGTGTGCATTGTGAAGGGATTGAAAGTCTGAGTTCAAATCTCCTATATTTACAATTAGGCTCCAGGTTTAAGAGTGCCCAGTATTTCAAATCTTACTTATTAAGCCTGCATCCTACTCATCCCTTTTCTATGTATTTAAATGGATACTGTCCTATACATGAGGGGTCAGTATGTCTTCAGGTCAACATGGTCATGACAACAACATTGCCATAAGCATGGGATTTGGGAATTTTATCATCAGATTTTCAATGGCATGGATGGCTGAAGAGTTGGAGATTGGAGTAGGTTGAAGCATGTCCATTAAAGTGTAAGGATTTGTTATCTTAATATAAACTGAGAACTGATTATATATATATATATATATATATATATATATATATCAGTTCTCAGTATATATATATATATATACATATATATATATATATATATATATATATGTATGGGAGATGGTAATCTGGACCAATGATGAGTGCTGGTTTAGCACAAATACATATATTGGTAATTGTTTATCTTTTCTGCATGTGTGTGATCATGTATATCAGTAGTATGAGATAGTGTGGATGGTAAAGGGACTTGAAAGTCTGAGTTCAAATCCTTTATATTTATTTTTATGTATTGTTCATTTTATATTATAAAACATACTCAGTAATCATTTTGTTAGATATTGGAGTACCAAAGTAACAGTTTGAGCACAATTCTTTTTTTCAGTTGTCGAAACAGAGATGAGGGATCTTTAACACTTAAATTAATAATTATGTAAACCAATCAAAACCTTTGTTGCCTATTAATATTTTAAAATTATTGAATAGAAAGCATCATGATATGTAAGCATCCAAATTGACCAAAATAATTTTTAATCAATGAAGGTTTTACTTTTAAGTTAATTATTCTCCTAGACCACAAATTGACATCCATGACAACATGTTTCAGCTGGTAAAGTAATTTAGACATTTGGGTAGATGGATGATTGAGAATGGAAGAAGTGAAGATGAAGTTAAAAAAATTATAGTATTGCCAAAGAAGGCATTTATTAAAAGAAGAAAAATATTTAGTGGGCTTTTGAAGAGAGAATTAATGAACAGATTAATTAAATACTACGTGTGGAGTGCACTTTCGTACAGTAGTAAAATGTGAATAATGAGGAAGAAAATTAGAAACAGATTGGAAGCCTTTGAGATGTGGACTTGGAAAAGAATGATAAAAAATCAATTTAATACATAACAAATGAAATTTTGAAAAGAGTAAATGGAAAAAAAAAGGAATAGAAAGAGAAACTGGATTGGACTTATATAAAAAAGAAAGTAAAGTTTAATAAAGGATGTATTTGAGGGAATGGTGAGTGGAAAAAAATAGAAAATATAGGCATTGTTGGTTGATATAAGAGATGGGAAGAGTTACGTATAACTGAAGAGTTGGGCAATGAATGCAATGGAATGGGAAAATTGATAAATTGGTGAAGTGATTTCTCTCTGGACTGGAACGGAATACTATGGATGATTTTACTTCTGTCCTAAATCGAGTAGGCCATAAATATACTATAGTTAAATGCAATTAAAATCACTTGTAAACATATAAAACTCATTTTGAAAAATTCAAATGTATAAGTAAAAAAACAACAACTATAAACTAGTCTGAAATCAATTTCAACTGTATTAGGGAATCTACAAAAGTATTTGTTTTTAAATAATCCATAGTTGCAAGCTTTATTCAATGTTTATATTTAATGATTATGTTCCTGATCTTAAAGGTAGTAAAAAATATAATGTATCAAACATTCTGACAGATAATTCCTCACTTTCAAAAAGCTTTGCTGTTTTAATATTTCAAAGAAATTTACAAATGTTTATTTTAGTCTGAAGATATTATTAAATAATGGGGTTTTAATGACGAGTATTCATAGTTTTACTAGCTCAATATATGAAAGTTTATCTTAATCGCTCAAAAGTTTTTTATCTCTTTTTTACAGTTTTAGAATTATAGTTTGAGCAAATTTATGAGAATATAATATTAATAAATTCCAATCACATTACAACTTTAAAAGAATCTAATATGGTGAAAAATGTAAAAATCAATCGCCTTGAAACATAAACGATCTTTTATTGTTTTTGTACTGTCAGTTAAATCAATAACTGTGATATTATAAATGTGTATAGAATCGCTAATTTAAGCCATACCTACACTCAGAATAGTGACAGCATGAAAAATCTATATTAATAAAGTACAATAAAGCACTTGCGAACTTTAATATGAGAGTGCTCTATTACTGAAATTAGTTTATTATCTAATTTTAAATTATTTATAAATATTAATTCTGCATTTTATAAAATTTTATATTCTGATAAATATATACTGAAAACTTTTATTCCACCATGCCTCTCTAGAAAGACGTGAATGATATTTGAAAAACTTCGCAAAAAAAAAAGATGGACTAAACATTCTAATACCACGTAATTATATTTAATAAAAATAAATATATTAATCTTTAATTTAGTTTGAAGTTTATATATGGGTTACAAATTGCATAATAATTTGTGGCCTAATAAATAAATTAGTAATAATTATTATTGTATTATTTCAAGAGGTTGGTGTTAAATGAGTGAATGCAAAACCCTTGGTATTTGTAGATCAAATTGGAATACTTTAATACTTCATATCTATTTAATTATCATTCAATATATAAAACAATATGTGAACCATAAATGCATCCACACATAGAACATGTTGCTTTGTGATATATACAAGCAAATACACACACACATTGAACATATTAATTTATTTAAAATTCTTCAATAAATACTTTGCTTTCTAAAATATATCAACATCTTACCTAATAGTGGCTCTCCAATGTATTCTATTTTTTACCATGTTTTTCCAATGAAAACAATCAATATTGAACTTCTTTAGAATGTCTTTGAGACAATCTTTAGGTCCCCATATAGAAAATATTGCTTTCTGATGCATACAAAATAAATACATGCTCATATAATACTTATTAACTTAGTTCAAATTCTTTAGCAAAAATCTTTGCTTTCTGAAATATATCAATATCTTTTCTAGTAATAATTCTCCATTGTATTCTATTCTCTAACATGTTTTTCTAATGAAAACAGTCAATATTGCATTTCTTTAGAATGTATTTGAGATAATCTTTAGAATGTAGATGTGTTTATCTCTCCTTCAAAAACAATGTTTATGTTCATCATAAAGCAAACTTTTATGAATTCTTACATTTTTAATTAATTATTTATGTCAAATATTTACACAAAATTTTGTTATGGAATTTCCAAATGCAATTTACATCAGCTTTGAAATTCAATAAATGTCCTATTACATTTATTATGCATAAGTAGGTAATGTTAAAATCCAATGTGGTATTGAAAACCTTATGGAAGCCAAGAACATCACTTTGCTGTGAGCTAAATGATCAAATAAAGGTATTGAGAGTTATAATGTTATTTTTTTCAATCCTGCTTTATACTCCAAATAAAAATAATATAGATATTCATTCACAGTAAAAAAATTGATTTGCTAACTAGCTTGGTTATAGATTCGATTCTTATAAAAATTTCTAAGGCTGTTGAATCACAAAAATATTCAACTGAAATGGATTGTGATCCTAGATTGTGGACATGACAAGCTTATGACACACATCTATGCAAATGATTACTATGTAGTAATGCATGCAATTATTTATGCTTTTGTTTAATAGATTTAATAAATGTAAAAAAAACAAACAAACAATGATCATCCAAATTGTAATTAGCAATTTCTATCATTATATTATGAATATTCAAATTCTGATATGTAAATTATTATACCAAATTTTATATGGGTTTAGAATTTTATAAAACAATTGTCTATAAATGCTGTTATTCAAAATAGCTACCAAAATTTGTGTATATTTGTATGAATATACCTATATAGGTGTGATAATTTTATGTGATTGTGTTATCTGGTTTGCTATGCTGAGTTTGAAGACATTACGTGTCTAAAAAATTCACGCTTGCAAGCTGAATAGAAATTGTTTCATAAACGCTCAGAGTTTGTGTTTAGATCTAGTTTCTTTATTCCTGTCTTTCACTGATGATAGCAAATAGCTTGAAATCATGATCTGAAAGTGGAATTATAGTTAGAGATAGTGAATACTACTCTGACATTTATGTAAACAAAACATACGCTTGATCGGTGTTTTTGGTAGAACGCCATCTGTGGACATAAATACAAGCGTTAGCAAGTTTTTTAACTTGCATTTTTGTTTTTCATATATATATATATATTGTAACAGATTGACAAATATACTATCAACAGTCCTTTAAGAATAAGCTATATATTTAGGTTATATACTCATCCATTCCTCCAAAGATCTGACAGATACTGACAGCCAAAAGAATGATTAGCATATCACAATTTTTGAGATAGATAAAAGAACCTACTCACTGCTCTTAAAGTATACAATGTTCCATGAACACTCAGATGATCATCACATTTCAGTCACTCTAAGCTACTACAACCCATTATAGTTTTCTGCAAACCCTATTGCACTGCCCTGCTTACATCCAAGTCTTAGGGGCTATTATTTATAAAATATTACCTTACTCATTTTTGAGAGTCTTAAAGGCAAATATTATACATATATAAAAAAAAAAACTATACCTTACTCTCTCTGGAGTCTTAGAGGTAAAATCATGGCAGGACTACTGTTAACTGCTTCATGATAAATAGTAACTAACATTACAATTTGGGTTGGAGCAGTGAATGAGATCAATCAGTCATAAGTGACATGAATACATCACATCCTCAAGACAATGACAAAAATTCCCCATCCAACATCAATACTTGCAACAAAACCAACCAAACTTCAACAATCAAATATCCAATCCAACCTTAAAATTATGGATTTTCTACAATACAAAATTTCCAAATATGGATAAAATTACTACTCTACAATTTAACACCATCAATATAATTTTAAATTGAAACTAAGCTCCAAAATGTAATGGACTGCATATCATATATGATCTCAAATGACAATAAACATATGTAATGGACTGAATTATATTTGATGCCTGAAAATCATTGATTTATTGCCACACAATTGTGCTCGCCAAAAATGTAACAGACCAATGAATATACAAATATATAGCCGACCGCATTGTGACATCAAAATGCAATGGGATATAAATAAATGATGAAAATTATAATGGAAAATTCTCCATCCATCATCAGCACTTGCAGTAGAACCAACCTTTTATCTAAATCCATCCCATTACATTTATCAAAACAATAATCTGGCTGTCCATGGAAAAACTAGGAAGATCCGATAACACTACAACCAAGAGGAATCTTTACTATCATTCAACCCCCATTCATTTGGCAATATGCACCGGATCCACCCAATTTTTATGTCAATCCATTAGATTCCCTAGAATTCAAACTCAGTCATAATTGAAGTACTTACTCTGTTCAGGTATAAATTATAAGAATATATCTAGCCAATGTGGGCAATGACTTGATGTTATGGCTTATATAGTACACTTATTGGATACATACTACATATATATATATATATCAAGAGACACGTGAATTCAATGATGTATTCTCAGCAAATTATAGATAATCCTTGATGTAAAATCAATTAAAATCAACAAATTTATTTTATCTTATCATAACATATTTAAATATATAAATATACATTTTAAAACACCATAAATACAATTCTTACACTTCCACTTAATCTCATTAAAATAATAACACAAAAAAAAAATACATAAAATAATAATATAATCAACTATAGGTCATTCTTGGTATACATAAGTCTTTACCTTTCATGCCATCATATTAAAAAAAATAATTTATGATCTTTCATACCAATCTAAACAAATGACATTGTTTTTGTTTGTTTTTTTAAAAAAAAATAAACAAATGACATTGTTTATTTTATTTTTTTTAAAAAAAGGTATCATCATATCAATATACAATTTATTATTTTATAAATATAATTGAATTAATAGGTTCATATGTGAATATTATAAATCATGAGAACCGGAATTGCCATCAATTGATTTTATAAGTAATTGTTTCTATGTGTCTTGTTAATAAAGGATAATATAGGTTTTATTAATAATTAATTTTGTTACTAATGTTATGTTGTTAGTGAGTCAAAAATAAGTCTTACCTTCATTTATATTCATTTCATCATAGTCTAGTCCTTCTCTTTCCTAACAGAACCATTTATATTTTTTTTCTTTATTTCAAAAACACATTTTATATCATAAAATATATACATCTAAATCCTTTGGTACTTCCAGCTCAAAAAAATCCAATGTGGAAGTAAAAAAAAATAAATAAATACATAAATGAAGAAGAGAAAACCTTAAAAATTATAGCATCAGTATGTTAACAATAATGAACAAACAGTTACATATCAACATAAAATTATGAACGATTTAGTAAATCTCTTGATCAAACATGAGCATCTTCTTTAAATGGAAAAATTCATGGTAGATTGAGAATTTTTAGCATCTTTTATTCGCTTCATTATCCAAAGTAGTGTCTTCCACAATCTATCCAATTCCCATAAGTTGACCAAGTAGTTTGGATAATCTTTGATTTGGCCACTTTCACCACTGATCTATGCAACTTCACATAATATCTGGTTGCCATTATATATATGTGTGATGGTGAGAATTCACACCTATGGATCATGTTCATCGCCCTCTTCAAAACCCATCTGAGTTGCCTTGACCTTCACAACGATTTTTTTAGCACACCTGCATCATTTTTATGTTAATATATATATACATAAAATTATTTTCTTATATCAGCATTAGAAACGTTATAGCTATATACCAAAACGAAACACGATTAAAGTCAGTTTTTTTTCTTTTGATGATAAACGTTATTAAATTTAAAACTTCCAACAGTTCTATAATTATTAAACGCTTGATTATGTAAATGAATATTTTATCATATTTTTTATAGCAAATAGTTCAATATAATTATCAATAACAAAAAGAAAACAAAATCTTGGTTCCTATTATGATTTAATCAACAGGTTATAATTTGTTTATTTTTAAATTTTCATAATTTATACAAAAGTTTAATTCCAATGGATATATAGTGATATTCTTTCGTTTCAGTTTTTTTTTTACACATATAGATCAAACTAACAACTTACAGTTCTGTGCATATTTACTGTCCAATAATTTTTTCTTTCAAAATGCTGAAAACGTTTTACCAAAATACAATTTTAAATTAACTATCTTGCCATCATTAGCGAATAAATAAAAGAAACTCTTACGTATAACCTTCTCTATACATATTTTTAACTTTCCAGCCATTAAAGAAAAAAAATAGTTGTTTGTTATTGTTATGGTTACTGCATATTCCCTATAGGGTTTTCTTTTCCCTCTACCATTTTATAACACTAGATTATAAATTTGTTTTTTTTTTGTTTTTTTAGTTTTATTCTTTATAAAACTTTCTCAATTGTTCTGTCAAATTTGTTATTTTAAAATATTAATAAAATTAAATTTAATAACAAATTTATGATTTTGTTTCAGGCATTTCCAGTTCATTAAACTGCAATATAATTTCTATTCATACTGTTATACATCATCAATTTGAACTGTTCAATAGATGTAATTTTATAAATCAACACATCCATGTATATATTTATGTTCAATGCATTTAATGATAAGGAAAGGTATGAGACTTATAGCGATCCTTACTATATATATATATATATATATATATATTGTACCATCCAGAGGCATATCTTAAGATTTTATATAATTTATTTGCTTCATATTTGGTAACCAAATTATGTTCAATTTGCTAATACCTTCATTAGAACATGTCAGGTAATTTTACTGAATGTAATTATTTTTCCTGGTCACACAACTCCACTTAACATAACTAATCTTGAATAATAGAGAAAAGAGAACCAGCTTTTAATTTATTTGAAAGGCACCAGAATTCTATACATAATTAATTATTATACCCTGGAGAATTATATTTTTTAATATGACATTGGCAATTCATTTGATAAAATAAAATGGTAGAATTTAAATATTACCTCATAATAATAAACTTAAGCAGACAACAACACAAATTACATTCATAAGGTTTATTAATTATAATTAAATATTTTAAGATTAATAAGAGAATAAAAGTATGAAAATCAAATTTAGCTGGTTATTAAAAGTTATTGCATTTAAGATTCATATTTTTTGCAGTCTCACTCAATGCAGCTTTTTGATATTATTATAGTTCAAGAAAGTGATCACTTCTAATTTATGCAATAAAGTTTCTTACTGGTAAGCTGAGAGGGATCCATTATGCATTCTTCTTACAGCTTGTAGATAGTCCTGGGTTCAAAGCCTCAGGTAGGTGATGGTTTCATTCACGGCATTATTACAACTTCAGGAAGGAAGAAAACATTGGCAAAAAAACTCATCTCTCTATTCACACATATTACATTGTTTCAGTCCGTTGATGAGAATAATTTGGCACATTTTATATGACCTCACAGAAAAAAATTAATTTATATCAAATGGCTATTTCCAAACACATATAACACCAGGTAAAAGAAAATGAAGATTCTAAGACAACTGATATACAAAAAGTGTTTGCATTTCATAGTCCTCCTGATTTTTAGTTTGCCATGCATATCCTGTTGGCAACTTTAACTTTGACAAAATTTAAATTATTTTTCCTAAAATCATCCTTCTTTCCCTTTTGGTCACCATCTTTAATTGTGATAAAAGAATGCTGTGATCTTAAGTTTAAATATTTCTAATTGATTTTGCAATAATTTATTTTCTTATCTTAGCAAAATCAAGATAACTTTTAGTTAATCTATTTATATCTTTTTAATTTTTTTTAATGTAAAAAATTATATATAACCTATGTTGTTTAAAATAAATCAGATTATACAAAAAGAAAAAAATACTATTCTCTTTTTTTAGAAATTTAATAATTTTACTTCTAAATTACCCATGCTGATTATACAAAATTGTAGATACCTCCTCAGTTGATGAAAAAAAAGCGTGTTTAACCTTTTTTTCTTCTTAATAACCTTTTACTTCTCAATCCCCTCTTTTTTTCTTTCTCTCACTGTTCTATCTATCTGCTGACTGTCCTATGGGGTGGGTCGCTATGAAGCACATGATTTAGGGGTTTATTCCATATGAATCACAAGTACCCATATGTCATAATTTGTCTGGATTGAAATCATTCTTATTTCAAAATGAAAAATTGTGCAAATATTCTAGTGATAAAATAAAAAATGTATATTTATTTGTTAATGACTTGTTGAAAATTGATTATTATAAAAATGTTATTACTAATATTATTAAAAAATTTAAAAGGAATCAACAATATAATAAAATTAAAAATAAAAATAATATCAAAATGAAATGGATTTCAATGCCATTTATATCTGATGAGCAGGTCAACTTTATTAGGAGAATTTATAATGGTTTGTGTAATATTGTTTTTTTCTCAACAAATAATATAAATAGATTACTTAATAACTCTAAAATTCAAAATTCAAAGTTTCATCAAAATTCTATTATATATAGAATATGTGGATATGGCTTAAAATACATTGGTGAATCTAAGTGTACATTTGAGAAGAGAATAAAAGAGCATATGCTTTTATATAATAGAATTCAAAATGAAAAACAATCTGGAATAGATGTAAATAAATACTCATCATCTGTTATATTTGATCATAATAAATCTTGTCAATACGAATTTAAATTTGATTATAAAAATATGAAAATTATTCAAATTGAACATTGTCATAATAAACGTAAAATAAAAGAGGCTATGTTGATTTCAAGAAATCGTCAAATGTTAATGAATTGCCAGTCATCAAATGTTAAGATAACAGAATTGTGGGAAATCTGAATTAAACTATGGGTATTGTTAAAGGTTGTCTCGTTTTGATTATTCAATGTTATATAATTGATAAAGACTACAAAATGTATAGTCAAAGTACTTCTAAAAATAATATAATTTATGTACATTTTACTGCATTTTGATATATATATATATTGATTCGTATATTACATATATTGTGGAATGAATACAGATATCAAACTTAATTTATATATTAATAATATTACAAATCGATGTCTGTATTATTAAAAAGGGTTCAAAATACAAAACAAAATTATAAAAGTAATGATAATTTATCAGCTTCTGTCTTTTATGACCATAATAAATCTTGTATATATGGTTTTGATTTTAATTATAGTAATATAAAAATATTGGAAACTGAAAGAAATAATAATAAAAGAAAAATTTAAGAAGCAATGTTAATATATAAATACAAGCAAAATTTAATTAATAGGCAAGCAGCAAACATTAAGATCATAGAATTATTGGAAAGTTGACATCATGAAATTATGGGAAAGCTGACATTTTAAAAGTATTAATTAACAAGAACTACAAAGATAGTTGAAAGCACTTCTAAATGACAGTTATAGATATATTTTTATAAACTTTCAAAGACTGTATTTTATAATATTTATTTATAAATTTACATATATATATATAATAATTAATAAAACAAGTCACAAATTGTGCAACTTGCCTTTAAGCTTTTTTTAAAATGTTCACTAGATGGAGCTTACCACTAACTCCAAACAAGCTTTAATGAGGATAGTAGGATAGAGATTTTGAATTCTTTCTCTGTTGCACTTTTTATTAAAGCTTGTTTGGAGTTAGTGGTAAGCTCCATCTAGTGAATATATATATATATATATATATGTGTGTGTGTGTGGAGTGAGTAAACTTTACTTTATACAAACTCTTTAAAATTAGAATGGAGGACAGAGTTGGTAGTTAGAACCCTATACATATTTAAATCAATATAAATGCTCTTTGTGAACATTGTCTTCCAGAGAAGGAAAATGTAATAAATCAGATAGATGTTTACAACTTTTTTTGGAAGGCAGATCAATCAGTGAAAGCCTAAATTATTTTGCTGTATTAATAAAAATCTACTTGTATTAAAACTTGTTTTTCAGTACACATTTTATCAGGCATATGTTTTAATGCAAGATTCAGAGAAGTAAAAAAAGACAGCTTTTATTTCTTGTTAAATCACAGTTGGTACAAATAGAAAATGTTTGACAAAAGTTATTCAAAATAATGGTACTGGTGTTGTAAATGCAAGTAGTTTGTTATTTAATTTTTGCATAATGCATAGTTTTACTTATTGCAATCATTTTCTTTCATTATAAAAATATAAATGAACATAAAAGCATATACTTTAAAACAATGCCATATAATAGATTACATTTTAATTAGAGATCAGCAACATAAAATGTCCATATTAAAAGATTGTTTAAACCACATATTATTGAATGGATAATCAATTAGTGTATTCCAAGATTAAAATGATAGTTTCGTAGATATGTTTTATTCCAATCATGTCACATGAACATTGATGTTCATTCACTAGAAGTAATTAATATTAATAATAAATTTTATTAGGTAATAAACAATATATTTTTATTTTGCACTATCAATAATTCTCTTAGGAGTATATTAGAGATAGAAGTAAGTATATTTGTCAGTTCAATAAAAAGGAATCACATTATTACCATTCTCTATATTCCTGACTGATGAATGCCACAAGTTTGAAACTAGTCAGGGATATTGAATGAGTAGGCAATAGACAGAAAATTTATGCACAATCCTTCTTAAATTGTATTAATTATTCTGGCTTGCACTATTATGTGGTGTGGTGTGTTGTGCCTAATTTTTAAAAAGAATAATTATGACTGGTTTTTTTGATAATGATTATATTATAATTTGATAAAAATACAACTCTTTTTCCTTTCAGATAATAAATTAAAAATCCAACTCTATAATAGATATAGATATTGTATAAAATAATTTTACCAATTGACAAGAAGACTTACAATTGCTTGCTAGATTAAAACTGCAAAGAAGATATAAACATGCTATGACTATGATCAGTCTAAATTTATTTGGTAGTTTGAAAGCAAAATAAATCTAGCAAATGCACCCTCTTATATAATGAGATTTGGAATAAATGGAAGGAGTATTTTAATCAATTTTTAATAATGGTACAAGAATAAAGGTAATGACTTTTAATGGTATATTTATTTTATTTACTCATTTAGATATGGAAAAAGATAACCAGTATAATGAAACCATAGCAGCCAGGGTTATTTTACAAAAATAAAAAGTGACTGCAGATCTTAATAAAATATTTAAAAAAGTTTTGAAATATAATGGTGGCATGTTAACTTTAAAAATATATAAATTCATACTATTATGCTCTTTGATCTGAAGGATGCATCTACTTTTCGAATTTTTAAAAATAAAGACAAAATTTCAACAGTTATTGCAGAATATCATTATTATCTACCAAATTTTAGTTGCTATTTTTTTTCAATCATAAATGAGTAGTTGTCAGAAACTTAATGTGAGTTTGTAAAACCAAAGAGCATTACAGATATCAGTATTATTATCAGGAAATTATAAGAAAAAAATTTGGAATAAAAGAGTGATTTATATATTGTTTTTATTGATTTGGTCAAGACATTTGACTCATTTAATTAAACAGGTCTGTAAAACTGTTTAAAATAAATTGATCATCCACTGTCGTTTATTTGCAGTATTTAACAATATCTCAGAAAAAGAGAAAAAATATTATTCTATTGGTATAAAATCTAAGACTTTTGAAATATACTTTGGTGATAATGTGTAATCTTTCTAACAGTATTACCAAATTTTATAACACTAGTCTTTGGAACTCTTTATAACACTTTAATGAAACAAATATCATAGAATTTGTTTGAATCCACTAAAAGCAAAATCAAAGTTCATCTCAGATTCTGGATTTATTATATACTAATAACTATGTCATTTTTGTCAGTATTAAAGTTTATCTACTGAATGTGCTTAAAGTTTTGAATGCAACAGATATTGGTTTAACAATCAATGTTTAAAAACTCCAATTATTTATTGGTCAATGATGGGAGAAAAATGTTCATTAACTTTTACTTTTTGATTGCTATCAGCATGATTACTTATATAAGTAGAAAGGTGAACTTAGTTATTGAGATGTTCAACTGCACAACAAACTCCAATATGCTGTTGATGCTTTTAACAAGTTAAATAAAAAAAAGTGTTTTATGTCAAAAATAAAACTGCTGTCATTAAATTATTATACAAAATAAGAATTGGTCATTTTATTGGTGCAATATAATAGCATTAAATTTTACTTTTAAGAATAATCTGCAAAATTTTAAAAATACAATGTTAAGATTATAGTAAAATCAGTATGTTTTTTCAACTTAAGGGCAATTACTTTAAAAAATCACATCTTCAATGGATTGGATAACATGAATAATCAACAAAAAGGTTGCTAAAATGATATTTTTGGTAAACTTGAGTATAGTTTTTATGGTAGATTAAGGATTCAGTGTCAGTTGTTTACATTGTGAATATTGCAAAATTCGAATCATATTTAAATATTTCTGAAAAAATAGTTATCTGCTTAAGAAATTTAAAGATAGCATCCAAAATATTATATAAACTGGGATATGGGTCAGCATTTTCTACATACAAACATATTTGTGGTCTATAGATTGGATTGTATCAGCATGACAAACTCATCTTTAGAATTGATTTTATTTATTTACTAATTTATTTTTTTCTTGGAGTTAGAATGACCATATTCATTTACAACATGCATATATATATATATATATGTGTGTGTGTGTGTGTGTGTGTTTGTGTAAGTATTATTAAAAAGAATGCAGTACTATATGTACGCGGTTTACATGTCTTATACCAATCAACTAATTAATAAAAGATAAATTTTAACATGAGATACTCATAATAATGTAGGTAATGGCTGATCTGATTTTATCTTTTGTTGAAAATTGGACAGAGTGAAGTTTGAAAATTTTTTTGAGCAGACTGAGAGCAGCCAATTTAGAAATAATTCATCTACTATATTAATAAATATCTTTCTCAGTAATCAATTATTAGCTAGAGGGTAAACGTCTAAAGTGGTCTTATAAGGATCAAATTGGTAACTACAAAACAAAATATTGGTTTATAATATGATGTTGTTTTCACTATTGATGGAAAGATTCACGTGGTATAGTGCAACCTAATTGTTATTTCTATAGTCATTTCAAGAATAATAGATGTCATAAATTCAACTGTAAACTACGTAAATTTTAACTTTTAATGTAAAGTAAGTCCAAAAGAAAGTTACTACTTTCTGAAAGATAACAAAAACATTATTTCTAAAATTAATAAAAAGCAGGTAAAATATAATTCAATAACCTTTATAAAATATAATCCCTAAAAACATAGAAACTTAAAATAATCATTAGTTAC
The DNA here is from genome assembly GCA_028023455.1 of Epiperipatus broadwayi. Lineage (NCBI taxonomy): Eukaryota > Metazoa > Onychophora > Udeonychophora > Euonychophora > Peripatidae > Epiperipatus > Epiperipatus broadwayi. Next base: position 947,327 of record JAQFVV010006229.1, read on the forward strand.
AACTGCTGTCAATAATAAAATCCATAATTATATTATTATGAACATTTTAATTTTTTATTTCAAAAATAATAATTGAATTACTTAAAATAAGCAGATCATATTAAATTATTTTTTTTATTTTCTATTTATAAGTTCGCATAAAACGAATTATATATATTTTGCAATTTAATAAGATTATCTAAACGAAATTGATATTTTTATTATATATATATAGATAATTTTATTAATGAGAATATATTTTAAAGCTCAGTGTTCAGATTAAAATAATATGAATAAAAAAAAAGTTTGTTTATGTTAAAGCTAATTAATATTTTTTTTAAGGCAACTGATATATATATTTATTTAAAAAATAATCTCATACAAAAAATATTAAGCTTAAATTGTTAAAAAAAAAAAATAAAAAAAATAATCATATTTTAAAAAATGAAACAGGTGAATTTACAAAAAAAAAATATTATTTAAAGTTTTTACTTTTATTATTTAATGTCATGAAGTTGATATTTAATTATTTCGATCATGCAAAGCTATTTTGCTTATTTTTAATTTTTTCAATTATTGAAATTCAAATAGACTTATGATATTTTCTACATATTTGGATATAATATTTTTTGATTATTTGAAGTCAAAACTTTTTAGCATAGAAAATAATAAAATGTTAAAAATAATATATATATAGGTATATGTATAGTATAAAAATAAATAAAATTACACTTTTTTTATTATCAATCGTAAAAAAATATAAGATTAAACTGACTGTGATTATTATATAATAGGAGATAGATTTAATGCACTTCAAGATTTTAATACCATAATCAATAGTTGTGATGAGATTATAAAAAATACCACCTACAAAGTCCAGATATAATTATAACGAGTCACATCCTCTATTTTCATGTCATTTTTTTTCAGAGCTTATTTATTCAATCATGGACAGTCATTCTATATAAATTTTTCCACATAAATGTCTTTCACAATTTGTACATCTCAGAAACGATCTTTGTTGATGTGGAGAAATAAAGAGACAAACCACTTTATATTCTAAACATAAACAATTGTCTGACTTTGTATGTTTTGAACATGATTTGCTTGATTTTGGATTTACACAGAGGCAAAATTCTCCATACAGTTGTGCCACTCAGTGCAATTCAGAGTAATCAATGAATGCAAGAAGGTTTGTTCATAAAATTCTTATCTAGTGCCTAATCATCCAGTATCTCCAGATTAATTTTTAGCTTATGACTTTCACCAATGAGGAGCTTTGTATCTGAGAGCACTGTAACTAAATCTTAGAATGTAATGCAACTCATTAATAGCCATCTTGATTCCTATTTAGTTAACAATAAAGCAATGAGTCCAAATGAAAACACAAAAATGTGATGTTTAGAGGTTTAATGATATTTACATAGTATAGTTTATCTAAGCTTTTACTATTCATAGCTGATAAAAAAAGGGACTAATGAATTTACTACAATATTCCTGTAATATCTCAAATTTTTAAATATTTTAATGTAAGTTATTTTAAGAAAAAATATTTTTTTTATAAAATATTATGTTTGAGTCAGATGGAGTTGAAAGAACAAATAAAAAAACAGACAAAACTCTCCATGGATTAGTGCCACTCAGTACAAGCCAGAGTAATCATTGCATGTCAGAAGGCTTGTGTATAAAGTCCCTATCTAGTGCATCCTCTTCCAATATCCCCAGACTAGTTTCTAGCTTGTGGCTTTCATCAGTGAGGAGCTTTGAATCTGAGAGCACTGCACTTGGATCTCAAGATATAATGAAACCCTCCAGCAGCCGTCACCTTTTATCTCTACTTAACTACAAAACTATGAGTCTAAAATTTAAACACAGTAATATTTTTAATCCAAGCTCATTAGCTTATATAGTCATATAGGTTTGAACTCAGGTCAGTACCCATACATTTTGCTGCCTTTGGTTTTTTAATAACCATATCCACCACTAGCCTATTAGGAAGAATTGGTATTAAACCATAAAATATCATACGTGATGGATAGCGGAGTTGAAACTAGTAGTAAAAAAAATTAAAAGTAAGTATTCAGTTGATGAAGAATGATTAGAATTGTTCTTAAAATGGGAATGTTTTTTTTTCTTATCTAGAAGAATCACATAATGAAAGAGAAGAGTATGAAGATCTTAGTAAAAAAAATATTCTATAGTTATACTGACAAATACTAATTTTTATACTATTATTAACAGCTAAATGTAATTAGGAATTTCAAATAAACTTTGAAACTTTTTAAAAAATTAGTAATTAATATTAGATAATGGAAATAATCCAAAATATAAATACAACTTGGAATAAAATCAAATTTTATTTATGTATTTGTTTACTATTCACTTAGACTGCAATGATATTTGTAGAAAAAAGAAAACTTGATTAAAAGTATGTTATTTTACCATTGTATAATATTAAAAATGTTTATTATTTAACTTTGGATTTGTTTTATATGTGCAAATATTAGCAAGATTATGAAATAATCTGTAGACATTTCAACAAGGGAACACTTCTGAATTCTCTAATCTTCTTTAATTCTGCCCCTATAAGCATTTATTTGACAATTATTAATCATGTGTTTCATCATTTATATTTGGTGACTACTACATAGGTTAGAAGCTGATTGATTCCATTTTTAAATAGATAATCCAATGATCAGACTCTTTTAAATCTATTATTAAGACTTCAGAAATGTTTAGTAAAATTATATCCAATTAGTTGTATTATTGGATTTAAAAAAGTTGTTTAACATCACAAAAAAGAATGATATTTTAAAATATAATTTTTCACTAATTCAAAAGGATTTGTAGCAAAACACTGTACAATTATTTTGATTTGACATATATTTGCAGAGGTAGAACTGTGCCATGAATTAGTAATAAATGTGAGTGCTTTCATAGCTTATACATTTTCTAATATTTCCACTAAAAATCTAACTATTTTTTATAGACATTGGTTTTAAAAATTTATAAAATTATAAAGCTATTACCACAAAATGTATCATTTGTGAACTTTCTATGTCTTATTAAAGTTCAACACTTTAAAAATATGTAATCTACTTAACTGAATTATTTATAAATCACATTTAAATTTGTCATCTAAAATATCTGGCATATTTCTATTAATTTTAAGATATTGTCATAGCTATAGTTAAATTTAGATTTTTAGATAGGTTTATGTTATTCACTATAGTCTATTTTTATTGTATTATATAAAAATATTTAATCTCCTAAACTGACTTACTGGTATATCACACTTTAAATTTGTCATCTAAAATACATGTCATACTTCTATTAATTTTTAAACATTGTCATAGTTGTAGTTAAATTTAGACTTTTTAAATATGTCTAAATTGTTCACTATGTTCTATATTTTTTATTGTATTATGTAAAAAATATTTTGAATTATACTTAACAATTTTCTTATATTAATATTCAGCATTTATATTTGTTATGATAGCTTTATTTTTAAATTATCATAAGGAATCTTGGGACATATCAATCAGGAAATAGATTCACCAATAGCCTTATTAATTCCTTTGAATTTACTTCAGAAGCTATGGATTTGGCAATCATTAACCTTTTGATTTATATGGACCTGTAAATAACAAATTTCATTTACAAAATGTTTGTGCTGAATCAGTTGAAAATTTATAAAAAGTTATTTGTTTGGAACATCACATTTTTTTGTCATACTTATTAGTATATAGATTGTTGTTTGAAAATCAAAAAAGAATATATTGATTTAAAACAAGTCTTGGATCATGAAACAATGTTTTGAGTTATTGGCAAGTCCAAACTGCTTAACAGCTTTTTATACATTTTCTGTAAATCCCCTTTTTAAACCATATGCAAGAACTAGTCTAAGAATAATCTTATGTATAACTTACACTTGAAAAAAAGCAATGTGCTTGAATATATTACAAAATTATAATAAATATTATATACAGATATTATAAATATATATTTCTTATAATAACTCCTCTCGTGTACACTTCAATCCAAAAAAAAAGTTTTAACAAAACTTCTTTATTTTCCTGATAGTTTTGACTGTCCAGCAGTCTTCATCAGAGGAAGTTGACAACATTCTGATAAAGACGGCTGGACAGTCAAAACTGGCAGGAAAATAAAGAAGTTTTATTTATTTTTTTTGCATTAAAGTGTATATGAAATGAGTTATTATAAGCAATATATATGAATATATGAAGAAATGCACAGAAAGTAAAAAGAAGAATAAGAGATGTTATAAATAGAAATTTTATAAATTTTTATTTTATTTTTTCTGTTGCTTCAACAAATGATATAATAAAACTGTAAATTATTTAAGTAATATTAAAATATTACATAAAGTTATAAAATTTGCATTTTAATATTTATTATAATTTTGTGCATATTCTAACTATGGATGAACAATATATAGTTGAATAAATTTGTTTAAAGTTTTGTTTGGCTTGTTTACAAATTAATATGTTAATAGAAACACTTGCCTTTTAAAAAAATTATATACATAGTAGAAACTTCATTATAAATACGAGTATTAGGTATATCTGTGGTTAACGATTTTATTTTCAAAACAGTATTGTAGCAATATTTTTTTTTCGCGTTAAAATCGATAAATATTAATATTTTCTTGTTAAATATAATTTAACAATTTTTAAAACATATACATATGCATGAAATAATATTTTATATAAGTAGTCATAAGTTAACAAACACATATTCTAAAATAACATTCAAAGATTTACACTAACAATAAAACTTTAGTTATATTGAAATAACGATAACAAACGAGATATGCATGGGTGTTTATTTCACTTTTTTAACATTTTAAACTTCATGTTTTAATTAAAAAAGATTTTGTGTAAGAACATAAAGGATTTATTTAATAATGTTTTTTTTTTTTTTTTCAAGAAGAGAAAAGGCAGAAGAATATATTATTTTTAAAGATGTATTTATTTGCTTATAAAGTATTATAATTTATTTAAATATTTTAATTTATTATTTTAGAATTTTAAAACAATTAGTATCAAGAAATTTTTTAGAACGATTTCTGGAGTATGCTAGTACAGGTGAAACCTTGGGATGTGTTTGATTGTTACTCAGGTCACATCTTTGCCTTGTTGCATAAATAAGTAAAAAGTTATAAAGGATATCTTTATTTTTTTTAAAAGTGCCTTATTATTTTTTCACAAATTTGATCTATTATAAGTATCTTTGAAATATAAGTATAATTCCTATACTTGGACTTCTAAATGTAGTATAGAAGATTTGAACACAGACTTTCAATATTTCTTCAGCTATTCATTCTATTTCATATAACTGACACACATGAATACACATGGGAAAAAGATAATTGATCTCCAATAGATATATTTTGTATTAAACTAGCACTCATCAGTTGGTCCAGGTCACCATCTCCTACACATCTATATAATCAATGCTTGGTTTATATTAAAATGGCAAATCTTCAAGTTTTAATGGACAGGTTTCAATCTACTTCACCCTCCAAATCTTCAGCCATCCATATCATCGACATCATATCAACAAGGGATTATAGCATACCATCAGCAGATTTTCAATGGATGGCTGAATAGTTGAAGGGTGGAGTAAACTGAAGCCTGTTCATAGAATCAACAATGAATTTGAGCATGCCATCATTAGATTTTCAATGGTATGGATGGCTGAAGTGTGTGGGGAAGATGATGATCTGGATCAATTGTTGAGAGCAGATTTAGCAAAAAAATTGTATATTAGAGATCTTTTTTTCATGTGTGTGTGGTAATGTGTATTGGCTATATGAGATAGAATGGACAGCTGAAGTGTGTTTGAAAATCTGTGTTCAAATCCTTTATCTTACTATTATAAGTATAATGAAAAACAATTAACCATGGAAAAGTAAATATATAACCCATTGACTGAACTCACTTTGGGTCTTTGCAAGCTATTTTATGACAATGCCATCAGACAAAAATGTTATCTAAAGATAGTCATAGGGATCAAAGTTTTTGCAATATCAATTGTTTATTTTTAAAAATTTCCACTTTAATTAACACATAAAGTTCAAAGTCAATGATAAAAAAATTGGAAAGAAAATTTTTTTAAGTAATCTGTTGTAGAACATTTTTGAAGAGCTTTATTGAATTGAATGTAATTTGAATAATGATATATTTATATGTTTAATATTTATTTAAATAATAATAATATTTATTTTAGTTTTCACTCTCCCAGATGTTTGAGTAATTCTTCATTCAAACATCTGGAAAAAGAAAACAAAAATAAATATTATTATTAATACATTTATGTTTTTCAGCAAATACACTCACATTTTTTATGCATAACTATATGTATGCATTAATAATATTCATTAAATCTGAATCCTTTGATTTTTTTTAATATTGAGCTAATAACCATATTTATTAATTTTAAGAGGTTATAGTATGATTTGATGGTTTATGAGATTTATTTTAGTTTTGTGAAAATTGTAAATAATATGGCCTTTCATTTGATGCATTTATTTACGAATGTACCATTGTTAGGAAATGTTCCTTCATTGTCTTATGGAGTAGTGTGTGTATATATATATATATATATATATATATATATATATATATATATATATATATATATATATATATATATATATATATATAATATTTAGAATTTAAGACACTAGTAATAATGGATTATAGCAATGAATTCCTAACATTATTTGAAATTTAAAAAGATAGTATAGCTATTGAATTCATTGTTTATTTATATTTATTTAGTAATGTATCATGTATTTAGATATTTCGTAAAATAAAGGCAAGGTAGACAGACCTTCTTATTAGACCAAAAAACATACTACATAATATATTATAGTTTAATTATTAGTTTAAGGATTTATGTGCATAGAAGAAAATGACAACAATCCTAGTTATTAGATTTATGAATAATTTCATATTCATATCAACATATATTGTTACATATCAACACACTCACCTAAAAACATATTTTACTTTTCTAGAAAATAAAAACAGGAGACCATTTAACATTTATTTAGTAATTGTAAAATGAACAAATAATAAAAGTATTTCATTTTTTTATAGATGTAAATGAAATTTATTTAATTTTTAATTCGTTGTACTTGCTTTTGTATTTCTTATTTTATTGATACATATTTGGTCACATGTACACATGCAACAGCATATGTATTTTGAACACTGAATATATTTGTTATTTAGATACTATTTATTAACAGAGGTCAAGAAGAAAACTAATTGTTTAGCCATGATGCCTAAATAGAATAAATTATATATATATATATATATATATATCTTAAACTCGGAGATAAAAAGCCAATAAACTCACCATGCTGGCTAATTCGTGTTGGTGAGCAGCCCATCCATGTTCGTATACTATAAAAATAAACACATAGTAATAACAGCTGCAATGACAAGAATGTATGGAGTGGACATTAGAAATTTGCCCTGCTCAGTTCCTTTAGGGCCTCCAAGAGGAATCAAAGGGTCTCCTTTCAGTTAATAGCAAACTCTCTTTTTTTTTTTAAGAAAAATGCTAAAAGAAAATGGACATGGAAGCATCCAAATGAAGGTACAGCAGAATTGGATTATATTTTGACTAACAGGAAATATATATTTCAAGATTGTAATGTTCTTAATAGATTTAACACAGGAAGTGATCATCGATTAGTAAGATGCAAGATACATGTTAATGTAAAACTAGAAAGACAAAAATTGTTAAGAAAAACAATATTTACAGTTGATATTCCTAATCTTCAGAAACATTCTAATGAATTTAAATTAGAACTTACAAATCGGTTTCAAGTATTAGTAGATTTTGAACATGATTCAGATTTGAATGAAATTAATATGAAAATAACTGATACATGTTTAAAAACTGCAAGAAAGATAGCTGGTAGAAAAAAGCAGCAATTGACCAATAAAATTTCTACTGAGACTAGAGAATTTATGAAGAAAAGAAGAAATATGAAGATATACAAAAATGATGCATTAAAAAGAATTGAATATCTCGAATTTTGTAAAATGGTGCGGAAAAGAGTTGAAAATGATATAAGAAAGTATAACTGTGAATTAGCAAGAAAAGCTGTAGAAGAAAATAAAAGTCTTAAGAATGTAAAACAACTTTTTGGTATTGGTAGAAAATTTATATCTGCAATAAGAAAAAAAGATGGAATTATTACTAAAAAGAGAGATGACATCATGAAATTGGTAGAAAATTTTTATCAAGAATTATATAGTAATAAAGAACAAGTACCTCCTATATCTATTACATCTTCCAAATTGCCCAGAATTTTAAATGAAGAAGTGAGAAATGCAATTAAATGTATGAAGAAAGGAAAGGCTCCAGGTAATGATGGAATTATAATTGATATATTAAAAGAAGCAGGTGAAGAAACAGAAATTTTTTTAGCAAAGTTATATACTAAATGTCTAAATGATAAAGATGTACCAGATGATTGGAAGAATGCAGTAATAATATTAATATTTAAAAAAGGTGATAAAGAAGATATTAGAAATTACAGACCTATCAGCCTTTTATCAGTTTTATATAAAATTTTTACCAAGATAATTACAACTCATCTACAGAGAACATTGGATTTCCACCAACCAAGAGAACAAGCTGGATTTAAAAGTGGTTTTAGTACAGTAGATCATATTCAGGTATTGAGAGAAGTTATAGAAAGGACAAATGAATATGAGTTGTCATTATGTTTTGGATTTGTAGATTATGAAAAGGCATTTGATTCTATAAACATTTCTTCAGTGATTAAAGCATTGGATCATCAAGGTATAGATCCAGGATATTGTCATATTTTAAAGAATATTTATAAAAATGCAACAGCAACAATTAGATTACATAATGATACTGGGAAAGTCAACATTGAGAAAGGTGTAAGACAAGGTGACTCCATATCTCCAAAACTTTTTACAGCAGTGCTGCAAGAAGTATTTTGTGGATTAAAATGGGAAACTAAAGGAGTGAAAGTAAATGGAGATTATTTAAGTCATTTAGATTTCACAGATGATGTAGTTGTTTTTGCAAATAATTCTTCAGAGCTGCAGGAAATGTTGCAGGAGTTATCAGATGAAAGTAGGAAAGTAGGACTAAAGATAAATGTTAAAAAGACTAAAGTAATGTTTAATCGATTTGCTCAAAATATGAAAATAAAGATTGATTATGATGAATTAGAAGAAGTTAACAGTTACAAATACCTTGGTCAGATTATTAATACAGATGGAAACATAATGGAGAAAATTAATCATAGAATTAAACTTGGTTGGAGTGCTTTTGGTAGAAATAACTTGATACTAAAAGGAAATATGCCTATGTGTTTGAAAAGGAAAGTTTTTAACAAATGTGTTTTACCAGTTCTTACTTATGGATCTGAGACTTGGACACTCAATAGAAGAGCAATACAGAGACTTCAGACCACTAAAAGAAGTATGGAGAGATGTATGTTGGGAGTAATAAGAAGAGATCGAAAACGCAATGTATGCTTAAGAGAACAAACAGGTGTTACTGACCTCATTGAAAAAATTAAAAGATTGAAGTGGAGTTGGGCTGGACATATTGCTAGAAGAGATGATAATAGATGGACAATTGAAATTTTAAACTGGATTCCAAAAGATTGTAAAAGACCCAGAAAGAGACCACATGTGAGATGGATGGATGAAATAAGAAAGTGTGCAGGGGTGATGTGGAGAACAGAAGCTAAAGATCGAAGAAGATGGATTAAACTTGGAAAGACCTTCATCCTGCAGTGGATTGATAATGGTTGATAATGATGATATATTATATTAGAAAACATTTAACCTGAGATATGAAAGTTATACTAAGCTCCCTATAACAATTTTCATTCTATCATTATTGTTTCTATTGACATTTTTTTAATTCATCGATTATTGTTGATCTAATTTCTAAATCTATATTAATTATCAAATAGTTGGGTTTTTTTTATTATGTTTCCACTTTTTATTTAAATTTGTTTTATAATTAATTTTTTTTTAATCAGCTTTCATTTTTTATTCAAGAAGCTAAAAAACAAATGTTTTCTTAATATTAATTCCTGCTTGTCAAATGACTGCTTATCTTTAATTAATTCATATTTGTATTAATTCTTATTCTATCAATATTTAACCAATTCTCCTGTTCATTTATGTACTACTAATCCTTTTTCTAATTCAAAATATAATCCAGTTTAAAATATTTAATTATTCTGTGGAATATAACAAATTAATATATTTAGAAATGTAGGCACTTCTGTGTTCTTACATTCTTTAGTTTTATAATACACTAAATTTAATATACATTTTTTTTAATTTGTTACACAAGTATTTAAGATTTGATATATATATATATATATTAAAGCTATAAACCTCAAGAGTGTGCGCGTAAAACGCGCATACTCTTCAAGTTTATAGCCTTAGTAAATATTACTTACGTAATCAATACACGTTTAAATAAATTTATAATATATATGTAGAGCCTTTTTTTTCACTCATTAGAAATGATTTTCATTATGTCAACATTTTTTTTTTAAATATTAAAGATTTTTTAGGAAGACAAATGTATTATTATATATAATTATGTAGACATACTTATATATATATATATATTCTTGTTTACTATTAATATTTTTTTTATGTAAAGAAGTAAGTGTAAGTTTTAGGTTTTTAAAATAACTAGTTTCTAATATATTAAATGTAATTATCTTTTTATTTTGTGCATACTTGCAAGTATGTAAGTGCTGGTATATGTATGTAGAACCCTTTTATTCACTCAAAGTTTTTATTTATAGCAATAATTTATTTTTCTAATACTAGAAATTTTTCTTTTTTAGATTAAAAAAAATGAGTGCAATTTTAGCTTCAGTAAACTAATCAATAACACAAATTATTTATCACATACATACGGGAATATTCAAGATCTTACAAGATAATTAGTGATAAGTTTTTAACTTAAAGTTTTGTCACTCTATTTCTTTAACTGTACTTTTTGTGACAGCCAGTCTTCTGACAGAAATATTAAGCAATATGATTAACTTTTCTTTTCCTCTTTCTATACGTTCTGGATATTAATGAAGCCTTCAAGGTATAGTTGTAATTCGGCCATTATATGTGATATGAGCTTGAATTGAAACCTAAGCTATATTTTTTTAGGTTTTAATCAGGTTTAAGAATTTTCTGGATTTTTCCCCCAGTAACTAGCACCTGGATAACCAATTTAATTATCCAATATTGTTTATTATAAGTGTTTTAACCACAGTAATAATAATTTAAATATGCATTAGCTAATTATCTATATTAAAACTATTATTTTTATGATGATAGTGTTTATTATATTACCCAAGAAGCAGTAAAAGCAAATATTTTTTTTTTAAAAAAATGTATGTTATCACTGATATGATATAATATAATATAGGATTGAAAATGGATACCCAACTATTTATAGTTCGATGGTAAAGCAATGACGATAAACTTTACAAATCCTTATCACGTGTTGAGTAACACCTTCTTACTGATCATTAATTTTGGAATAAAGCTATTGAAGATATGTCTGTCCCTGAAATCGTTTGTTTGGATGTTATGCTTTTTTTTTTTTTACTTTCTAAAAGTTAATTATAGTAATGTTAAAAAAAACTTTTATTTAAATTAGTAATTTTAAATTGCATTAAAAACAAAAAAAAAATACATTGATTTTTAGGTACTATTGTTAATTATAATTATTTTTATTTACGTATACTTATGTATTGCCTTTGGAGAAGGAAATCTACGTAATTCACACAAGCTGTTATTTAATTGAGTGATGAGTATTAGATAGGAAAATAAATTATCGGGTAAATATATTAATTAGTAATTAATAAAAATAATAATTGCAAAAAGTACCATTTAATTTGAATCGATAAAATTGCAATTAATAAGAATTCATTACTTCATCACAGTTTTTTTTTTTTTGGGGGGGGGTGATATATGATACTAAATCCTATTGCGTTAAGAATAACAATTTTTATTAAAATCACATTTTTGAACTAAAATATTTTCTAATTAAATTTTATTGATACATATGTTGAAAAACAATAATTTAAATATTTCAAAAATTGTTAATCACAAAATACAAACATTGAAAATTTAAAATAAGTTGGAACAAAAATGAGAAGTTATTGGCTTCACTAATGTACATAACTCAAGTGATTTTTAGAATTAAATTGTTGCCAAGTCATCTGGTCTTGGAAATAAAGTGAAATATACACACATGGCTTTGTGCAGTGATATAATATCAGATTAAAGTGCTAAAGATTCACATATCAGAATTCAACTCCCTCACTTTCGATTTGCAAATGTAATATGATTTTCCAAGTGACAAACGATTAGATTATACATTTTTTAAAACTAAAGTATACTATAGATTTGAATCTTTACTAAGAATAAAAGTGAGCACAAATATAAGTTCTTCAATGCAAGATGATTTTGGATACATTCAAGGTAAGTTCTTTTACCATTTCAGTAATTTAAATATCACATGCATAATGAGAAACATATACTTGAAAGTAAATCATAATAATTGATTTTATAAAGACATTACTATCATTAAAAATATGAGAATGTTATGATTATAAGAGATAAATTTCATACCTGTTGTCAGCATTTGACTGAATATTTTTATACTTAAAATTTTAATAGTTGTAGGAAAAAGATTCAGTCTTTCATATGTTTGTGGTTGACCCAATTAGTGTCGCTGAAATAATTAACATTAGGTGAGTTGATATATATTCTTTTTTTTTCATGTGTCAAAGCATTGGCAGGGATGTGAACCCATGAACCAGGACAATTGTTTGTAAGACAGCTGTGCTGACCACTCAACCACTAATGCTTGACAATATTCTATCTTTATTGTTAAAAGAAGGCTGCCTTGACAGATTGTTGATTGTTATCTATATTAGGATTGTCAAAGTGTTGACTGGTTTCTAATGATTATATACACACATGGATATGAGTAAGCAAATAATAAGTTACCCATTAAAAATATGTCATTGCAGTTTTAAATTATAATGTAGTAAAAAATAAATAGCAATAATAAAGAAATCATTCAGAAATACTTTTGAATACTTAAATTATAATTATTATCAACTAAATTCAGGGGGGAGGGGGTCACAAGGTTTATAAGCATTGTGTCTTTAATTTTGCTTATCTTCCCCCCATTATTAAAATTTAACACTATTATATATCCATATGTATGTAATGATGCTACTATATTTAATAATATAAAACGTATTCATTCATTAGCTAACTATTCAAAAAATATATACAGAGAAAAATAAAATAATTAAAAATTAATTAAAACATAAAATTTTAATTTCCTAGCCCACATTACATCTATTTGGTACTATAATTACTAAATACAATATAATGGTAAATCAGTGAATTTTAAAATATCATAAACACAGTTTTTCTTTTCAAAAATAGTTCATAATTTTCCATATATATATATATATATGAATACACCAAACTTTTTTTAAAGAAAACTTGTTTTTTTTTATTTGACTATTATAAAAATAAAATATATGCCAATGAATACTTCAAACTTCTTTTCAAAACTTGTTTTAATATGTCTATAATAAATATAAATGTATCCATCGTTTCGACTATATAAAATAGTCGAAACATTGCATGTATTTTATTTTTATTTTTATTATAGTCGTATTAAAACTGGTTTTGAAAAGAAGAAGTTTGATGCATTGACATATATGAAAAATTATCAACTATTTTGAAACGAAAAAATATGTAGATGATATTTTAAATTCATTAAAAATAATATAACACACCAACGTTTTGACTATTTTATAATATAATCTTTTTCAAGGAACACTACAATATAAAAATACAAATATATAAATATAAAATCTCACGTATTCCAAACAAATCAAAACATTTTTTAAAAAATACTAAAATATTATCTTTACTTCAACCCATTTTCTATTACAAACAATCTCAAAAACTTTATCAAATTTTTACATTTATATACCCATCCAAAAATACCCTAAAAACATTTAATTAACAAATCTATTATTTTCTTTCTTTTTTTTTATTAGCATTCTAATTCCTTCCTTTATTACTTTTTCATGGTATGAATAATACCATATAATAGATTTGTTAATTAAATGTTTTAGGGTATTTTTGATGGGTATATAAACATAAAAAAATTATGAAGTATTTGAAATTGTTTGTAATAGAAAAGGTGTTGAGGTAAAAATATTTTTTTTTTATATTTTATTTAAATGTGTTTGGATTTATTTGGAAAATGTAATATTTTATATTTATTATTATATATATTTGTATTTTTTAGTGTTTCTTGAAAAAGACAATATTATGAAATAATAAATGTTGGTGTATGATTAAAACAAGTTTAAAAAATAATAAGTTTGGTATATAAATACAATATACTAATAGCTCTGATTACATGGGCTTCATTAAATATTATAAATTTAATATTATTTCGGATATATCTTAGGCATTTTATTATAAATTTTTATCATAAGAAAAATGATATGAAGAATTAATAATTTCAGTAAAAATAATCCAGTTTTTATCAGATATATATGTTTAAAAACATTAATTTTATTTTAAAATTTGTATTTATGTCATAATAAAAATTCAGATAGATAGATATTTGCATAGAATATTTTATTATATATATATATTTTTTTTTTTTTTTTTTTTTTTTTTGGTGTTTTTTTTTTTTTGTGAAAAAAACCCCTCTCTTGGGGGAAATATTTTTTTTTTTTTTTTTTTTTTTTTTTTTTTTTTTTTTTTTTTTTTTTTATATATATATATATATATATATATATATATATATATATATATGTTTAAAGTATTTCATAGTTTTTAAATTAATTTGTACAAAATATATCTACATATAAAATATCTATGAATAAATAAAAAGAATATCACCTTACCCCAAACTATGACTTAAAAGCTCTCTAAATGTTAAATAAAGTGCAACATTCCATCTGGTTGATAAATTAATTTTATTTTGAATTACCAACAATGTTGACAAAGATGTTCTTATAAACATCAGGTCTACCAAGAATAGGTGGATTCATTCTTTTTTTTTTTTTTTTCAATATTTAGAGTGCCTTTATTTCATAGCCTGGGAAATAATTTACTCTTCTCAAGATTTGTTTAATTTAAAGTTTAGATATTAAATCTTGTTTTTAATGAGATGATGACTCCAGCTTTGTATAATTGAATATGAGTTTAATAACTCTTAAGTGCCATATTCCGTCTGTATATAATTTAATTTTACTCTGAATGAATAATAATCTTTGACAAAGATATACTTACAAATATTAGAGATATATAGAACTAGTGTAGTCATTCTAGTGCTTTTAAGTCATTGCCTGGAGAAGGGAGTGATGTGTTTCCTTTGTTTATATATATATATATATATATATATATATATATATATATATATATTGATCTTTGTTTAACGTAAAATTTATATATTAAATCTTAAAAAATAACAAACAAACACAGTTTTATATATTAACAATAGCTAATTAATTTCAATATATGTACAACAAACCACACACTACTTTCTTCTTTATAAATGTTGATTTATTATATGAACTCTTATAAAGCACAAAATATACTCTGTTTTGAATATATTCTTTTGTAGTCTTTATCAAGGAACAACTAAAAAATACTTAAAAACAGTACTGATTTAGAGTGAACTCATGATCATTTTGAAATCTAAAGACTGCCCAAAACCACCGATGACACAAATGATATCGAATAATCCACACATATGCATGATATAACCATTCATTACAAAATTACACTTAACATCAATAATTAAAAAAATAAAGTGCAGATTTTATACCATTATTTTTGATCAAATCACATGACTAAAATGAACAAAATATAAAAAAGAGAGTAACAAATAAATTCCAAAACACTAAAAGCTTGTAATTTTTAAAATACAAATTTAAAATACTTAAATAAAAAAAAAAGGAAATAAAATAATGAACACACATATTAATTAAAAAACAAATGGTCAATAAACATGAAATTGATCAAACCCAGCTTATAATTTCAAAATAAAAAATTTGAAATACTAAATGTTTTTAAAATACCAATTTTATTACAACATAGGTCTATAACCATATGTTAAATAAACATAAATATTGAATAAGCATAGAAACAACTGGGAAGCATATTAATCCTACAGTTAATAATAAATCACATTTTAACTTATCATTAGTCGAAAGAATAATTGTGGAAAGTAAATAATATTAATTTTACAATTAATAAAAAAATAATAAATCAGATTATTTCTTATTTCTTAATAAAGTAATTAATGTTCTGTGCTTAACTGGTCACATGTTGTTATTAGCTGGTGGATGAATAAAAAAATCTAAGTGAGAGAGATTTATTCTTTCAATTTCTCAAAGATGATAATGCTAGCTGCCAATGGCAAAAAGATTAGAGTTTGCTTTATTTAAAATCCTATATCTGTTTTACATTTGAAATAATCAACAATTTTTTATAAAATTAATTTGTTGATTATTTCAAATGTAAAATAAGTAATAGATTTTAAATAAGATAAACATTAACCTTTACCATTGGTAGATAATGTTATCATTTTTTGAGAAATTTAATGAATAAATCCTTGTCATTTAGGTTCTTTTTATCCATCCATCAGCTAATAATGACATAAGAGAAATTGAGCCCACTATATTACTCAATTTGGTAAGAAAAAAATGATTTATTAATTTTTTATTAATTGAAAAATTAACATTCTTTACTTTAGACAATTATTATTTTGACTAATGTTAAATTAAAATATGATTATTATTAAATTGTAGAATTAATATGCTTCAGCAGTTATTTCTACATTTATTCATCATTTACTTTATTTCAGCATCTGTTTATAGCCCAATATTTTAAAAAAATTTGTACTTTAAAATGTAAAAGTTTTTACTTTTTCAATATTATAAGCTTTGTATGATCAATTTTACATTATTCCAACACTAGATTATAAAGACAATACTTCACATCATTAAAAACACGCTTCTCTCTCCCCACATTTGTCAGTGCTTTGCACCATTATTATTGTAATAACATTCATGTTTCAGAAGTTATAAATGATTAGTATTTAAACTGTACTCCCCACTATTTGAATTTTAAGGATCATCCAAAAGCCCCTGCTGACATAACCACATGATCCTGTGTGGATTATTCAATGTCATTTATTGCTTGGATGTGTCAGAGATTGTTTTGAAGGATCCTTAGAATTCAAATTCCTGATGGGCACTCTCTAAATCAATTACTACTTTACTACTAATTGACAAATTCTGATGTAAAACAAGTTTTTTCACATAATACCTTTAATTATCCATATAATAAAATATATATAAACATTTTAATAAAAACTTTTAAGTTCGCAAATAAAAATAAATTTATTAAAAGCTAAAATTAAAGAGTTGTTAAACGTATTTTTTAATAAATGAAAAAAGTGTTTGAACGTATATTTTTGTAAAAGGATTTATATATTTTTGTAACTGGAAATGATTGTTTATAAATTAATTGTAAAGCAAACTAACCCTTGGAGTACTTAAAATAAATGAAATACAGATAAGAGAATAAAAAGAATTAGCTTGTCCAATATAGAAGCAGCGAGTAAAGGCCCGGACCATAACGAAAAAATGGAACAGTGACGTTTTTGTTCATGGAATCCATAAGATGATTATAAAATGAAAAAAATTGAAAGTAAGACAGTTTCCTGACAGTTCCATCTTTTTTGTGTTTGAGACATGTGATAGGACACACATATCACACTCTCTTTTTAAAAAAAAATGAAATGACTGTAATTACGAAATGAAACCAGCTAAGGTCACCTCCAGAACATCAGATCGGTCTTCCAATGGAGATGCAGCAGGAATTAAAAACAGGAACCTGGACTCTTCTACCATGAGCTATGAACTTTACAAATTAACAAAAAAAAGTAATTAAGAACTTTAGTCAATTTTTTTTTAAAGATTCAGCTAATCTAAATTTTAAAATGGAATTCTTATTTGATTTTCAAATTGATAATTAATATTTAAATTATATATATTTGAGTTTGCTAACAAAAAAAAATCATTTTCTTTTTTTTTTATTTCTATTAATATTTATTTGTATAAATTATTATAAATGCATAAATTTAAGTTGGGTATGGACATTGCATGGATTCGTTAGCGGTTAATTATGTTGTGGTTTTCATATTCGATTAGAATATACAAGTCATTGATGTCAATGCAGCATCTTATGATGAATGCCATTGGGTTTCTTGCATTCCCTCTGCAATTGATGTTATCAATGACTTTGTATTTTGATCAGTTATGTTTATTTTGAAATGTTTTTGACTGTGGAATCTATGCAGCCTATCTATACTCAACATTATAAAACAAATTTTATAAATTCATCTGTGCAAACGTACCTAAATGTTAAATTTAAGTCAGGTGAGAATGGCTATATAGATTTGTAAAGTTATATTAAGGGAGGGTAATCTTAGGTTATTTGTTTCGTAGTTGAATTAGGTCAATGGATTGGATATATTGGTGTAATTAGTAGATATAATATGAGGTTCGCTATGTGCAGAATTGTTGTATAGGCCATACAACCCCTTTTTGCCTACAGATAGAATTGTAAGTTGGCAAAAAGGACTGCAGTCCCTTCCTATTGAGTTTTTATTTTATTGTTCTTCTTGCCATACAGATGTAACATTCCTGTATTGGACAAGAGTCAATGTTTTCTCTAACTATACTGTTCAGATGTACATTCCTGATAGTATAGTATATTTGTGCTATTGTATTTTCATGCTACATTGAATACATCAATGTATCAGATGGATTGACGCCGGTTTAACTGCGAACTTTTGGCCTAAGGTTAAATAAGGGATAGAATATTTTCTTTTCAAATACAATCTATGTAGTCTATTCATACTAGATGATCTTAATAAAAAATATTAAATTCATTTGTACGGACAATCTTAAAATTTTAAAATAATAATTTAAATTAAAAATTAATATTAAAATCTAAATAATAAATGTTATTCATCAAATTTAAAATGATTATATATGTGCGTAAATAAATATTGTTTGTGTATTAATTACTGGCAGTGGCTTTTATTATTTTATATTTAAGATATAAACTAAAGACATAGATTATTATCTCTGAGTCTAAATATTTAAATAAAGTGGTATCTTAACAGCACGTATCTGCCTACTTTATAAATTTTCTAGGTTCAAATGCCTAGATGGTGCCCTTGTATTGCATATTATGGTAAGATTCGATCCTCACTTTATTTTGGATCGTTATAATATTGAAGCAATGGATCTGAAGCCCGGTCCATGCTTCACATCTTCCTATAAACTTAATTAGTATTGTAGACCTGAATTAAGTTTATAGTTCAATATCAGCAGGGTTTTGCATTAGAGTTAAAAATAATTATGCTTATCAAATGTGTTTTACATTTAAATATTTTGTTTTAAATAAATTTCATTCTATTAAGAAAAAGTGCTTAACCTATTAGTCAAACATATATATACATCTAGGTATATATATGAGTTAATGCAAAATTCTGCTGAAATAAAATGCTTATTCTACTATAAAAAAATAATAATATATTGTTGTTAAAATTTTGTTAAAATATTTAGTATGATTTGATTTTGAGATAAGCCTGCCAACATTTTCTAAAAAAATGTATAGTTTTAATTAGTGAGCCATTCAAGTGTAATTAAAGATGGCCTTCTCTTTCTTTCTTTTTAATTAAGAGAATTCAAACTTTGAAGTAAGAAAGTTAGAGTAAAAAAGTTAAAGTTATTTTTAGAAAGTGTTGCTTTGAAACAAAGGAGCATGGGGAGGCTTATCAAGATCTCAGATCATACAAACAATAGAAGGTAGCTGACAGAGAGGGTATAAATAGAAGGGAGAACAAAAGATTGATTATTCAGATTTTTCTTTTTGAAGAATTCACTGATTCAGATTTTTCCTTTTGAAGGATTCAGTTGATTCTGATTTTCCTTGTGAAGGTGATTCTTTCAGAGTTTGCTATTGCAAGATTGATTCAGATTTTGCTATTGCGAGGTGCATTCAGATTTCTCTTAGGAGAACTCTGTCAGATTTTGTTCGTGATTTTATTCCCAAAAGTCTACAACTGTTGTCTACAAATCATGAAGAAGTTTGAACCTGCTCAAGCTAAAAATCATATAAGTTTGATAGATTCTACTATGCTCGCTAGGCAAATAAATAGCTTTGCCTATCGCCGAGGTTCCGGAATACAATTCAAAATGCCTTAATATCCACTCAATAGTCATCTGAACTCTGTGCCGTGTCTGGAGAACTTTTCGTAAAACCATACTAGATATTTTCATTGTCCGGACAATTACATCTCGACGGTCGGATCAAGCCCTGAACGCCGTAGGGAACATGACCAAGGAAAAAGGACGGTAATCGTATCTCCTCTATTGAACTATTTCTTATGCTACCTTTTGTTCATATATTTGTTTAATTGCTTCATTGAATTGATATGTATTTGCTATGTAACCATTTTTATTAGACGAGTCTTAATTATATATATATATTGTGTGATCATCTATCTATATTTAACCTTTTTCCCTTCGCTATTCTTCCTTACTAACCTGTGTAAATATTTAATATCCCATTGCGGTTAAGTTTAATAGTTAATTTTTGTTCAGTAAAATCTCTTTCCAATTTTATTTATGTTTGTTAATTAAATACGAGCCAGTTTCTTTTGTGTGCCAACTTGATCTCTTTGATAACGCCTCTTTTGTCCGCCATTAGCTTATCACGTATATCTGATTTAGCTATATACATTTTAAATAATTTTAAACTGTTTTTAGCGCAAAGCAATTAGAAATGCTTTGCGAAAGATTTTTATTATTGTAATTTGATCGAGGAGATTCAAGTTGACTATTTTAATAAAATTGGGAATAAAAGATTTGGACCGCAAACATATTAATCTGTTTTTATTGTCTAATTAGTTTTCATTAATTTAGGGGAATAGCGGAGGCCATTATATCATTAGTCATATTATTAAAGTCATTAATTAAAGATCTATTATTTAACTAACAAGCTTGACTTTTGCTAAATTTGTTCTAAATGCTTTATTTTACTTTTCAATGATCCAGGCACACATAACGCAAAACACATATTTCTTAGGACTTTTGCACATTTAACTATTTAGCTCCTTAGGATTTCCCGTCCATGTCTCTACCGCTGTTGCTAAGCTTTGTGGCCGGTTGAAAAATAATTTATGTGTGGCTTAGATAGTGTAGTTCAGTTCATAATAGCTTCGAGACTAGACGAATAGGGCAGAGGTCATAGTATTCTTGATTTATATCTCGCGTATGGTTGGCCTTGAGGTACTTTCGCCTAGTATTCGAACTGGGTTAAATCAACATACATCATCTGACTGTCACAGTAGATTTTTTTTTCCGTAATTCTGGCGCCCAACGTGGGGCTATTCGAAATTTTCCATAACCTGCAATGCCCTGTATAACATTTGTATGTGTGTATAATGTTTTTTCTTTTTCTGTTGTAAATTAATGAATAATATATATGTAGATTTTTTTTTTCCGTAATTCTGACGCCAACAACGTGGGCCGAATTTCATTTTTTATTGGAAGAATAGGAATAGGGGATTTGAAGTAAGAGATATATGTAGAATTTTTTTTTCTCCTCGGATTGGACACATATATATAATGTTTTTTTTTAAATAACATGAAATAATTGTTAGTTATACGTAATATTTTTTGCTTCGAGTTTGTCGCCACGGGACGAATGTCATTTTTTTAAAATTAAAAATAAGTACCCTGAGAAGTTTGTTTTAGTTTAATACATTTATATAAAAATAATATATGTATAATTTTTCCAAGTTTTGTTTCCTAATGTGAGCCAAATGTCATTTTTTTAAATTAATTAAAAAGTTAAATGTGTCATAAGGTAAAAAAAAATTTTTCCGAGTTTAGTATATATGTCAAATGAATATTTTATATTTAAAAAGTTAACACTTCGTTCGTTGTTTTTTTTTGTGATTATAAAATTAGATTTCAGAATTAAACCAATTTTTTTTGCCTAATGAATAGATTTGTCATGGCCAGTTCGCCATATTTGTTTTCGTAGAAAGTAGATAGCTTCGATGATTTTGGATCGTTATAATATATATATATCATCCTAATTTGAGATCATAATAACATGGGTTAAAAGTAATATTGAAAATCTATTGATTGAAATTGTATTAAATAATATTATTACTACAGAATATTAATTGTACACCTGAAGAGGATAATTGCAAAATTCACCCTGAGTTTAAATACTCAGCATAAAGGAGTAATCAAAAGAGGTGAAGATTGGATGAATTCATCTAAATTGTATCTATGGTTAATATTTAGATATTAAATTATCTTATTTGAAACAGATGTAATAATAGATTTAATTTTTATCAAATCATTCATGACATCCTATATGAAGACCCTAAGTCTGACTATAATTAGATGTGTTCACTTTTATTCTTTAAGGGAATCCAGACCGTTACAATATATATATATATTAATTTTAACAATTTGTAAACAAAATAATGGATATTAAATATAAAATAATAAATAACCACTTGTAAATAAGAACGATGATTCTAATTTTTTTTAAAAAGAAAGCAGAATGAGAATGACCCAAGAATTTAAAAAATGTGGAAAATATCATTTTTTTTTTGGTTCATAAATCAATCTGTCAAGTTGAAATGCATAGCCAATTCACAACATCTTTGAATCCGATGCTAGAGAAGATAGTTATATGATTGTTATGACAGGATTTTTGGTGCAGTAAAGTTTTCAAATTTCCATGCTAAAAGACTTAAATGCTCATAATTTCTGGACTTGATAAACCTCTAAAAAATGAGGGTGCCCAGTGAGAGAAAAGCCAGATGAATAAATTTCTCTGTAGTAAAAATGATACACTGTGAAAAAAATACAAAAAGTCAGTCTGAGATAATTTCTAAAAAAAAAAATAGTACCTAAGAGAATGCTTATTACAATAAATATATGGGCACTAAAAATGTGTTTGTTGGTGAAGTGATGCAGATTACCCATAAACCGCATTGTTTTGACAGTCCAGAATATTCTTCCCAGGGAATGAGGGCATTCTGAAAAGTAATAAGACGTCAAAGCACATCATATTGTGTTTACCCAACCTACTTGTTTGTAAAGAGGGGTAGTGACTCTCATGAAGAACAGTTTATTTAGTGGTAGGAATAGGCTGGTTAATTTTCTTTTTTTTTTTTTGATCATTCAGTAACAATAACTTATTGGTGAGTAGGTTGTTTAATTTACAATTTTTGATTAAATATTTTTAGCATTGAGATTTTATAACAATATTCTTAAAGTAATAGTTTTCATATGTGTATATTATAAAAAACTTTGCAAATTTAATTTTCTAAAAATTATTTAATAAAATAGAATACATCTTTTTGTAATAATCGACAAATAAAAAAAAAGAGTATTTTTTTTAACTTTTATCTATTTACAGGGCTGGGAAAATTAATAATAATTTATGTTTGCATTATTATATGAGATTGTGAGTCAGTTAGATAATTGCTTAATTAAGATTATTACTAATAAAGATTTCATCTCATATGAAATATCATTAGCCACTCTAGTACTAATACAGATGCTTGTGGATGGAATGAAAACAATACATTTTCATCTGATTTATAAAATTATATAAAATGACTTTGTTTACAAGTTTATGAAAATGATTTCTAGAAACTTGGCTTGTAAAGATTCTTATAATATGCAAATATGAAAATTAATATTTCTAAAGTATTATATAGGTATATATTAAGTGCTACTGTATATAAAAACGATAAACTAATATACAATCTTTGCTAAGCTTTTTTTTTTTTTTTTTACATAAATAATGTTCTATACACACGCAACATTTATATATACTTTTTATTCAATATAAAATTAAAAACAAAAATTCATAAAAAAAGTTTATTTCTTTAATAAAAATAAAATTAACAATATTCTGGGAAATATTGGTAAACCCTAATAGATAAAGCTCATATTGGAACATAACTTCCAGAAATAAATTCTGATATGGTTGATGTCACAATTCTGTATAATATAAATGGAAAATGTAATTAGTCAGAAAAATAACCTGATAGTATTACATTTTTTTAGATCAGCATCTGTATATCATCTCTTGGATAGAATAATATCTTTTATAAATATTTATAAATAAGCTCAAATATCGATCTATTCTACATTAAATACATTTATAATATATATATTTAATGTTGAGTCACACCTGAGCTTAAGATATTGTTTTGTTTTGCTTTTAGATTACTTTGAAAAATGATATTCTTGAATAAGTTATACTTTTTTTTTAAAGATGTTTTGTTTGTTTCATTTTTTTTTTCTATATGTATTTTTTTTTCATTGTTTTTTTTTTTTTCTCATTTAAAAACTTTCAAAGTAATACTATTCCAGTCATATTTTTTTCAAATATTTTGCAATAGTTGAACAAATTTTATAAAAATAGAAACACTTACAATGTACAACCATTTTGAATAATATATTTATTTATAGTGTTCTTTTTTTATGGTGTATATATACATGGTCAATGTCATATAGAGATAAATAGCATTGAAATCATTTAAAAAAGTGTACCCACATGGAAAAACAGAGATATAAATATATGGACAAAGTATGTTTTTATATGGTCCATTGCATTGTATGGATGCAAGACCTGGATATTAACGAAACATGAGAAATAATATGATTCTTTTAAAATAAAAAGTAGTTGAAGATTGCTTTAGTAAACATGGATGTCTAAAAATAAAAATGAATAGGCATAAAGACAGTTGTTGGAATTTTTTTTTTAAAAAAAAAAAAAAATACTATTTTGAACAAATGTTGAAATGGACAATATATTGTAAACGGATGTTTTGAATATATAAAGAAAGTTGAACAAGATTATAATGAATGAATAACATCACAATATTTTTGGAATTAACAGTATTGAAAGCATACTATAAATCAAAGTAAATCATGGCCTTAAGATGGTTTATCCACATTATCAATCATTAATAGAACAATAGATCAGTTGGATGTAGATGATATCAAATTAAACATTAATATGTAAATAAATGTTAATGTATTTTTAAAAATAATTACAGCAAATATTAATTAGTTAGACACTATTCATACTTTCAAATTACTACAAATAATTAATCGAAATTGACTAGAAATATTTTTAAGAGCTATTCAATCATATTTTAAACTTTAATTGGCAATGGAATATATAAGACTTCAATATTTAAATACAAGTTTATTGAAATACACTGATATAATTAAAAAAAATTGAACACAGACTTTAAAGCATGTTTCAGTTATCCATTCATCTTATATAACCAATACGCATAACCACATATATGTGAGATCTCCAATATACATATTTTGTTCTGAACCAGTTGATGAGTGCTGGTTCAGCATGATATATATATATATATATTTGTATATATTGGGAATCTTTTATCTTTCTCTCTTTTATATGGTTGTGTGTATTGGTTATATATAAGATGGAGTGGATAGATGAAGAGTGCTTGAAAGTCTGTATTCCAATCCACTTTAAGATATTAATATATAAACTAATTAATTATTAATAATCAAAAAATATATTCATATATATTAAATTTGACTGCAGAAAGAAGTTTGCTATTAACTGAAAGGAGACTCTTTGATTCCTCTTGGAGGCCTTAAAGAAACTGAGCAGAGAAAATTCCTAATGTCCATTTCATACGTTCTTGTCATTGCAGCTTTTATTACTATGTGATTATTTATATAGTATACAAACATAATGGGCTGCTCACCAACACACATTAGCCAGCATGGTGAGTTTATTGGCTTTTTACCTCTGAGTTTAAAATCAAGAAGCACCATGGTCTTTCTTCTCAGCTGCCTGATATGACAGAATGAATGTATGTGTGAATGGTAAATATTTTTCCAATATGAATGAAATTAATCATAAAATTAAACTTGGTTGGAGTGCTTTTGGTAGAAATAACTTGATACTAAAAGGGAATATGCCTTTGTGTTTGAAAAGGAAGGCTTTTAATAAATATGTTTTACCAGTTCTTACTTATGGATAACACTTGGACACTTAAATAGAAGAGCAATACACAGACTTCAGACAGCTCAAAGAAGTATGGAGAGATGCATGTTGGGAGTAACAAGAAGAGACAAAAATGCAATATATGGGTAAGAGAACAAATAGGTATTACTGACCTCATTGAAAAAAATTAAAAGACTGAAGTGAAGTTGAGCTGGGCATATTGATAGAAAAAATGATAATAGGTGGACAATTGAAATCTTAAACTGGAGTCTAAGAGATTGTAAAAGACCCAGAAAACAACCACATGTGAGATGGATGGATAAAATAAGAAAAAAATGGAAGGTTAATGTAAAAAAGAGCAGCTAAAGTTCAGAGAAGATGGATTAAACTTGGAGAAAACTTCATCCTGCAGTGGATTGATAATTGTTGATGATGATGATATTAAATTTAGTAATTTATATAAAGTTTAATCAATGAAAGTAACAGAACTAAGGTAATAATCCAAGGATATTGAATTTCAGAATACACCATATAGCTATTTTACTAAACCAATCTATCAAAGCCTATATAGATGATTACATACTTACAATATTGTATCTCTTAGCATTTTTAAATCAGAAAAGTTTTAAAAATTCTCTAAATAGTCTATGTTTTTCTTTATCTCTCATTAGTAATCTATAATCCTAATAAATTAACTAACTTTATATTTTCACCAGGATAAGTAGTTATAGTCATCAAAATTATTTTGAGTTTTATTTTCTGTCTTGGTGCATAACTTCACTAACATTTTTTAAGTGAAGGTTTTCTTCTGATTATATAAGAAAGAAACATCTCTTAAACTTGGTAATTGTGCAAAACCTTAATCATATCCTCACATTTTAAAATGTGAATTTGATTATGCATTTCTGTAATAACATTACCTAAAATAGTTCTATTATAGTTATTAATATTATTCCAATGGTGCTTTTATTTCTACCTAAAGATTGATCAAGTAATTCCTGTATTTATTTTAGGCTTTCCATGGCTTCTTTTACTTCATCATTCAAATTAATAGTGGAGTGATCTTTTTAAAGTAATAAATTCTTGATTCATAATGTCTTAATTCCTTGATTGCTTATTTATATTTAATTATTGTCTGGCAATACTGGTCTTTTATTTTTTTTATTACTCTGACATCTTTTAATTTTACTTTCCATCACTGATTTTTTTGGGATTTTCAAACACATTTTATAATGATATTTATTTTTATATGCTATTTTTAAGTATCTCAGAAAATTTTATCAACTATCAATTATAAGTTTTTTAAAAAAAATATCATTTAGATTCAGGAATATCTAATTTTATATATTTTGTTTTAGATGATCTATTTTTTTAGAAGTTCTCATTGAAACATTCTAGTTTGCCTTCATATGTTTTGGCTTCTTTCTATTTTCTTTTTTATATATTTTTTATTTTTCTCACACTTTTTTTTATATTTTCAAATCTCACCAACTCTTTTATCCTACATAAGTTCAAATATTTTAGATCCATTTGATCTTGCTACATATCATTTTTTTTATAACTTTCTTTCCATGTTCTCAATATTCACATTATCATCACAAATCTTCAGGAAAGCACAACATTTACTTGATTATGTTTCATAACTTTTTTATACATAAGCTACACTTTTTGGCTGTATTGTATATTTTTTAATGATTCTATTTATGATTTTCATTTTTGTTCTATTTTTTTTTAGTTTCAATTAATTTTGATGAACATCTACTTTCATACTTCAATTTTTTTCAGTAATATTTATATGTTATCATCAATTCCCCTCAAATTTGCCATTTCATATTATATTGTAAATAAAATATATATTATTAAAAATTTTATTATTAAATATTATAGCAATAAGGTAAAAAAAAATCCAATAAAATATCAACATGCCTTGAAATACAGGTGTGAAAAAAAATTATGCTGCTGAAGATAAATTCTTCTCCATATTATACATGGTGTTGATGTTTTTATTTTCTCTATATCTTGTAATTAATATAGTCTTTTTTTTTATTTTTTGAGTATTTTTATGTTCAATAATTGTATTTTTTGGTTGCCAAGACTTGCTTTTCTTTAAATCTGACTATTGATTTTTTTTTGGTAATATTCTAGTACAACAATGATTTAATCATACCCATTTTCTAATGGCATATGGTGTAATGTTGTCTGCCATCAGTAAAATAGAAAAGTCATATATTAATTCATACATTGCTAGAATGACACTAAAAAAAGCTGTACCTTTTAAATTCATCTCCTTTAATCTATATCACTAACCATCAGAACAATCTAAGTTGTAGCTCAACCAGTCAGTATAACATATACAAAAAGAAAAGTAAGAAAGAGAAAATGCTTTACTGATTGTCTGTTCATAAAAATTACAATAAAAATACCCCCAAAATCAGTTAAGGCACATTCTCCCTTTAAATGTAGTTCAATTTTTTTACATATGATTATGAGCTACAAACTTGTTTTTTCTTTAATAAATGAATCAAATACTTACTAGTATACCAATTTAAACATGTATCTTACTATTCTAATGACTTTAAACTTAACTTGCAAAGTTATTTAATACCATAAGAAATCAGTTATATTCATTAAGTTACTTCAAATCAAGTGCTAGAGAATAAAATCGTTTAAATGATATTAACATTTTTCCAGTTGACAACCTATCCTTGACATATACAATCAGTAAACGATATAATCTGAGATCAAGGATTAGGTACAATTTAGATATAAATTAAATGCATGAATCACAAAAAAATCAGAAAACAATTTTATTAAAAAGTAGAAAATCAGGCATAAATCTCTTACTTGAAAAAGTAAGCAATGAAAAGAATTTCATGTGCATTTTTCAAAAATAGATCTTATATAATGACATTATTTATACTTTAAACAATAAAACTAGTATCAATAATAAAAATAATCTGGTATAAATTAATTTATTTTTCCTAGGCCTTAATTAATAAAAAGACTGAAACAATTTACAGCTTATTCATATGTATGAGACATTAATTAAAAGAGATAGTAAGTCAGCTATTATTAACGATTAAATTTACACACATGTATACTTAACCATGAAATATTTTATAAAACAGATAAAAAATATAAATAAAAAATAATAATAATAACATTTCTGCTATGCATCATATTATTATTTTTTAACAACCCAAATATAGATTCAATTAAAAATGAATCTACATAATTATTTTGCAATCTGATGTACAAGAATATAAAATTTTACTATTAGTTTAAATATCATGCATTTTTGAAATTCTTCTTTAATCTTTTAATATTATCTTTAGAAGTATTCACTTATTTCACATATATTTATTATAAGCAGATATTAAATAAAATATTTATTTAAGAAAGATTTTTTTTTTTTTATTCTGTAATTTTAGGCTGAATTGTTATTTTAAAATTTTAAGGAAATTTCTCTATATGTTACTATTTATATTTCTAATGTATTCCTATGTAAGGTTTTTGTTTTCTATAACTTTTAATTTAATGAAAACTAGTATACAAGTACATAGAGGGCCCTATGCAAATAATATGCTAAATTTTAGCTTTTAAACAAGGTCTTATCCCCCCACATCTGATACAAGAGTTGCTACATTTATGACAATTATATGTCAAAATCATGTTAAGCACTACAGTATTTTTATTATTAATAAAGGTTTGCTCTTAATAAAAATTTTTAGTGTGTGTGTATATATATATATATATATATATATATATATATATATATATATATATATATATATATATATTGTAACCAAATTAAAGTTAGATCACAGATCCAGTGTAACAAAATGAGATCTGGTCTATTAAAGAATCAAAAAATTCAAGTATTGTAAAAATCTCAAATATTCCAGTATTGTTAAAAAAATGTAACTTAATAAAGATGATCAAACGATCCAAATGTATTTAATAATTAGGAAAAGATTCAAATATAAATCTCTAGCTCAATAAACGAAAAATGAATTGTAGATTTTATATCAAAAGAGAAGAATTATTTAACATGAGTAGTGGCTATTAAACCAAAGAGGTCAGACTGAGTTATCAATTATATTAAGGGTCATTGGACTAAATGAAATATACTTCTATCATTAGATTTCTCAAGATATCCCATTATCAATAATTATAAGCAAATTATTAATAACAAGTATTATAACTTAGGTATATGAAATCACGTGAGGTGAGTACACTAGTAATTCAATAAAATATAACTCAGGTATACAGACAGTAGATCTTATCCACTTTCATTTCTTGGTTTGATGTTAAGTGCATGTTTAAACAAATACTAAGTGAATATGGTCTAGCAGGGCACCACTAGATTATTTGAATCTAGACACAGTTATATCTAATAACCTTTTCACATGTACCGGGTTTGAATCCCTTCTTGGTACTTTATTTCTAATAAAAATGGGAGATTTTGCTTTTTGAGCCATATCACTATATGCACTAATATTTAGGTAAAAGTAAAACATCTATAAACCAAAGTGGAGTATATTAGACATAAATCATTTCTCAGATCTTAACATAACAAATGTGTTTCAATATTTTTATAAGTTTACTAGCTCAGATTATGTATAACTAATTTAGGATGGCAATTCACTCATCCTTGCATAAAATAGATGATGGGATGTGGTGGTTATAATACTAAGAAGTCACTAAATATTATAAAATCAATATTTATTTAAGGCCTTTAAACATTTAAACAGCTCATTAATTAAAATGTTGATGATGATGATGATGATGATAATAATAACGATAATGACAAGGGTTTCAACTACTGCTCAAGGACTAAGCCTAAACATAAAACTAATTTTTATACAGAAATTCATAATTATTGCTTAATTTTAGCATATTTACTTATATCTTAAATAACTGATATTCAACCACTGATGATGATGAATGATCACACTTAACAAAGACTACACTTAATGAAATATATACGCCTTGTTTAATAAAACAAACTAATATTTATTTCTGCACTTCTAACATATACATAAAATTTTCTAGACATACATGAAAATTGACATGAATAATAACAATAATAATAATTGATTATATAACAATCCTCAGATTAATTTCAAGTTCTTCCCCCTTTCCCTTCAAATGTATATTGTATTAAGTTGGATGTCACATTGACCATGATTTTCACTCCATGAGAAAAGTATTTCAAGAAAAAAAAATTATCTGCTCATTAGCACACATACTTTATAAATCTAACATGTAAGTAGAATGTTAAAAAAAATGTTAATAGAAATTAGAAAAATCAAGTTCTTAGAAAAGAGTTTTAAATCATTATCTCCCCCTCCCTTCTAAGTGCTGAAATCTATACTTTCTCAAGACAAAATAATTTAATATTTTAACACCACCTATTATTTCACAGTCACTCGCAATTATATACACATAAAATATTACTATGTATGTGCGTGTTTTATCCCAAAATAATAATAATATATTAGTTAAAACTAAAATCATAATACCATAAAAAAAAATTATTTTACACATTAATATTTCATAACTGTAAAATTAATAAAAAAAATAAATTTTGATACATTCAAAATCATTTATGAAGTTCAAAGCTATTATTATTAAGTCATTCTTGGTTTCCATCGATCTGAATTGTCTTTAAAAGTTCTTTAAATAAAATATGTCACTGTATTACTAAATTTTTATTAATACTCTGATTTCATAAAAAAAATAGATATAAAAGTCATATTACCGATCCAAGGGTTCACTTGTCTTGTATACTGTCTATACTTGGCAGCAACAATTTCCATGTTCTTTGGAACAATCACTTTCTTGAAGTATATAATTATTTGATGATGAGGATCCTATTGAGGTTATTTGCTTTAGTGGATAATTTGGAAATCATTATCAATTTTTCTTCTCTTACTGTCAAGCATTATTCTTTTAGTGAATGACATACAGCAGTTGTTTTCACGTTATAAATTTCCTGGATTTAAACTCAGTTGCTGGAACAATTAATTGGATTTGATGATTAATATTTATTGGTAGATTAATTCATCTTTCATCAAATGCAGGTGAATGCTTTCTTCCTTCTATTAAAAACATCTTATTTCTCTGGTCAGTTGAAAGGTGTAGAATATTATTTTAGACAAAATATCTTTTCTTTCCTATAAGATGTGCAGCTTCCCAGATGGTCAGGCAAAGATGGGACATACATATAATTTTTCTAGCCAGTCATTTCTTATATTTTCAACATTCAATTTAATAGTTTAATAATCTGAATCATAATCACAATAATAATTCAACTGATTTTTTCCAGACAGCTTTTTATATCCAATTTTTGAGCTAACTTAACCAATCAGAGATAGTGTCACTTGCTATTTTTGGACAAATTCGTTTTAATTAGATCTCTAATTTATTTTCAACTAAATTATTTTTCAACTGAAAAGTTTAATCCTTTTTCCAGACACTTTTGTTTTAAAAAAAATAGACTTAATCCTTTTTTTTTCTTACACCTAGGTAACATTTCAAATTTTTGAGCTTCCTTTTTTAGATCTTAAGATAAGACAATTTCAAAATTAGAGTACCACCCAGCTTAAGCTCCCAAAGTGACAAACAATCATATAGAAAAACAAAATTGATACAAAAATAGATATCTGATTCAACAGATTTCCTCTTTTAACATAAAATTGTACAAAAAAAATAATTTGACAGATTTAACCCTTCTAGTACAAACTGTTGAATAAAAAAAAAATTTAACAGATTTTCTCAATTTTCTTTCAATATTTAATAAATAAATAATGTAGTTTATGTATGTAATATATCCAAGCATACACACTGCCATTATTCCAATCATTTATAAATCTGGTTGACTAATAATATAAATGCTAGTTCAGAAATTATAACCCTAACATTTAAAATTAAATCCTTAGCTTTTAAATCCCAATTACAATTATATAAAAGCAAAAATAGAAATATAGAATAAGACATTAAAATTGATCAAGCATAGGTTAGTTTTAAAGAAAGTTAAAATGTTGAATATTTGAAATATAAAACAATTAAATAGCTTACACATACACTGCCTATACGTATGCATTATAACTTTACTTTTTAACAGAAAATTTAAATATTAAATGTGTGTACTGCTCTTTTTGAGATTTATTAACACACAAACAAGTAAAGCATATAATTGCTGTCCCACTCTTTTTCTGTCTAAAGCGTTTAAAATTTTGATCTGGTAGGGTTTGAACTTTGATGCTCTACATCTTCTTTTATGGTTATATAAAAATGTGATGATGATTTTGTTTTATATTTTCTTACATGCACATTACTATAAATTTAGCTAATGACTAAATTGTAATGGCACTATATATATATATATATGTATTCTAACCTCCCCCTGCCACACGTTCTCTTCCCCAAAATATAATTGTTTATAACGAATATTCCGGGTTCTAGCTCAGTTAACAAATAAATAAATGAAATATTCAGCATTGATTAAAATGATTACTAGCTCTAATTTCTAAAATACAAATACTGTTCAATTTTAAAATGAATTAACAAATATTTACTATTTTCATGAGACATGGAGTGACAATACGGGGAACGAGATAGACTACATTGAGCCATTATCCACACGATACTAACTCAATGGCATAAGAACACTATTCCCCCTTTTTACTATACCAAATAACTAACTCATAGTATTCTTACGACTTTCTGAGCTCTATTCACTACGATTAAAATAATAATCATATCCTAATCTTCTTTATAATAAGAATCTAGCTCAATTAAATAAAATGAAGAAAAATAAATAAAATAAAATCTCAGGTTCATAAATTGTATTCTAACTGATTTAAAATTACGGTAGTAAAATATGAAAAGGGAATTATATGTCATAATCTACTACACAGCAACTAACAATAATAAAAAATAATAATAACAATAATAATATAATATAATCTTATTTCTTCCTGAAATGAAATAAATAAATACGTACGTGGTAGTATTTTAATAATCTGACAACAGAATACGTGTGGCAACATTAGCATATATTTTAATGTAATATTGTGGCAACCGACTTATGACCAATAAATAATATAAAATTATGATCTTTTAATTTTAACATACCAATAAATTCTCAAAATTATTATAACATTTTTATGTTTACCTTTTGTGCAAAACCTATATGTCTGTTTCAATTATAAATGTATCGTGATTTCATGCATTCATGTGGAGAAATAACAACACGGACCCAAAACTTTAAAATAAATTTAAAACAAAGTTTATTAACAACATAAATCAATTAACAATATTTTTACACTATATACATTGGATATCCCTTACTTTCATATCTCAACTTAGTTTATTAGTTTATAAAATGAAACCAAAATACTATTTATTTTTCCTAGTTAAATCTTATCTTTTTAACACTTAAGAAAATACAGTATTATTACTTGATTTATTATTATGGTTAGCTTATTATAACATGTATTTCTTATATGATTATCACAAATACTTTGCATCCCTAATATTATTAAAATTATATTTTTTACAAAATTGACATTCGTAGTAAAATTCTACAAAATAACAAATTTTAGTTTTATATTGGTTGTATGGAATCTTACAAAGTCAAAACATTGTTCTACATTCAGTATTAGGTTTTTATTGTTCATTATCCGATGTTTATTAATCCTAATATTCTCATTCAAGCCTTACTTCGGATGATATAATTACAACTATTAATATACCATGCACAAGTATATGTTTATTACACATTATTGAACTATTTTCTTAATAAATATGCAATACTTATTTTCTAAATATTATTTAAAACATTCAAATTTTATTATCCCTTTTAAAAAACAACTTTGTTTAGATTTCTCTTTCAAAAATCTTATATTCATTTCTGAATTAATTTTACAATGTATTATATGATTCTTTCTCTCTTTATGATATTTTGGACTTTCAATTTTAAAGTTACACAATTCTATACATTCAAGCAAATAAACTATTCTTACACAAACGATAACCTATCTTCAGTTCTATTTTATTCATTATTTCTCTGAAAATATCTTTCTGACCGATGCAGATTCACAAAATAAGGATAGCAAAGATAGATGCATAGGATCAAAATACAACTAGAAGATTACTCGTCATATATCTTGACAATCATGGCACAGTGAATTAAAAGACACTATAGAGGAGTGACCTTTACCTGTCTACCAACCTCTATTATAGGAACGATGCTAAAGCTATTTTTTCAGCTTTATTATAACATCAAAAGTTTAAAAATATGCAAAAAACACTGTCCAAACTATATGTGTTCAGTCATAGAGCTTAGTTAACTATACTGAAATCACACAAAACTAAATATGATCCAAATCCTTTATTTTCCTATTTCTTAAAAACAAACATCATCTTGGTTTCCTCTCCACTAGTACTTCCAAGTCACTACCCGATCTTATTTCTCAAGATTTTTCTATACTGTACATCGACCAATACATATCTGCATTACTAACAATAATAAAATTCATTTATTTTAAAACTATTCCACTGTTCTATAAGAAAATCTTTTTACTACTTTCCTCGTATATTTAATCATATACAAACTATTTTAAAATATCTGAATACTTTATCACATGAAAGTTCAAAAGAATCACACAATTGTTCTGTTAAATTATATTATTAATATACTTTAAATAAATTATTGCATGCATATTCCGAATTACTCCTATCTCATAATATGTTAAAAATGTTGTATAAAATGTGTACATATAATTTAAACTTTCACACTTCATTCTTAATCAATAGATGATCTAAAAAAAATACATTATGCATTATGAATAAATATCAAAATTACCAAACGATCTTTATCTTCTCGATCGCGTTCCGTAGGCTTCACCATCCATTTGATTCTTGTAGATATAAGACTCACATACATACACTTTATTTTTAAACAATATTTCTATAATTTTATCAAGCTATTATATTTAAATCTCAATATTACTAAATTTATGTTTATATGTTTTCCCTAATCTCACATAGCATTTTATATTTTAAAATAAATTAGTAAAAATATTTCAAACTATATTTACTGTACTTCTTCATCAAATTTCTTGAAAACTGTTCATATTAAAGCTAAAAAAAAATGTTTATTATTTCTTCTTCAGTCATTTAATGTTCTATTTTAAGGTAAAACAATTATTGCTCTGTTTAATAAATATTCATAGATGACAATCCTTGGTTTTTTATAATATTTAATACAATTATTAATTATGATATTAGTTAATCCCGTAAAGAAAAACGTCTACATATTCTCTTCTAATATTTTCTGCTAATATTTTCCCGCGCAACTTTTATGATGCATCTTCTAGGTACTTTTATTTAAATATTCAACGAAACTTTTCTGTTTCCATGGATTCATTTCATTAAGTAAATTAAATTTCCATTTTCCTAATCTTTTTCTTTATTAAGCGCTTTTATAATGAACAATTTATAATATTTTAATACTTCTTAGATAAAGTTTTTTCTTTTCCTTTTTCATAAAAACACAATGACTCTTTCATATTATTATTCGGTAATTTTTTCTTTCTTTTAAAGTTCTGGTAACTATATACTTTGTAATGTTTCCTTTAAAAAGATAAACATTCTTTCTTCATTATAATTTTTACATAATTTTTTCTTTATAATAAACGCGTCTTAATTTTTCCATAGAGAAGAATAAAATAAAACTTCAGAGTAGCCTTATAAAATTGTGCGTCATGCATCATAATTTTTTCCTGACGGCAAATAACTTCTCTTTTAAGTTTTCCGTATAGCATCCAAATTATATTTTTCTGAGTTACAATTATAAGTTTCTGGTTGATCATAAATAAAGCTGTATCAAGGCACTTTACAAATATTTTTACTTTAGCAATATTTTTATATACTGTTTTCTGTAGTATTTCCATTTTTACTGCAAGGTTTTGGCTAAACTTGAATAAAAAATCCTGGTAAGAAAACTTTTAAAATTAGCCCTTCATGTAAAGGCAGTCAAAATATTATATGTTAAAAAAAACTTTTCAAATAAATACAAAATTTTAAAATTATATCACTTTTCTAGCTTACGCTCTTATCCAGCTAAAAAAATATGTTACTCCCTCCTTCACTTACACATTACTTTCTCCTGCTTCGTCTAATTCTTATATTTTGTCTGCTGAAATACCTCTGTTGATTGGTTAATTACTTTTTAGCACGAACAAATTTACACATTTTTTAGTTTTATAACAGACTAGACTTTTTTAAAATAAAGAATTTATGACGTAATGATTTACAATATTACTTAAAATAGTATTTTTAAATTCAACTACAGCCTTATCAAAATTATTTAAACTTTAAAACAATTATTAAAACAATATTTAATACCTATTTTAATATTAATATTTAATTTATCTTGTTTTTATTTAAATAAAATATTTAATTTTTTATTAACTGTATTCAACTTTTAAACACTACCTAAATATTACATCATTTAAACATTTAAAATAACTATTTAATATTTCAACATTCATTTCAAGGATAGACAGCAATTACATTTAGTTCCATAATTCACAAACTTTATTATTATATTCTAACAAGTGTGTGTGTGAAGGTATATAATATACAGTCACATGATTACTAACTTTAACAGATGATTTTTTAATTTACGTTTCGGTCTAAATTACCAAAACTGATATATTTTATAAAAAATTTGGAAAATAATTTAAACTTGTAGAACTAAATATAATTCTCACCATCCCAAAGTTTATCTTAAAATATATTAGATTAAATTTGAATATTAATTATAATTATAATATTACATATAGCATTTATTTAATTTATTAGTTTTAAAATATTATACTCTAATTATTAATATACTTTTAACTATTTATAGCTGTGTTATTTTATATGGCCAGCTTTTACAACCATAAGCAAGGATATCTTTAAGCTTTATTTAACTGTTTTCTTTTAAATTATTCCATTACACTTTTATATACCAGGTATTTTCAGCCTTAAATTGTACTATAAAATCTAATTATCCTACTATTATTTATATATCATACAAACATATCTTAAAATTTAAAATTTTTTAGTAATTGACCATTCTACCTTATTATGACCTATAGATAAGGGCACAATATATATATATATATATATATATATATATATATATATATATATATATATATATATATATATATATATATATATATATATATATATATATATATATATATATAACATTTGCAGAGATGAAGTGTTCATAAATTTTACTTATTAATTTAATCAGTGTTCATTTCATTTTGATAAATATTTTTCAGAATATGAAAATGTTTTGGATTGATATCTTGATGGTCTAATGTTTAATGAACATGGAAATTTGGATAAAATTAGATGTATTTTCATAATTTACAAATCCAAACCATTATGGCAATTCATAATTATTGAATGTGATCTAATGTGTGAAAATTACTTTTAAATCCAGAGAGTATTCTTGATTAGTTAAAATAGGAAAGATTTTGTAAAATTCGATAAAAGACTGGTAAATTGTTAACAGTTTTCATCTCAATTCTTTTATCATTATGATCAAACTATTTCAACTTGTCCAAAATATCGTGATTATTACTGGATTTAATAAGTTTGTGATACACTTTCTATATCACTTTCAATGCTTCAAAAAATCTAAAATGATTATGACTAGTGAATATGTGTATATTTTTTTGTGATTTTAATTCCTTTCTCATTTTCAAGAATTCTTGTCAGTCACTGAACCTCTGCTTTCAGATCTTTGAAATTCCATATTTAATTTCTTATTCTACAAAGCAGAAAATGCAATATGATTCCTTTTATTCAAGTTACTACTAATAATATCAGGGTCAGAAAACAAGTTATTTTTTAATGAAGCAAAAAAATAGTCTTAATTCTTTCCATAATGCAATTCTTAAAAGAATTCAATAGCTTTATAATGTGAAAATCTTAATAGTATAAATTGTCAATTTTAATTTTTAATAAATGTTGAGATTTAAAATGTACATATATTTCTAAAAAATTATGTCTATTTCTTTTATGAATGTGGAATAAGAATTACATTTTAATGCATCTATCACTTTACTCTTGGATCATACCTATATATAATTCATCCTCTATTCTTCACTTATAAATCCTAAACAATATATTTAAATAACATTATATTTCTAACAGTATTGCAATATATTAAATGTCATTGTTTGAGATTGCATGCATTGATGTTCTTTAAAGCATTTTCCTGCCTAAGCAAAGTGTTTGTAATAGTTTTTTTCTCATGTGTCATAGCATCGACCGGGAAGCAAACCTGCAACCTGGGCAACTGCTTGTAAGGCCATCACACTTACCTCTTGACCACCAATGCTTGACATGTTTGTAATAGTTAATGAATGTTTTGCACAAAAATTCAATGATAATAAATCATTTGAAGTTATAGCATCAATATCATTATTACCAATAACTTTTGACCAAAACCTATTACTTCTACATTACATGCATTAAAGTCTTCAATAAAAAGAAAATATATTTTAATGATATTGCTTTAATAATGCTATCCAATAAAAAATAAAAGTGTTTCTTCTTTAAATTCTGTCAATCCAATGTTGAAACATAAGCACTAATAAGATTGGGTTTAAACACCATTAGCTTTTTATTTATGCAATTAGAAAACCCAGTGATAAAAGATATTTAGATTTTACACAAAATCCAACATCCATCTATTTTCCTTTTATTGGCTGATCAGCCATTGCCAAAAACATTTGTAATCATCTATTTGTTCTATGCAACTTCTCCTTTCTGGAAGATGGGTTGTTTTAGGAGCAGCTACAATAATCTTAAAAATCTTGACAGCAACTTAATTACCAGTATCACCCTCCAGTCTGTTCTGGAAGAGTTTGTAAGTTCATACAATACATGCAGCTATATTTAGAAAAAAAAATTTATAACATTCATTAATAGTATTAACACTATTTACTACTTTACCCACTTATACCATTATTGTTATTTCAGACTAGGCCATTTTAACCATGATTTTGGATGTGTTACACTTCTGTTGTAAGAAAAAGATCTGCGGATAGGGGTGACTAAACATGCAATATTTGCAGCTGCAAGTCATGTCTCAGATGTAGTTCCAATCAGACTTATTAATGATTGTAATGCATTGAACAAAGATAATAACTAAAGTTTTCCACATTAGTAAGACTTTTATTATCATTGTGTTTTTATTTCTCAAGGGTTTAAATTAAAAAATAAATTAATATAAAAAGTGAGCAGTGTTATGCATATAATTAAAGGTTGACATAACATTATATGGCATACATTTCCATTGTTAGTAAAAGGAGTTGATTAATGGCATAATAGTCTCATGACTACAACTCCCTACATTAACTTTCTGGAAAAAAAAGGAGAGAGGACACAAAAGACTATTAGTATTAGAAACAGTACCTAACTTTTTATTATCTATAAAATAACTTTGGATCAGGCTTTATTTGCTTATTATTCAGATCAGATCTTCATATCTGAAGGTCATTCCACTATTTTCTACTTATAGAACTCCTTGGTAGCCTGAGCGTAGCAACAATTTTTTAAAAAAATGTGAATATCTCAACTTTTTTATGCTAAATATTTATACACTTATAAGCATAAACTTATATCTACATTAATAGCATGGTTTTATATGATTCACTGATTTTTGTCTTAGATACAGTAATGACTAAAAGGAAAACTGAGGGAAGTGAAATTTTTTAATGAATTAGTTAATTTAACTCAGATTGTAGTTTTGTCATAGCATTCTATTAATTATCTTATTTATATATAAATATTAATTTATAGGAGGTCAATGATAATCATCAATATTTATTATTTCATTGCCAAATAGATATATAGGCGATTATACAAATCAGCACTTACACTTTTGTGTTTATGTTATTTATGAATATAGAGAGCACTGTGTCAAAGTAAAGCAGAGAAGCATCAGAATTATTTAAGTATTTTATACAGTTAATTATAATAATGTATTTTTATTAAATAATTTGTTTACCAAGAAAAGGCAAGACCTTATCTTTGAGTGTTATATAATAGACAGTACAAAATAATATATCATCATCATCAACAACTATTATCAATCCACTTCAGGATGAATGTCTCTCCAAGTTCAAACCATCATCTTTGAGTTTTAGCTTCTCTTCTCCACATCACCCCTGAACACTTTTTTATTTCATCCATCTATCTCACATGTGGTCTTTTTCTGGATCTTTTACAATCTCTTAGAATCCAGTTCACGATTTCAATTATGCATCTATTATCATCTCTTCAAGCAATATGTCCAACCCAACTCCACTATAATGTTAACAGAATATACATTTAACAACCATTACCAATTGTTTGTTACATAATTAGTATCTCATTGTGGGGTCAGACAAATGATCATAGTAATCTCAAACTCTTTCGCACCTACATCAATCACGTTTTTGTTGTCACTGTATGGTACTCTTGTTTCCAAATTAATTTATCATCACATGAAATATATTTGTGAGTTATCATTATTAATCAAAAAAGATGCTTAAAGAGAATAAAAAAATAAATATAAATTTGTATTTTCATTATGACTGTATTTGAATCCGTGCAGCTCAAATTTTAAAGATACTTCATAAAAAGGATAATAATTTAAATAAACGATGTGCTACATCAAGTTGTTTATCAATTATAAATGTAGTTTATGTCATATTTTAATTATTATTTGAATTTACTATTACGATTATTATTATTATAGGTTACAGTTTTAAATTTGGAGACATTAAATAAACTTAGCTAAGTTTTTATACATGCTAAACAATATAAATAAATATCTGTTTTAATACATAAAATGAACTTAAAAATAAAAAAAAATGATGTTAGTAAAATATCAATTCCTTCCCTCCTTAAAAAAATTGGCAATTTGTTAACAAATGGGTCTTTTACATAGCTATAAAATACTTGTAAAAGCTTAATCTTTTCTAAATGTGTGTGTATAAAAAAACTTTCCATCTTGTTTCAAAAAAAAAAAAAGGTCACAATATTTTATTCCTTTCCTTTGTTATCAGAAAAGAACATTCTAGTAAATATAGACATTTAGGCATCAAATAAGTCAACGAATATGTGAATTTTATATATATATATTAAACAACAAATTAATGATTTAAATTCAATAATTTAATAATTTATAAATTATAAAATTTAAATAATTGCTGTTATTTGTTGTTTAAAATATTTATTATAAAATTAACATAAAATAAAAATTTAAAAAAATATTGTCTGAAAACTTTATCATAATTTGATAAATAATTTATAAAATATTAACAAAAAATATATATAAAAAATTTAAAAAAACATATGCAAATCAGATTTATTTACAAATACGAAAGAACTCAAACATATGAGAAATAGAATTTTACTTAAAAAATAATATTATTTCCTTATGAAATACTACATTCAAATATCAGCCTTTCAAGCTAATTGTGAACGCGCTTTGCGAGTGTTAATAATAAATGAATACTTTCCTTTCCAATACAAGATATAGTATTTATGCAGGAATAAAATGAATCCACCTATTCCTACAACTCAAATGCTTATATATGAGCAAATCTGAAATACTGGCAAGGAAAGTGTGAGGAAAGACCACTCACTTTAAATTACTATTCACGATGTGAATGAATGACATCGGTGAAATTGTCTAGAATTTACTAAACGTCACTCTAACTGAAACTTAATTATATGTAAATAAGCATTTATTTTTATGAAATACTGAAAATTAGATTTTGTGGGAGTAGACTTGTTAGACTCAAAACAGTACTTTAATTACAATGTGATTTTAATCTTGGATTAGATCAATAGTTTTGCATGTAATTCTTGAAATGAAAATCTTCAAGCAGAAGGAATGTGAATTCTTAGAAAAATAATTGACTTAAGTTCTTTGGTACAAAGAAAAATCTAAACATGTTTACATATATCTATATAAAAAGTTTATTATAAGATATATAAAATATCTATATATACTATGGACATACAAGTAAACAATTAGAAATAAGAGGTAAAGAACATAATGCTGCAATAAATAGGAGAGATGATAAATCTGCTTTGTTTATACATTATTTAGAATATGGTCATAAAATAGATTGTACTAAAAATATACTAGCATTAAATTACTTGAAAAATGTTAATAGGCGAAAAGTATATGAAACTAGTTATATTAAAAATAATAGTAATAATTGTATGAACATTTATAAGGGTTCAATTAATTTGACTAATAATTGGCTAAAATTAGATGATTGGATAGATAAATAAGAAGGATGTTAATATTTTAATGTGGTGTGTTTTTTGTGTGTTTTTGAGTATATATGAATATACTATAATTAATGAAGGAATATATTTTATATATTTTATATTTTTTATTTTTTATATTATATTGTATGTACTCATGAAATAATTGATGATAATAATTGTTTTTTGTTGGTTGTATTATAAATAGATGTCACTATATGTATGTTTTACGGTAATCGTGAGTAGACATATTGAAAAGGATACAAATTATATGTATCGAAAAAAGCTTTTTTATTGAAAATTTGTTATTTTCATGTTTTTTGTTGTATATATAGATATTTTATATATCTTATAATAAACTTTTTATATTTTAAAATAACAACATAAAGAAGTATTTTTATATTCTTTTTATATGGATTATATATCTATATAGCATTATGAAAACTTCACTGAATGGTTTGGTGGTAAGAAGGCAGATTTTGAAGCTTAAGGTCTATAGAGCATAGCCAATCTCTGCCACTTTCAGTCCTTTAATTTGATATGTATTCCCAG
Organism: Epiperipatus broadwayi; assembly: GCA_028023455.1. Lineage (NCBI taxonomy): Eukaryota > Metazoa > Onychophora > Udeonychophora > Euonychophora > Peripatidae > Epiperipatus > Epiperipatus broadwayi. The sequence goes on from JAQFVV010006229.1 coordinate 991,444, forward strand.
GCAATAATCATTCAATTATATTTTTATTATAAAAACTGGACTGGATGCTTCAAAGAGTTGGATATTATTTCAATTTGTTATATATATATATATATATATATATATATATATATATATGAATATAATATCCAATTGAAAGACATTATATATATATATATATATATATATATATATAATGTCTTTCAATTGTTGTGATTATAAATTGGATAATCAAATTAAAGGTCTACATTTTGATGCTAATAGTATATTATCATAATTTAATGAGTACAAATAACTGCTTCATCTATTTATGATTGCTTTTGTCCAAAAAGCCAAGCTCCTAAGTGTTGTACTTAAAATAAATTACTTATAGACTATTTTTCAAGAGTGTATTATCTATTAGTATGATCATACTTCTTATTTAATGAAAAAACATTTCCTTTATATTTTTTTTTCTAATGGAAATATTTAAGTATAATATGATATTGTTTTCTCATATTTGTTATGATCCAGAAATACAAATTTTGTTTCCCGTTCAATCCAGTGTTTAATTTTAGTTTTTTCATAATTAGTACTGTTTTATAATTTATTTTTTGTAATTATGTATTAACTGACTGATCTATGATTTGACATTTGGGAATATTTTATTATAAAACAATATCACTATTTTTTTTTTACTAATACTATTCATAGGGTTGTTTAATAGCTGCTATGTTTAATGCTTAAGAATATTTTTAGAAGACATTGATATCCCAATGCAATGACTCCTCTTGAATTTCTTCAAGATATATAACTGTTATTAACCATTAGGAACAGGAAACACTTAGACAATGCCAATATCAATAACAATCAACAATCTCAAACTGATATCAAAGCAAAATACTTTTAACAATCTATTATTAAATATGCTACAACAATCATTGCACAATATCATTTTTGTGGTGTTGACATATTAAATTTATTTCTTCTTATTGTAGCAATTTTATGTTTGACATGCATATTTTTGAGATAATAACTTCTCTAACAATTAAAGTTTAAACGAATATATATAATATTAATAGACCGAAATTACTGCTATTTCATATAATCTCAAAATAAGCGTTAATTCAAAGATTTTAAAGATAAAATTTATGAGATTCCTAGTTAAAAAGTATTTATATTTGTAAATGTCCTATAAAAAAAATTAAGGTCACATTAGAGCAAAAAACTTAAGATTTCTATTTCATGCCTTAATACAACAAACTATTTTTTAATCCCCACTAATTACATATTTTTGTTATAGCAATTGTCACTACAATGTGTATATTGATATAGTAAATGAATATATTAGTCTTACCACTAACATGTATCAGTCATTGTGGTGTGTATAATAGTTTTAATTCTGTATTCAAGGCCAAGAAAGTCTGTGGACTTTGTTCTTAATTTCTTAAATTTCATAATTAAATATATATTTTTGTACAAGAATAGTATTTTTTATATATTGGAAATCATGATGAACAAAACCAAATTGATTACTCCATTCCCAAAAGTTTTCAAAATTGTAAGTAGTGGTAGCATTTGATGATCAAAAACAATGATTCCCTTAATCGTGCATTTAGGCTGTCATTTAATGATAATGTTCTAACTAACTAGTTAAATACATAAAATGACAATCACATTCAATTAAAAAATATATAGAAAACTGATAAAAAGACTATCTAATAATAAGTGGGACATTAAAACATAAGTATGTGCTTTACTAAAAAGGCATGAGTATTGAATGATTTAAGTAGAATACAACAAAGTACAATATGAGACAGATTACTGGCTTATAAGTTGAATTGGCAAGATTACTCAATTGAAAATAGCAATAGGTGGCTGGTACATATGGCATTTTATTGAAATAGGGCAGCCAATGTGAGAGTTTGTGTTTAAATCCATGGGAAATATTATTTAAACAATTGATAGAACATATAAAAAGTATGTTGGAAAAATTAGGAATTTAAAAAATAAGTCAATCAATGCTAATAATGATAAATATGGAAATGGAGGGTGGTTTAGATTTGGGGTTTGTCATTAGTAAATTATTGTTTATAAAATAATTATATATAAAAATACTTCAAGGAGCATATGAAAGAATATTAAGTATAAATTAACTATAGAAAAAAGTTTGAGTTAGTGAGATAATAAGCAGTTAGTTTTTGTTTTGAAATAGAAAAATTTATTTTGAAATTTATAAGTTTTGGCTTTTATTTTAAAGGATACAGACAAGCACACAAAGATACAAATGCTTGTCATGAGGGTGAAGCAAAACCGTCATAAAATAATAATCATATTTTAACAAAGTCTGCATTACATGGAAGATAAAGGAGACAAGATATTATAGAAGAGAGGCATCAAGTGGAAGGATAATAGTGGTGGTATCAAAATCACAGAAAAGAATAGATAGCAGATCAGAAGAAATAATAAATACCTAAGAATAAAAGGAAATAGAGGCAAGCTAGAATAATTATTACCAACAGTTTCCATATTAGAAGGTTCAAGTCCAATATAGGGAAAAGTTCTTTACCATGCATAGAGAGTTTACAGGAAATATTTCAATTTTATAATTGGAAAAGTGAAAAAATTGTTGTGGCTGCAACAACCTACATGGAGTTCCAAAGACTGGTGGCTTACATTAAGAACTAAGACACATAAATTAATGACTACAGATATGCAATAATGCATAGTTCTGGAGAGAAATACACCAAGATGGACTCCTACATAAAATCTCACTAGAAAAAACTCTAGGGATGGCAGGAGAGAACCACACTCAATTCTTTTATAGGCAGGTAGCTAACCTGAAGTCTTTACCAGCCTTTCCATTATCAGTGGAGCATATAATAAGGACAATAGGATACAACATGTTTGTAACAGTGAAACAAATTATGCTAGGTCAAAATCATAGAAATATAGAAGATATGGCATAATTCCTGACTGTCATGAACAATGGAAGCATACAGAAGGAATCTCATGAAAGGATGAGAAAAGTTGATCTATGTTGGTAATAGGATGCAGCTATATAGTCCAGAAATATTGAAAACCAACCATACCTTAAGAAAAAGTCTGATTCTGAAAAGCAATCTTATTGGAGAGAAAAAAGATAACCATATAAAGTAAACATACTACAAAACAACTCTAGAAAAGGGAATTTATAACCAAAATTCCAATTTGTCAGGACCAGCCATTCTACAGAGTCAAAAATTCTCAATTAATAAAAAGCTAGAGAAAATGAAAATTCTAGCTAATGGTGTTATTAATAATAAAGAGGAACAAATATTAGTAAAATAGTTGCCAACATGTCCAATTATTCATCTAAAGATTGTAACTTTCCAGACAAAAGCTCTTATTGACTAAAGAAGTCAGATATTTTTAATTTTCAGTAACTTTTGCAGATGTTAAAAAGGCTCAATGCAGTTATTTACTACTCCTGTAAAGAAAACATTGGTTACTCTGACCAAGGGGTAAAGGGCCAACATAAAATTTCAGCAAATATGAGTCAATCTCCAACTTGGTGAGGCCAATTTCAATCATGTCATTTTAGTGATGCCAGGATTGATACAAGATATAGTACTTGGATCACATTTTCTGTGCAGTCACTAATGGGTTTTGGATTACAAGAATGACACCTTCCTCTGTGGGAAGACATGGTTAAAAGTCTTCAAGAATACCAGTCACCTTATGTCCAATGTTTCCAACAAATGGTCAACACAGCAGATATGCATGATAAAGTGAAGTATTTATTTTAAAGGTATCAAAAGAACAGTGACTTCTAATGAAAATATTAATGAGGATTTATCACATCTTTTCTAATACACTGAAGTTCATCAAAGAGTGTATGCACTGAATTGCAGTCACAGAAGAAAATCACTTCTAAAGACACTCAAATTCTATTCCAGTATAAGGCAGAAGATGGCAGCTAAATACAACAGATGATAGAAAAGGACATTGTCAAAAAGCATGCATTCTTGTATATTAATCCATTAGTATATTGTAAAGAAGAAAAATATCTGTTAGGATATGTTTGGATGCCTGTAATTAGATACCATTGTTATTATAGAAAGGATATATTGAAATATTTATTACTTATTAAAAAAATAATATTTTAAAATACAATTTAATAGATTTATTAGTCAATGACATTTATTTGTTTAGATTATAAAAAACAAATGCCAATGAAAAAAGATTTTGTTCATTCTACAAAATCAATCTGCTTATGATGATCATTGAATGCTGAAACATTTCTTTGTAGTTATTTTTTTTTTTTTTATTATTTGAAAAGTTCAAATATGATTTTTAAAATATATTTTGTTTGTAAACATATGCTACTATTTAATCCAGTTCCATTTACTATATTTTGATACACAATAATGATTTACTTACTAAATTAAATATTTTCAGGGTTCGAACTCAGACTTTCACATGATGCACCACTCTCAGTGCCATCTCATATTGCTGACTCACCTGATCACACACATATTTATCTTTTCAACATGTGTGTGATCAGGTGGGTCAGCAATATGAGATGGCACTGAGAGTGATGGGTCATGTGAAAGTCTGAGTTCGATCCCTGCACATATTACATATATAAATGCAGGTTTAAGCCTGTACAATATATTAAATTAAATATTGAAATCTTACAAAGCTATCACAAGTGATACCAATTAAATCTGGTACTGTGTAAATGGGTTTAAAACAAATTAATGTTATTTTTTCAAATCTGGTCAGCAAGAATACTAATACAAATTAATATGATTTTAATTTGTGATTCTAATTTTTAATTGTTTGTTGACCTGGTATTATAATTGCTGAAATATGGGTAGAAAATACACAAAAATGTCCATTATAATAACTGCATCCTATATTACCATGAAAAACGTGTTGATTATTATAAATAACGCTTTATGGGTAGGCTTGTTTACTACTGAAAATATCTCTAGTTTCACTTATATAAACATCATATGAACATCAGACATTATCATAGATAAAAGATTATTATTCCTCAATATATTACTTTTTTTGTTTGACTTGAAACAACACAATTTCATTTAAAATTAAAACATGCAGTTACACTACTTTAGAAAAAAATGTTCTAAAGAAAAGTTTTCCCAGTATAAAAGTGCATTTTACAAATTGAAATAGTCTAAATTTTTTAATGTTTCATTAGAGAATTTTTATGGGGATATTATTCTTAAGGTTTTATTTTCGATCAATAGATGGAGCTTTACCAAGACCTCCAAACAAGCGTATTTTTGTTTACATAAATGTCAGAGTCAGAATTAACTGTCTCTTTTGTTGGCTCCACCCTCAGATCAGCTGATTTCAAGCTGATTTGCTATCATCAGTGAAAGATAGGAGTTAGAAACTAGACCTAAACACTAACTTCAAGCATTTATGCAACAAGTTCCTATCAGTTTGCAAGCATGAATTTTTTAGACACATAAATGTCTTCAAACTCAGCTTATCAAGCCAGATAGGTATATGGGTCTGATATCAGTTCAGTTTCTCCACATAGTCAAAGCTTCTGCAATATATATCATTGCAAAAATATTCAAAGGTACATTTATGAAAAACAAAAACAAGTTTTATATACGTAAACTTGCTGAACTGATATCAGACCCATATAGCTATCTGGCTTGATAAGCTGAGTTTGAAGACATTTACATGTCTAAAAAATTCATGCTTGCAAACTGATAGGAACTTGTTGCATAAATGCTTGGAGTTAGTGTTTAGGTCTAGTTTCTAACTCCTATCCTTCACTGATGATAGCAAATCAGCTTGAAATCAGCTGATCTGAGGGTGGAGCCAACGAAAGAGACAGTTAATTCTGACTCTGACGTTTATGTAAACAAAAATATGCTTGTTTGGAGGTCTTGGTAAAGCTCCATCTATTGATCATAAATACAAGCGATAGCAAGTTTATGTATATAAAACTTGTTTTTGTTTTCCATATATATAATGAAGTAATAAATAAAGTGAGATAAGATATAACAAAAGCTTGTTAGTGTTACAGTGATGACAGTGGTTGGAGATAGGGTATAGAGTACAAACACAGACTTTGATGGAGCAATGAGGCAAAGAGGAAATTTTATTGTAACCAGACCATTTTTAATCTATAACAATATTTAATCCACGTACATTACCTGTGTTCAAGTCTAATCAAATTAATAATTAAAATTACATAATTAAACACAACAGATGCTTGTTGTAATTTAAATAAACATTTAATAAGAACATATCCATTATTTATATCTTATTTAAGCATATATCCATTACATGTATGTGTAGTGTGGATGCATGTTTTAATACTACCATGAAATTATCAGTTGAATTTCTGGACTAATGTAGATATTCCATAACAATTATAACACCCCTCTCCTCTCATAATTCCCACATTGCAATATCCCAGGATTATAATCTATATATACTAAGCAAATTAATTCAGTTCCTTATTTTTTTGCATCAAACCAGTTTTATAATCTTAAATAAGAAAAAATATGAAGTCAAGTTTAATAAATTAAATCATATATATTTATAACAAAAACAGAGCAAAAGGTTAGAATTAATAATTCACTATACATAATAAAACTCTGGTTTCTGGTAATTTACTTAGTTTAATGTACAATATATAACTAGCTACAAAGATTATTAAATTAAATCTATAATATTTATCTTCAATTACATGGAAAGATAATGAAATGCAAAAAAGCAACAAATTGGTGTCTGCAAATTTCTTCCATAACATAAGCTTGTGGTTAAACACCTGTAGAGGTCGTTACTATCGCATTTTGCATGCATATTCTCGAGGTTACAGCCTCAGTAAATATTACTTACATAATCAATGTGCATTTAATAAATTTATAATTACAACTTTAAATTACTGTAATAGATTTCTAACTATAAAGTCTTTCCATTGACTCGTTGAAAATCGAAAGATTTCGTGAATATTAATGTGTAATAAGAAATGTGGACTTAATCAGTGAAGTATTGGATAGCTTACCACTCTCATATCTAACCACTTCAGCTTCACCTATTTAAATAGAAATTAGGTTGAAGTAAAGAAGGGTTCCCCCTTTTTAGAGGTTGGTTCCCCTCTTTTCTTCCATAATGTAAGCTTGTGGTTAAACACCTGTAGAGGTCCCTACTATCGCATTTTACACGCATATTTTCAAGGTTACAGCCTCAGTAAATGTTACTTATATATAAAATAGGAAAGATGTATTGTGAAATAATGTAATGAAATTAGGTTTTCTTATATAAACATTAAAACTGTTTAGTATCGTATGACTTTACTTTCACTGATACAAAAAACTACATGCATAAATTTCAGTGTTCGATAACTAATCATCATTCTTTAAAAGATGAATTCATCTATTATTTAAATTATTAGCACAAAAATATTTTCTATATATAAAAAAGTTCAAAATATTGGAATGATGGCAACATTTTTATCTCAGATCCATTTCCTTTGTGGTTTAAAACACTAGATACTACTCTAATTTGGTAACAACTATATAACTTCAATAATAAAATTATGTGAAAAGACCATCTGCTTTATCTACTATAGAATTACATTTTCATTAACATTATGCAAAAAAACACTAATTTAAATAATTATAATATTGAATATTTACTTCTCATTTAGTAAATATGTAATGTATAAAAGTAGAACCCTGTGAATTAAAAGAACACACTAATCTAAAATAAATATTACTTAAATATTATCAATAATAATAAAAGGGTAAAATATATTTGAATTAAAATTTTATGATTCTTTAATTTGTGCCTTCATGCAAACATATATACATACAGCAGTTAATTGTCATTGTCAGGATGTGTAAACAATCCTTAAACAAATCCATATAAGTTATTATACTTTATAAAGTGAAGTATTTACTCTTATTCTTCTTTACTTTCTTTGCATATCTTCATTTAATCATATATATTGCTTATAACACTCTATTCATATACATGTTAATGCAACAAATTTTCTTAAATATGTCTTTATTTTCTTACAGTTTCAACTGTCCAGCAGTCTTCATCAGAGCTCTATCTTCTGCATTAACGTGTATATGAATAGAGTGTTATAAGCAAAGTGTAGTATTTGCAGCAAGTTTAGTTTTGGTAATTAAAACATTCTACAAGAATAATATAATTTTGCATGATCTAAATATTTATGCATTTTAAACTTTGAGAGGTAGAAAAATCTTTTTTTGAAAAACAATAACCAAAATATTAAGCATATAAATACAATTTTATCTTTTTTATAATACTAAATTAATAATCTTTTTTTTTCTTTTTGGTGATTGATTTCTAGTGGTGATGATTTTATTTATATGTTCTATGAATGAAATACTCTAACATGTGCATAATATAATTACTGACATTGCATGGAACTCCTTTATAAATTGTTGAAACTCTTCATAACTTAACTAAATATATTAAGTCAGACAGTTCAATTAAGCATGGCAAATTACTTAAATATAGATAACAGATAATGCCATTAATATTAGAGATCTGTAGCTAAGTTTTAAATCAAAAGTTTAAAAAAAAAATATTAAAAGTTGTCTTTTAGTTTAACTCATAAAGTATTAATTGTTTGAGGTTTTATTTATTTATCATTGGGTTAAATTGTTGTTAATTTCATGAAGCATGGTAATCCTTGAAAAATAATTAGCATGGATATTGATAACTACAGAAGAAAATAGCTAGAGAAGGAAATTAGTCAATATTCTGAAAGTGTTTTCTACTCCTACATCATTTTGTTAACCAAAAACAAAAGATAATGAAAGAATGAACCATTTCTAGAAAAACTGATATAAATTTATAATCTTTGGATGTATCAATTATGTGAGATCATAAAATAAACAAGCCATGGAAATTCCAGGATGAAATTTAAAAATAAACTTTGGCAAATGGCTTTTAATTCTAAAAAAATTTCAAATGCTATAGAACATTGTTTATTTATTTAAAGTGGATAAATAACTTTTAAATAATAATTATTTAAATCTTTAAAAGAATGTGAGAATTTTTAAATGATAAACTATATTCTTATATGTGGAAAAAAATAATGCATTTAAAAATAATGCTTATTAAAAAACATTTTTTTCTCTTTCCTCTATTCATACAATACCATTGTTTTTAATCTTTTCCTTGTCAAATATCCCAGTTATCTGAGTGAGGTAAAACTCTAAACTTTTGATTGGTCAATTACAGAATTAGCAGTAAATATATATTCATCATTTAAAATTATCTTCATTTTAGTTTCATTTGTAAAAAGTATGTTAATAATTTGTCAGATTATGAAAGTGAATGAAAGTTTTTTCAAAAATAAATGTCTATTTATACTTATAAAAATATTTCATAGTGGAAGACCTAAAAAGAAAGTTTGTAACAAATTATAAAGTGCTGCAGACTCCATTGATTTTTTCTTAATTTACGGTCATGTAAAAATAAAGAATATTTTACTAAAATCTTACTATTTTACTAAAATAATTATATTTTCAGCATATTTTATCAAAATAATTTATAATATATCAAAAATACTAAAAAAACACTCTAAAACATTCATTTTCATTTTGAAAGCCAAAACAAAGAAGTTGGAGCAGTGAAAATTAGTGACAGGCACTCTTTTTTTGTTCAAAATGAGAACTAACCAATCAGCACCTAGGAAATCCTGACTTCTATTGTTGTCACTTTTAAAGTCAATATTATTGATTTTTTACTTGTAAAATAATTCTAGAGAAGGCAGCATCTTACAGTACTTTTTAAACTTTAAAATCAGTGTAAAAACATTACGGTAATGGAAAAACTGATGGTTTTCAAGTGACTTGAAGCTGTGATGGCATCCATACATTTTTTTTCTCAGAAGGAATTAAAATAAAATTTAAGCTCAAAATAAAATTAATTTTTTTAAGAACTCCATTTAGAAATTTATTTTCATATTATTAAAACATCAAATATTAAGTTTTAAAATGTATATCACATGAAAACTTATATTTGTAATAAATAATATTAAGATTATCAGTATATTATATACAAAAAAGAGATAATGCAAAAAATAAAATGTTGAATAATGGAGAGCTATGGACAAATTCCCCACTAAAGCCTATTCATATAGAGTTTTCTGTTAAAAGAATTAAGGTAAGAGTTTTTAGATATTATAATAATCTTTAGTTTTAAACTAAACATTTTTGGGTATTTAAATATGGATTGTTAACCTATAGTTGTAGTATATAAATATATACACATATGAGTGCTAAATATTCAAATTTTCAGTCAAATAATCAAAAATAAATATGTATATTAATACAAATAAAAAAACAGACAACTATTTTATCATAGCATAAGTTACTTAAAAACAGAAAAATTTTGTGTATTCTAGGAGATACAAAACTACACAGGTATAATGTTATATATTTAAATTAAAAAAATGTAATTAACTTCAAGAATGATTTTAAAAAATCAAAACTTTTGAAATTACAAATGTATATATTATAATTTATACATAATCGGAAGAAAAAGAATCTCATTAATCCAATTATAAAATATAGCCATACTGCAAGTAAAATTTACATGTCAAAAGCTATCCTAGAATTTAAAATAAATTAGAAAGCAATCTTATTTATATATTTGATATTTTTATATGTCTTAGTGCATTTTTAATAAATGTGAATCCCTTTATATAGTTTGTGATTTATAAGTTATAATATATATTTTTCAAAACTTCTTTTTTTTATATAGATTCTCAAAATCAGTAACATTTATAATTTAAATATGCATTTCAATATCAGTGGAATGATTGGAACAAGAGCTATATCTCAGAGTCTTCTGAAAGGTTCTGCTAAATATTCAACATGCATCATGATGAGATAATTGTATATTCACTTTTTTACATTCAAATGTGGAAATACATATTTATTCTGAGAATGTAAAACTATTTGATTATTTGTGCAGAAGCTTTAAAGTTTAATGGGGTATTGTTTAACTTATTTTATATCTATTATTACAAAGCATTGAAAACTTTGAAATTATTCAAATGGAAGTCAATCTCCAATAATATGCTATTTCTTAAATATTATACATTTCCATGAACTTGCCCATGGGTAAGATGGGTAAAAATGAGACACTGTCTTTTTCCTGTGATGAGTTAAATAGACTTGTACAATTGAATATTTGATTATAACATCAGGCACACAATATATTCAAGCCCTGATTTAAGCATGATCTGTAAGATTTGGTATATATAGAATGTATGCTCTAAACTTAAGTGATTCACTTAAGTTTTTAAAACTCTTACCTGCGGGCGAATGCGTGGAAATTTAAAATATTTAAGAAATAATGCATTATTGAAAATTTACTTCTGTTTGAATAATTTCTTATTTTATATCCTAATCTAATTTTTAAATAATATTCTAATCTAGCTGTCAAAATGTAGTTTTATATCCATATTCTATTTTCACATGTTTTATAATCCTCAATCTTTAAACATGCATTCTTGTATTCTAGAAATAAATTTTGAAATAAATATAAAGATGTTTAAAACCAAAAACCTTCAAAAAAGTAACATGCTTTGACTTCTATGTCTTGTTCTCATTTCCTAATTTGCACAATGTAGAAACAGATTGTGCTTAGAGACTATGATGATAATTTTAAATAGTTTGTATTGTACATTAATTCCAAACTTTATTTAATAAAAAAAAAAAGGTAATTACATAATTAATAGTCTGGCAATGAGTTGTTACAATAAGTTTTAAATTTTCCAATCTCATAAAAAATCATCTACACTCGAACTTTTGACAAACTTAAATGATCAATTTGTAAAAAATGACAATCTCAAAGGAATCATTAGAAGTGGGCAGTTCCCAAATTTTAAGCATTTACTTTATAAAAAAAAAAAATGCTACTTCTATTCACATTGCAAAAATTTAAAGATGCTCAGTAAATCCTGGGTAAATATTACTTTTGGCAGATAATTGATTACTTATGCCAGTATCTTTTCATGACATCACAGCATACTTTAAATCATAAAATGATGAACAAAACCAACATTTTGTCTAATTGCTTTCTCTTCATCAGAATATTATCAAATATCCACTTACAAAACTAATTTATTTTATTTTCAGAAGATTATAGATGTGTTTAATTTCATCTTTATGAACACATTTGTTTGCATCCGTGATGTTCATCTTTGCTCGACTAATACTACGTACTTAAAATTGAATATGGACTGTTTAACAAAAGATACCAAGGTTATGCCATCTCAGCACTCAATTTACTATCATAAAAATGCTTTCATATAGATTATTTCTGCTATAATAATTTTAAATTAAATTTAAACCATTTTTTCTCTCATAAATATTAAATAAATATATTTCTTTCTTTAAATCTGAGTTAAAGAAACCTGACTATTTGTAAGCTTAATACAATTAAAATATTAAAACCTTGTAACACAGTGTGTGTGTGTATATATATATATATATATATATATATATATATATATATATATATATATATATATATATATATATATATATCATCCCACATTAAATCATCCCACATGGTTACTGGATTTCTTAACCATGTGGGATGGTTTAATGCTTAATATTTGTATATTTATTTCAGTATAGCGTTATGCACTGTGATTATTATATATATTGCAGTGGATTGATAATAGTTGAAAATGATGACGTTATGATATTGTAATAGGAGTTAATTATGGTATACCATTTAAAAAAATCATTCTTATAAAGGTTTTAACTGAAAATTTTCATTATTTGCCCTGTAATTGTAAGAGTACTAGTCTATAAGTATTTCTTACAAAAAAAACATCCAGATTATCATAATTGACTATTTTCTTAATTAAATTTTATTTTTGTTAACGCATGAGATTCACTTATTTTTATTCTATAACAATTTTTGCTCATGTTTATATTACTTAGCTCTCAAAGTTAGCAGATTTGACTTTTTTTTAATCCTTAAAGCACAGACTCTTGATTTTTATAATGATCCTTTAATAATTATAATTAACAAATTACTTTCATTTTATTTTATACAGATTAATTCACTGTAGGTAGGAATATTATTATTCTATTTTACTTCAATTTTATGTTAAATTTTTTATTTTTGCTTCTTTTCTTCTGTGTGCGCGTTTTTATTCAGTAAATATTCAATCAAACAAAAACCTAGTTGTTCAATTAGATCTATTTCAAAATGAAACAAAAAGCTTTAATTTTTCTTTAAATGACATCCTGAATGTAACATCTTCTCTTGTCGAATACAACCTTTCATTTGTTAAAATTAGTCCATTTCATAATTGTTACACGAGAGCACTTTATTAAATAATAGAAAAATCATTTCCTGAAATTTAGTTACAACTGCTGCTTTAATTGACCGCTATTGCTAATTGGCGAGTTTATCTTTCCTCACTATTTATTTCTTCTCATTTGTTACATATCTAATTAAAGAAATTGAATTAGAATGATTTAAACTACAAATGAAAAATATTTTAAGATCTATTACATTTTATATAAATATATAAAATATTATTTGTTTAACACAATGTTTTCTTCCACCTAATGCAACTTTGGTCAGAAAATATAATTAATTTAATACAATTTGGTATGATTTTTTGTTCATTATATTGAAGTTAATCGAGCATTAATATCATTTCATTAATTATTTTAAAATGTTAAGTTCTATACATGGACAAATTTACCCTCGTATTTTTTACATTGATATCGATATACATATCACGTTAAAAATAAATTTACTGTTAAATGAATTGAGATTCTTCGAGATCTTAAAGAAACTGATCAGGTCAAATTCCTAATGACCAATCTAATTTTGTTGTCGTTGCAGGTATTCTTAATCTGAGATTATTTATATTGTAAATTAAGAATCTTGGGCTCTTCACCAATTCGAATATACCAGCTTACAGTGTTTTTTCTTCCCCGTTATCCAACAGTTATTAACAGAAATATTAACATTCTTTGTTTGAAGGCAGTATAAATAGCTATGTGAATAAATACTTATAATCATGAAATACAAACTAAATATTAGCATTTATTCCTCAAATGTTGTCAAATTATCAGGGAAAGCAGTAGGTTGGTGAAGGAGGATGAGAATGATAAGAATTTTCTGACTATGAACATAGGATATTCGATGGTAGTTTTTTAATTTACAACCTACAAATGCAGATTGCAGTTTTTATTTCTGAAGAAAAGTTTGCACAGGTTGAAAGAACTATCTAATATTAAATGAGAAATTATTGAACTTTGTGAAGTGAGAATAAAAAGTGAATAGGCAACTGGTTTAAAGGTGAACATGTATTTTATTACAAAAAATACTAATATTGGAAGCATAAGTGGAGTGGGATTATTTATTTTACAAAAAATGTAAGTAACAACTTTGCGAAGATTGCTAGTCTATCAGATAAAGATTACATGATCACCATTTTTTTTGCTTGTTCATAACTGTTATTAAAACAGACAAAACTCTCCATACAGTAGTGTCACTCAGTGCAAGCCAGAGTAATCAATGGATGCCAGAAGGCTTGTGCATAAAATCCCTATGTAGTGCCTACTCATCCAATATTCCCAGACTAGTTTCTGGCTTGTTGCCTTCATCAGTGAGGAGCCTTGGATCTGAGAGCACTGCACTTAAATCTTAGGATCTAATGCAACCCTCCAATAGCCACCTTTCATATCTACATAACTATAAACTAGAGAATAAAATTTAAAAACACAATAATATTTTCAATCTAAGCTCATTAGCTTATATAATCATATAGGTCTGAACTCAGCTCAGTACCATACACTTTGGTGTTTTTGGTTTTTTAATAACCACCATTATCCTATTATACAGGATTGGTATTAAATCACTAAACATCATATGACCACCATTTCTTATGCTTGCTCATAATCATTATTAAAACAGGCAAAACTCTCCATACAGTAGTGCCACTCAGTGCAAGCCAGAGTAATCAATGGATGTCTGAAGGCTTGTGCATAAAATATCTATCTAGTGCCTACTCATCCAATATTTCCAAACTATTTTCTGGCTTGTAGCCTTCATCAGTGAGGAGCCTTGGATCTGGGAGCACTGCACCTAGATTTTATGATCTAATGCAACCCTCCAGCAGCAACCTTTCATCTCTACTTAAGTACAAAACTAGAGAATAAAATTGAAAACACAATAATATTTTCAGTCTAAGATCATTAGCTTATATAGTCATATAGGTCTGAACTTAGTTCAGTACCCATACATTTTGCTGTTTTGAGTTTTTTTAATAATACATTTTGATTTCTGGCATCCATTGATTACTCTGACTTGCACTGAGTGGCACTACTGTATGGAGAGTTTTGTCTATTTTAATAACGAATAAAAATTAGTTATTGGAATTGAAAGAAAATATCAAGTTCAGATAACTCAGGTTTATGACCCAACTGTGTTGAAAAAGTAGAGGGGTTTTGTATAAATATAGAAAATGTTTTTGAATGCAGTAAACAATTACTTTATAATTGTTATAAAAGAGTTTAGTATTAGAATTGGACAAAAATTGAATGACAAATGTTTTGTGGATAAATTTGTCTATGGCATCACAAATGAGAGAAGACACAGATTTGTGGTATTTGTAAAAAAAAAAAAAAGGTTCATTAAGAATTTGGAAAAAAATGTTAATTTGAAATGGACAAGAAAATGAAGTAATAACCGAATTGAATTACATTTTTAGTGATAGAAAATAAACATTTTGACACTGCATTATTCTCAATCAATTCATCACAATATGTGACAGTCAATTAGTGAGATGTGTGTTAATCCAAAACTTAAAAGAAGATAACTATTAAGAAAACAGAATTAACAAATGAAATTGCTAACTTTAAAAATGTTCCAATGAATTTCACTTAATTTTCTATTTATTTTAAAATAGTAACAAATATGTAAACGATTCAAACTTTATTGAAATCAATAGAAGGATACTGATACTTGTTTGAAACAACTACAAAGAAAACTGGTACAATAATGCAATAATCCTTTAGTAAATTTACAGTGAATACAAAGTAATGAATGTATAAAAAAAGAAATATGAAAATATTTTACATGTTATCATAAAAAGAATTGAAGTTAAAATTTTATAAATGCTGTAATTGAATAAATAAGCCACAGAACATAATAAAGTTTAGGATTTATTTACAACCAGTAGATAGATATATGAAAATGATATATGATGGAAACTGATTTTTTCTGATAAGACAACTCAGTAAACTACAAATAGGGTCTCTCTGAAGATCATTTATTATGTTTTGTTTAATGCTGAGTTTCTTTAACTTTTACACTGTGATTATGCTTATTATTGTACTTTGTGCTAAAATATCATGGAAAAGTAGAGAAGCCATCATCCGCTCTACTCTGTTCAAGTTGGCTGGGTGCAAGCTGTAAGCTATCATGAGTGCCTGGGAAGAGGCTGTCAAATCATGTAGAACCATCTCAAAAAGTGTTGTGTTCAGTTTGTATGTCAATTATAGGCCACTTAATTTTAATAGTGTCTATTGCTGTGGGATTAACTAGCCATCAATTAATGAATCAAACACCAATCAGTTGTTGTCCATTGAACAAGAAAATAAATGTGTATTAATAAAAACCAGGGCAGTCATCAAGAGCAATACAATAGAAGCTTTACTTAAAACCACCTGATATAGCTGTGTTTGGGCAGACTAAGTCCATTAAAAGTCCATCAATACCTGAATTTAAAACTTGAACTCCTAGTGATAAAAAATGTAATGTGTATGAACTTTGAATATATTGTTATTATTGCATCTTACTAATATTACATATTTTATCTTCTACAATTAATTTGTATTGTGAATATTTTATAAATTATTATGATTAATTTTACATAGGAATAGATAGATATGTTTAAAAATTAGGATGGCAATGAATTGCTACTTTTATAAGTCACACCACAGTTCAGTCAGCATAAACCTAAAAAGAAAAATATTTTTATAAAACAAATATTTGCTCAAACTTTATAAACTGCTGGATGAATACACTGAGAGATATAGGCTAAGAATAAACTCTGAGAAAGTTGCTACCTAAAAGATCCATCAGGCAACAGCAATTTCTTCAAGATTCTTGTGAAAACCTCAAAACTTTCTTGGATTTCCCATGGTGCTGTCCAGATCAGCTATGAAAATAGCACTGCAAAACACAATTCTAAAAAAACCCAAAGGTTGCAAAGTGCTCTCTCGGGGATCTACTTATTACTCCTGGATAAGACAGCACTAATTAACATGTTGGTTCTTCTGTGAATTAATTATTTCATGCCACTTCTTAAACCAACCAGGTTCTTTTAGAATGCAATAAACTCAATCTGCACTGGCATCTTGTGGAAAAGAAAAACTATAACCATCAGTTTAGCCAAGATGCAGAGACTGAAAGACCTGAACAGGCTCGGGTTGCATGATCTCAACACCTTCTTCATTCAGAAATACCTATTAATGCTCAAGGCAATGAATCCAAGATTGCCAGTGGACTCAGTACAGGATGAGATTAAACCTTCTGACATGCTGCCACCCATACAAAGTAAGTGGGCCATGGAGTTGCTAGCATATGCCAATAAATTTTTCAAAGTTACGGCATCAATTATTGACAACACTAACACTTACTTGCAAGTTTACAAATACATGCATGCAAACATTACTGATTTAACTACTGAGCTTGATTTATCTACCAAATTACTAATCAGGAAACTAAAATTTTGCTAATTGGAAGCCAAACATATTGACTTTATCATAAACTTTAATTTGAAAGCCTTTCCAACCAATCATTTTTTTGGTAAATCATAGAAATTTTTCAAAAATATAACCACTATGTAGCTTATATAAAGTGGCGGATGAAACTATTAAACATATTTTTACTGCTTGCCCATTTTTGAGTCCTGCTAGACAAAATATCATAACAAGAGTACTGCCAGCTAACATGAAATTTATAAGAATCAGGGATGCTATAAAGAGTGGTGTCTTTGCTGCAATTAGAATGGAAATATTCCTGCTTCATGCTTTGTTATTAACGAGGAATTATTTCGTTTTTAAATGAGGAAGTGTGTAAAAAATTTATTCAAAAGTCTATGTTTAGGGATCACTTATTAATGCCGAAAAAGCTCTTTGGGGACACTTGGAGGCAACTTAGGCCACTGGATGAAGAGACAATCCTCAGGCATGCAAATTAAAAATTAATTCAAGATTAAAAAATGGTTCAATTAGATGAAGAATGACAAATGATCACTATCAATCAAAATATAGACTGCACAATGATCACTGGCTAAGTCACTAAATGAAGGGCCAGTTGTTCTGATATAAAACTAGTACACAATAATTATAGACTAAGTTTGAACGATGAGCTTTTTGCTCTGATCATGAAATTAATTTGTCATAGTAATAAGTGATGTATCAAATGGGTATATTTTCTAATTTGGAAACTTATTTATTAATGATTGTTATAATATGTGCAACAAATCCAAACAAATGTATACCAACAAGATTTATATTGTAATTGTACGTGTATTTCCCTTAATAAAAAATAAAAAAAACAACTTAGTATTGTTAAAAAAATAAAGTCATTTTCACTAGGCTTAAATTATAAAAGTCTTAGTTTAATCGTCAACATGAATAGTGCAGATTAATGACTTCTGGTTATAATAAAACAGATGCATGGATCGATTAAATAAATTAAGCAAGATTGACTGTTTTAAAAATTATAAAGGTTTATAATTTTAAACAAAATATTTTCCAGGTTTGTGAAAAAACAACCATGGACAGAATAATTGCACATATTAAATTTCCTTGAGCTAATATACTTTTATTTCTGGCTGTTTTATATATATATATATATAAAATTTTATTATTCATAATTGATTGTGATATTGTTTGATTTGTCTGGTGACATTGATTAACTTACCTTGAGCAGTAGTATGTGGTAGACACACATTTGTATCATATAGCAACTTCCGCTTCGAGTAATGGCTGGTAGTGCAAGTATCTTTCCTGCTTGATTTACGGGAACGATTGTTTAAAATAAAAAATTAAAATGGGGCGAAAGAATAAAAAGAACGAGAATACCAAAGTAAGTATTTGTGAAGTTAAAGATAAATTTAAAGTCTTAGATACTAATAATCTGGAGGAAAATAAAAATCATAATGAGAAAATGGCGTTTAAGTCTCTGAGAAAAGAAAGTAAATTAAGGAAATATAATAGTGATACTTCTTTAAATAAACGTAGAGAAGAAAATGATAATAATAGTGATAGTATAAATTTAAAAGAACATACAAATAAATCAAGAAAACAATATAGCACTTACGGAAAAAGCAATTATTAACAAAAAAACTGAAAAAAGCCTAAGTAGTAACGTTGGCCTAGAAAATCCAGAGTGCGTAATACTAAATAATAATAAAAAAAGGAAAATGGATAGCAATAATAATTTTGACTCAAGTGAAGTTTTGAGCTTACAATCTGATGCAATAAAACAAGCTGGATTGAGATCAAAATTAATTAAAAAGGGAGATGTAGTAGATAATCAAATAAACTCGGTGAATAAAACTCAATTTATTGATGTTAATGATAACTATGCTGGTAATATAAGTAGCAAGAAACTTACAACAAAATCTTTCGTGAAATTAAATGAATACTGGAAAAAGATATTTGTAAAGTGTATGTCACCAAGTACATCAATTTTTAGCTTAATTATTCAAACTAATATAATAACAGGGGAACATATACTTGATAAACCAGATATCGATGAATACTTAAAGGGTCTATATTCTCATGAACTCATTAACACGGTCAAATATACTTCTTTTTTTCCCGCTAGAGGGTTCGTTTCGATTGAATATTTCAATAAAGAACAAAAAGATAAAGCTGAAAACATAATTAAGCAAATTCAAAATAAAAAAATTTACTACATTACAAAAGATCCCAATCCATTGGTCTATGGAAGAATACTGCATACACCTCCAAGTTTCAATGTTGAATTTTTTAAAATCCAACTATTGGATTATGCTGAGATAATAAATTTGGAAAGAGAAATGACGCTGGGCACAGCCTTCCAAATTCCGTCAAACTCATGGACAGTAGTACTTAAATTAAAGAAAGGGGTAATGAAAGAACAGATACCACATAAAATAACAAAAGATCAAATGCCCATTTCCATAATAATAAAGGGTAGATCACCATTGTGTTTTAAATGTAATCGAGTGGGGCATATTGCAGCAGGCTGTAACACTGCTAACTGCATGAAGTGTAACAAATTTGACCGATTAAATCACCTGTGTAATGTATCATCATCAATTAAGACATGGGCTAATATAGTTAGTAACACAGGAGACGAGCATTTATTGTATGAAGAAGAAATTGATAAATTAAAAAATATGGACATATTAGATGAAGTTGAATTGTTACCAGCCTAAATGATCTATTGCAGGTTGGAAATGTCACAGGTATTGATAGTCTTATAGATTCATTTGATGAGAATAACACAGACTCGCAAATGGAAAATGAAAACGAAGACAGGGTTATGATAACACAATCGGTAGAACTCATCAACCAACAAGTAAATGATAATGAAGATAGTATCAAAACAGAAGAACTTAGCAACAAGCAAATAAATGGTAATGAGGATAGTATCAAAACACTCAAAAGAAATACACATCAAAAGACTAATAAAGTTACAAAAGATAATAATGGTGATAATCAAATAATGTTGAATATTAATTTGGCAGAATTAAACAATGACTCCTATGATAAGAAAGATGATGAATTAAAAACTAAGGGAAAAGATGAGGATGCAGGGTGTAATATGCTAATAAAATGATTATTAAATTATCAAGATATGAAGAATTCACTAAATATAATATCTATGAATGTTAGAGGAATGAATGCAGGTGATAAAGTGATTAAAATTATAGACTACATTGCTTCCCAAAAATATGACATTATAATCTTATCAGAAACAAAGATTAGTAGCAACACACCATTTTGGATTACTGAAAGACTTGCAAAGGCAAATGTGTTTCTGTACAGAATGAATACAAAATCAGCACAGGGAGTTGCATTACTAATAAATATGAGATCAAATATAAGAAACATACAAATAATCATGTTACAAATAAATTTTATAGTGATTTCCTTTACCTTTTGTGATAGGCTTCATTATCTAATTGCAGTATACTCGATTAGTAAAGGTAAAGATATTCCTAAGCTAATTCATGGTATACAACATAAGTTAATGCAGAAGCAGGGCATTGTTGTGGTTGGAGGTGACTTCAATTGCTCCTACCGGGATATTCCTAAAAGTCTGGAAAACAAACTAGAAGCTCTTGCAGTATATCCATTGGAAATGAAATATGGTAAGGATGCCTACACATTTTTTAACAGCAGGTATATGTCACTAATAGATTTGTTCTTTGTGTCAAATGGTAAAGTGAAAGACTCATTCATTGAAACTTCTCTAGTAGGCTTTTCTGATCACCTAAGAATACTATTGGAGATAAAAAATTATGATGCAATAAAAAATAAGGCCTATATCTTTTCTATTAAAAAGAACATTATGAGTCAGATAAACTTTACAGTTGATCAAATGTCTAACATTTTGATAGTATCAAACTACTATACAAGCCAATCAAAGCTACCTCCATGTATTGCATGGAATAAAATGAAAAAATTATCTCAAGCCTATGCCGTAATAACACAAATAATATGTTAACACAAAACCAAATGAGAAATAGAATTATTGAAATCAATAAAATACTAATTACTATATCTGGCCTCAGAGAAAATAATGATTTAGTGAAGAAGCTACAACTGGAATATAATGATATATATAAAAGAATGCAGGAAGAAACATATACACGAAGAATAAGAAAATTAATCCCAGATCTTAACAAAATAGTGAAGCCAACAATTAACTATGCAAAAATATACATCCCTCACACCAATGGTATCCCATTGATGATGACAACCGAAGACTCTGTGATATCGGGTGATGAGGTAGATCAATATATGGTTGTGAGATTAAAAGAAATCATGGGCGAACGAAGGATTGAGAGTGAACAATTCTCCATTCAATTAAGGCAAACTATGAATGGTTACATCTCACATCAGGAGGTCTTGTTTGAAATAAAGAGATTAAAGTTGCAAACAGTATTAGCAAATGACGAAATCCCAGCATCAGTGTATAAGCAAATTGGTTATCTTCTGATTGGCCCTTTATTAAAATTTTATAATCAAATGTGCTCAGAGATTTTTGATTGGCCATATATTAACAACAGAATAATCTTCAGCATTAAAAAAGAAAAGAATATGAAAATGCCCCACTTTGAAGAACTAAGAAATATAACAATTGAGGATATTGATGCTAAAATCATTGCTAGAATATTACAAAAAAAATTATTTAGAAATGTCAGTAACAAGATATCAACAGCGCATCATGCAGTAAAGGGCAAGAGAGCAGTAAATGCAGCTATTAAAATCCAAGAAGCTATTAAGCATGCCAGGATGCATAATCTAACACAGTATTTCGCATTGCAAATTGATTTTAAATCTGCCTTTGACTTCGTGAACTGGTCTTATCTATTTAATACCCTAAAGGAGCTTATAGCGGATGATCCATTCTTATTGAATGCAATAAAAAATTACATTATGAATAATAGAATTTCTTATAAAAATTTCATGAGAAGATCAGAGTTTTTTGCCCCAGATAGAGGAATTCCGCAAGGATCACCTTTGGCAGCACTGTTGTTTGCAATTTATGTAGATCCCATGATAAAAGAAATAGAGACACTAATAAATGGAATTTACCTGCCCCAATTGGGAGTTTCAGTAAAGGTCACGGCATTTATAGATGATATTGTAATAATTTTTGAAAACTGTTATAATATTGATGTTGTAATGAATATAATCAGAAAATTTCAGCAGGCAACTGGAGCATTAATTCAAGTAAATAAATCAGCAGCTTGGCAATTGGCAATAGGCAAAAGAATTCCCAATGAGTTTGTAGCCCTACCTAAGTCCTTCCTTGGCCTTCCATTATATTTACCAAAAACTAAGATGAATGGACTATTAAACAAATTAGTCACAAGAAAAATTGAGGAAAGAATTAATGGTTTTATGCCTTTTAAACTCTATGAAATAACTAAAACCAAAATATTTAATGCAATTGCAATGGGAGTGCTAGGATATTATGGCCCATGGTTAAAATTATATAATAAATCAAACCTAAAGATTATACAGATGGCAAAAAAGTTCATATGGGGAAAGAAAACTTATCTCCTCTCTACCTTGCTTTTACAGCTTCCAATAAATAAGGGTGGTCTCAATTTAATTGACCCAAAAGCTTATGTTCAATTTGTTACTGCTAAAGCTTATATGAATGTAGCCAAGGATCAGTCATTTAATCTCCCAAATGGTGACATATTTATTATTAATGGATTGGGAGCTGAAAAAAGATCGTATCTTACTGACATGTTGATGGCATATAAAGACTTGCAAGATGAACTTAATGTAACCACCCTAGATGGTATTAGATATAAAGATTTAAAAAAAGCAAATTACCAAAATGAAAATAATTGGTTGAGTTGTTCAATGAAAAATGTATTAAAAAAATTTCACTCAATATATATACCTCAGACATCAATGAGATTTATTTTTAAGTTAATCAATGGGATTCTACCTACAACTACCTATATTAATAAAAGACTGGGATTGAGTTTGAATGAAACCTGCATTATGTGTAAGAGGCACAATGAAACTTTTATGCACTTATTTGAAGAATGCTACGCCTTTAGAGAAATTAGAATGAAGGTCTTTCACAGGCCTATAATAAATCTCAAATATCTTATGAAAAAATATATTATAAACTTTAACCCACACAATGTGAATGTAATGATCCATACACTGAAATCATTGTGGGCAATAAAATGTTCACTTTTATTTGATAATAAGAAATTCAATTGGTTAAAAAAAATGGATAGAGATTGGGAGAACTACTTCAACTTATGCCTAAAATATTGGCCCCAAAAAACCTTCCAACATGTATGGGGAGGAATTGCTCTTTCCAGATGTGTATTCTGGGAGTAAAACATAAAATAAAGAAGGGTAATGTTGTTAAAGAAAAAGGGTCTAAATCGTAAACAATGAACAGGTAACAGGAGAATTAAGTGAACGTGTTGCAATGTGTATAATGGACAGGTGAAGGATAATACTGTTCTTTTTTTTTTGTCTGTACTAAAAATTGATCTTGTAATTATGTAAATATGTTGTGATTTAATAAAGTGTGTTACTTAAAATAAAAAAAAAAAACATTTGTATCATATAGCAAATGCTTCATTCATATATACATATTATATTCGTAAATGAGTATGATATTGTTTGTGTTATCTGGTCAATAATATTTAATAACTTACCATAGACAGCAGTATGCAGAAGATGCATATTCCTATTGTATAATTATGCTTTGTTTATATATATTCTTTGTAATATCATTTGCATTGTCTGGTTACCCACACTTAGCAACTTCCTTTGAGCAGTAAAATGTGGTAGACACACATTCCTATCATATATCACACGCTTCATTTATATATTTTTTGTTCGTAAATGAGTCCAAGGTAGATGATGTTTTCTAATTCTTATACTTAATTATTGTTTTCATTATTTACCTACACTACAGCCTGAAAGTATTTATGTTAGTCCAAGTCTGTTAATAGTTAATTTAGTGAATGATTTTAGTGCATTTTCAAACTGTACGTTTAATAAGTCTTAAAACCGCGTTGTGATTTTTTATATTAGTAAATAGTATTAATAGCTGTTAGTCTGTGCAGCTAATATATATATATATATATATGTTCAAAGAAATTTAAAATGTATTGTGCCATACGTTATTTGTGCATAGTAATAAAAGATTCATTGCAGTCTTCATAAAATTTATATAGATCAAAATAAATTAAGCATTAATAAAAAAAGTTAAAAGATTATAAGAGTAGATTTTAAAATAGATATCATAATTCAGCATTGTATATTCATAAATATTATTTAAAAATGTAGAAGTTATTTATATATTAGCAGGCTCTTTATATATTACATATTGATAATGTGAGCTATATAAGTCATGTGACATGTGACTAATTTTTACTAGCCTTATATATATATATATATATATATATATATAAGGCTAGTTCACTTTATTCATATATATATATATATATATATAAAGTGAATTAATAAAAAGAGTAAAAGAAACTTTGATGATAAAACATCATGAACCTGAGGCCATTAATCTCATGAAAATAACCTTTGATGTTAAAGGAAGGTTGTTTTTGAAATAAATGATGGGTAGTTATTTTTGTTTTGTATGTATAAGTTATATGTTTATGCTAAATCTCACATGAAATGGTCTATTTGTTAATAAATGAAACCATGGTTGTGGAAGAACTTTAGTAGTATTGTATATTTTGGTTAGTATTGTAATATTATATGAATTTCTATTTTATTTATAATTACTAGTATAAATCAATATAAATAATACATGCAACACCTATACTAAAAAAGCTTGTCTAATACATTAAAATAAAAATATTAAATATATCAACATAGTATGCTGAGCATGCTTTTGACTAACTAGTAATCTATGAGTATGATTACCAGTTAGTTGAAAGCATGCTCAGTATATGTTAATGTATTTTTTTTAGCATAAGCATTGTATGTATTACTAATATAGTGTTAGGCAGTATTTAATTTTTATTTCTATTATATAATTACATTTAAATAAACATCTTTTTCAAATATATATTTTAATGCATTCACACGGAATACTTATTTATATGGAATATTCTTTCACTATGTATATATTGTACATTACAAAGAACAATAATATTATATAGTGAAATCTATATTCCATATATATATATATATATATATATATATCACTATGTATATATTGTACATTACAAAGAACAATAAAGTGAGAATTCTACTCACGTTTTCCTCAACAGTTCTTCAGATTTGCTCATATAAAAGGATTTGAGTTGTAGGAATAAGAGGATCCTTTTTGATCCTGCATAAATACTATATCTTGGATTGAAGAGGAAAGTATTCATTTATTTAACACTCTCAAAAGGTGCATGCTCAATTAGCTTGAAAGGCTGATATTTGAATGTAATATAATTGAGTTATGTAAAAAGTATTGTAAAAATTGAAAGGAATTCTTTTTTTTTCTTTTTGAGGATTATTTAACTTTATATATGTCAAAGCATTGATTGGAAGCGAACCTGGGACGGCTGCTTGGAAGGCAGCTATGCTAACCACTAGGCCACCAACGCTTGACAAAGTTTATCAAAAGGAATGCAAATGAATGAATTAACTTGTAATGTAAACGATTTACTAACATTGTTAAGCGTTTTCTTAATTTTTCATAGAATGTGATATATCTTTAATACACCTAGCATAAAATTTTACTAGAAAAAGTAAGTTATCATTTTGCACATTTTCCACCAATTTTATAAACAATTAAATGTTTGGAAAAGTTTTGATACTTCAGCCAGTTTATTAATTAATTCATTCATTAATTAACATAGTTAAATTTTTTACATGATGTTTTATTTTCATGAAATATATATTTGAAAAAGATATTGTTTTTTTTTTTAATGCTTACCCGTTTTTATTTAAAAATTCAATACTTTTATGTTTCCTGAATGGATTGTTACTCTCTAAATATTTCACCAATTTTGTAGGTTTTAGATTACTTTTGTTCTCGCTTTGTTACATTTTTCACACAGCTCATATGGTTTATTTTTTTCCCTTATCCCACATAAATCAAACGCTTAATTGAAAGTTTTCATATTTTCCATCTTACAAATAAAAAATCCCCACAAAAATGAATAGTTCAAATGTGAAAGGTTATAATAAAGCTTAGGTTATATAACAACATTTGTTGTTCCATACCCTGTTTTTAAACAAGTATTTATTTCATTTTTATATGCAAAAGTTTTTACAATATAATAATAATAATAATAATAATAATAATAATAATAATAATAATAATAATAATTATTATTATTATTATTATTATTATTATTATTATTATTATTATTATTATTATTATTATTATTATTATTATTATTATTATTATTATTATTATTATTATTATTATTATTATTATTATTATTATTATTATTATTATATAAATAAATAAATAGGTAGAGAATCAATATATTGTTCTAATTTTAACAAACAATATATAAATTGACAGCTAATGCAATTTTAATATAAATATTATTCTAAATATTTCTTTCATAATATTACTGAGAGAGAAATATATTTGGTCATAGAATCCCTTGTTATATTGTTAAAAACATTTTTTTTTCCTATAGAGCATAGCTTGAATTTTATTATTCTAGGGATAAACTCTTTAACAACAATTAATATTTGAAGTAAAATGTACGGTAGTAAGGAAGAAAGGATGGAGTTCAATTAATATTCCTAGTAGAATATTATCTCAATTGATTCTATTACTTTTCTTAAATTTTAATGTTAGAGGGTTATATGGATATATATTTTTAAAAGATATGTTTTGTTTTACATTTTTTCTGGCAAAAATGACCTAATATTAGAAAATTATTCGTTCATGGAGAGCTTCTTTTATTGAGTAACATATATATATATATATATATATAATTAGATGGGATGTGCACCTAGAGTTTCAAGCTTGTTTTAATCATCCACTCTTGTCACGTGTGTTGGTTATATAAGATGGGATGGATGATTAAAAAAAGCTTGAAAGTCTAGGCTCAAATCCCTCTAATTACATCTAGCTTATATATGTATATATTGTACGAGACAAAGTCGGTACAGGTATATACGCACACACATGAGCAATGTAAACACTCTATATTTTTTTCTCTTCTTTCACTTTCAACTTATGATAAAAAATAAATGTAGTTTTCTTTCAATGCATTATAAAATACACTGTAAAATAAAATGTTAATATTTCTGATTAAATAGTTAAAGCTTTCATATAATCTACTATAGTAATATTCTCTAAAAAGAAAATAAAAGAAAAAAAAAAATAAAATGTAAAGTACTACTAATATACCATTTTAAATCTCAATAAGTGATTTCTACTTGTATATGCCACGGGGGTAATTAAAAGGGGTTCGTTTTAGATTATAACTGTAGTGAAAATTAAAAGCTTATAGAAATGATTTTGAGACAGATTAAATGCTCAACTTTTAAAATAATGTAAGTTAAATTGTTCTCTTAAAACACGCACACATGTATGCATAAAAGGTGTGAATAAGTATGAATTCTTTCTAACTGAGATTGTAATATGAGATTGCATAAACCTAAGATTGCCTCAAGCATATGGATTGAGTGGACATTACATAGGACACGGACCCCAATGACAACTCAAAGAATATTGAACTCTGGGTGGAGATTTGATCCTCAGATAATAACCAACCCATATAAATATGAATCTAAATATAGAGAAAAAGTCTTTTTACACCCTTTTTTTTGTGTTGCTTGTATTTATGCTTATGCTTATAGTTTTTTCCTAGATTCCTCCGAAGCTACAACTAGAACTTTTTCTTTTTTTTTTTGCGATCCGGTTTATCCAATATGATCACTGTGAAATTAACATTTAGAGCGTCGATCATCATGATGGGCTAGAAAACCCTTCAGTGATTGACCGATGCTCTGCCGCCAGAACATCTCCACAGCTATGAATGATCAACAACAGTACCATCCGAACATAGTGCTCCAATCAGTCTAAGGACGTTGTTCCATTTAATATACAAGAATCATCCAAACATATTACGCTGAACTTATGTGAAATAAATAACCATGTATTATGGAAACATCATCTATCAGGTTCGAACCCTCACCAAATTAGAAGCAGCAGAAGACTAAGCAAAATCCTAGGTAAACATTTTTTTTTTATAATGCTTCCATTCATTCTTTACGTAAACTTAGAAGGCAATCTCATAATTAATTAAATTCGAATTTCGTAAATCAAATATAAAATGATCCGTAATCTCTCATATTTAAATCTTATTATTTTAATCTCAACTTTCGTAAATAGAAATATCATATGCTACATAGTCCATCATATTTAAATCTTAGGACTTTTCTAGTTATGAACTTTGATCCTAATTATTATTTTCTTTCGCAGATAAACTATAACACACAACTACTTTCAAAATGTAAAAAGAGGAAATACATTTTATCAGCCATGTTTATTATGCATAATATGTTCTTTTCTGTGCGAGTGCGAGAATGCGCGTATGTGCGTGCGAATAAAGCTATTAATCAATGTTTCATTTTTTTATATTCAATAAATTTTTTTTTTTGATTTAAACTAGTCGAGCATTCCTCAAATCATTTTCTATAATTAAATATATATTTTTTTTAAAGTTATTATTATTGTTAGCATTTATTCATGCAATTAATTATTTTACTCTTAAATTTGTCTTTCTTATATTTTTTTTCTTTTTTTTTTGTTTTTATTTCTTTTAAATTTCATTCATAAACATCGTGCCGTAAGTCACGATGTTTACTTATCATGTAGTTAACATAGGTTTAAGAGTTGGGAGGGCCTATTATTAATAAATATATGTAAATGTCAGTAGAGCCAGTGTAAATAATTCTATTGGACTGCATGATAAAGGGGAGATGATATTATAAGCGTCCAGTTGTTTATTCTAATGATGCCTCAACCGAACATTCTTAGTAGTTATAAATAACCAATGATCCCGTCCAATGCTTGGACCGATCTGCTAATCAACCGATCTTCTTATCCATTGGTTAATATTGTGTCATTTACCAGAATAATAATCTTGGAGGCAATCACATCGCGACCCTGAATGACCCCTATTGGTCCATGCTGGGAGTTCGAGCTTAAGGGCAGGGATTAGACTTCAAAATCGTTTTGATATGACGTAAGGTGATGCGAGAAATTAAATTGTGGATCAAATCATCGTATCTGGCGCCCTCTTGTGTTGATAATGAACAACTATTGATATAAGAAAAAATAAATAAATCTTTACGCTGTATCATGTTTGTTTTGGAGCTCACAATCCCTTTTTAGGAACGGTTTAATAGGGAGCCGGTGCAATAGCACATAGGGTGCGGTATAATATATATATATATATATATATATATATATATATATATATATCCCCAATCCATGATGGAGAAGATTATGTAATCCAGACTTCATGTGATAACTGATATAAAAGCTGAAGTTTGGAAATCCAGAGTCTTTCTAAATTTTGATAACATTCAAAACCTAAATAGGTTCAAATTTTTAGTCATTTTGTGCATCACTACATGATGGTAGGCTAGACTAAACAGCTAGGTAGTTTCTGTCACAGGTCACGTGACTTCTCATCTTTCTAGGAGAACGATTAACAACAGAAAAAAAACAGAAACCATTATTGATTAATTAATTAATTCTTTATTTCAAAAGATTTGATTTATTATAGTGTACTGATAGCTGGAAAATGAACAAATTGACTTATGGAAGACTGTCTCCCTATTTTAACAATAAATTTTTGAATTTCTTCAATTGAAAGTAATTGTAAATTGCTAATAATTGGAAAATTATATTTATTAACCTCAAAAAACTAGCTGATGTTTATTTTCAAATTGTTGTAAAATTAATTATTTTTTTGGCTACAAGAAATGATGCATATTTGTCTCAATGTTGTGAATTATCTCATCTTCAATTATGTAAGAAAAAAAACACTAGCAACTTTTTCAACTCAAATATCTTTCAATAAATTGCTTGCATAGATAAATAAATTTTGATTCACTGAGTAATGAAAATCGTTTTGTTATAGAAGTTAAACTATTTGATTTATCTGAGATATGAATTGCTGACATCCTGGATTAAAGATTTATAAATGAATTGATTACTTTTATAAATCATATTAAGGAAATAATGAGTGCTAATCTTTTGGATCTAAGGCTAGAAATTTTAAATATAAAGTTGATTAATAATTTATCTCAGAGTTATGCATTTTAGGATACAACTATGTAAAATGATTTTATGTAAATCAGCATTAATAAAATAATGATGTATTTAACCCAGACAGTTTTTATGTATAAGCTAATATCTCAAATATGACCTGTTTTATATTGTGAATATGCAGTGATGAGAGAAATATTAAAAAAATTAACATGCAAAAGCAATGGTCATGTGAAAACAAATACAAAATAAGTTGTTGAAATCAACAGAACACATCATTTTCAAAGGCATATTTCTCATTCTATTCTTATCAACATGCTTATCAATACAATAATAACATACCTATCATTATCTTTATAAAATCATTCATCTCAAAAGTATATTCACTGTGCAGAAAGGTCATGTGGGGGAAAACAGTTGTAACTTCACTCAGAAAATTACAGTTTCATAGTGCTCAAAATGGCTTAGGACTACTCTCAACTTATGTTTGTAGGATTCAAAAATTTATTAACCTTATATCAGCTATGATAAGACAATTTCCACATTTGGAAATGATACATAAGATAACACTAACAGACAAGAATTCTCCATATATAAAACATCTTCAAAAATTTTTAGCACCAATTAATGTAATGACAAATATTAAGATAACATTTTCATAAGAAAAATGATAATATTGGAAAATTTATGCTCTTTTATATCCAAACATGAATGAAAGGGGTTGACTCTCCATGGCTTGACATTAATAATAGGCAACTGATAAGAAGAATTATGTATTGGACTCTTGAACCAAAATATTTCCTAAAAATAAATATGTTGTATTTGCCTATATTATTTTTTGAGGTATAAGAGAAATCTTGGCAACACAGAAACGATATGTCAATTATCTTTCAAGGAAAAAGAAGATCGACTCACCTATTTTTTAAATGTAGTTGCCTACAAGATTCTCAGACATACATTACAAAAAACATTGGAAAAATAGCACAATTTATTCGATCATTAACTCATTTTTATTGCTTAGGAGATATTAGAATCATTACATTTATACTTTATTACTGAAAAGCTAAAATTAACAACTGAGGTGAAACTATAAGTTTATTATTAGTAAGCTTCTATTTTATGGACTTAGCACTTTTGGGGCCTTTACGGCTCCATAATCATAGTCCTTTTACAGGCTGTTGATTCTATGCAAATGCATGCAAATTACAACATCCACCTTTTCGAGACCGCGAAGCACGTGTCTTTTCTCTGTGGTGCTAAGATTTAATTTCTGTACAACAGTGATACAAGATCACACATAAACACATTTAAAAACAAACTAGATGCAATTAAAGAGAGAGACCAAAAATTACTGGTAAAGATATATTTGTAGTTACATGATAATTATTCATCAGTGCTTGAATCTATAGTGAGTTATTCAGACTATAATTTTTCAAATCATTTTTAATGATTACTCAAGTCATTACAATTTTGTATGTTTAGCAATATGTAGTGGGTTTTTTCTCTCCGAATTTTAACAAATTGTAAATATGTCTATGTTCTTTATATAGATTTTATTTTTCATTTCTATTGTAATATACTAAGTATTTTTAACAATAAAATTTCCTTTTTAAACTAAAAAAATTAACAATTACTTTATTACATAATATAAATAAATGATAAAAGCGAGTAATAACAATAAAATATCTAATAAATAGTACTATTTGTTTCCTAAATCTAATTTGAATTTGGGATATAATAAGAGCGTTATCAGACAATATTGTGAAGCCACTAACATTAAATAGGAATAGATTGTTTATTGTTTCAAAACTAATCCTCAATTTAATTCTGAAGAATAATAATTATCATTATCATAAAAGATAAATATATTATAGTCATTCTTAATTAGTTTGTTTCCCTAACTAATCAATTATTAATCAACCTCATTTAATATTTCTGAAGAAGTTTTCACTCTTTTTAAAAGAAGCAAGTACAAATTATTGCTTAGCACACCTAGATGATCTTTACCACATTGAGCTTATTTATTTCGCCTCAAGATACTTTACTAGATTCAATTACAGGTTTAAACATTACAAGTGCTACTCTGCTAACAAAATATTATTAGATTATTAGGCTGCCATGTTGCATATTATATAACAGTGAAAAATTATTACTAACATATAAGAGCGATGCATAAAATATTCCTTACAGATTTACTCATCTACTTTAATATGATTAACTTTATTTTAATGTTGATGTTTAAACTTAAGAACTCATAAAACATACAATAATTGATTACTTTTATACAACCTAAACCTAAGGAAAATCACATTTAATTCCATTCCATATCACAAATAATAATATTAAATAAAATATTACTTTTACATGGCATAGTAATATCTGAAAAACTCTATTACATTAATAATATAAAAACAATAATAATAATCATTACCATCAACCATTATCAATCCACTGCAAGATGAAAGTCTCTCAAAGTTCAATCCATCTTCTCTGATCTTAGTTTTTTTTCTCCACACCATCCATGCACACTTTCTTATTTCATCCGGCCATCTCACACATGGTACTCTTTCTGGGTCTTTTACCATCTTTTGGACTCCAGTTTAAGATTTTAATTGTCCATCTATTATCATCTCTTCTAGCAATATGTCCAGCTCAAATCCACTTCAGTCTTTTCATTTTTTCAATGAGGTCAGTAACACCTGCTGTTCTCTTACCCATATATTGTGTTTTTGATATCTTCTTGTTATTCCCAACATGCATCTTTCCATACTTTTTGAGTGGTCTAAAGTCTTTGTATTGCTCTTCAATTATTATTATAATAATCACAACAACAACTGATTACAAAAAAAACAATTATCAAAAATCCAGTAAATAATTATCTAATCGATGTGATAATTTAAAATTTATCTTACTAAAATATTTACACTTGAAAAATTTCAGAGTTCTTTAGAAATTTACAAATTTTTTTAAAATAACGGCACCACAGATGATGTAAAGCACAAGTAATATCGTTTTGTAATATAAGTATTTATGGACGTAGAAAAAACATTAATAAATTCCATTTATCATACTTATTGATTCAAGGTAAGTAATCCATTTTAAGATTGCTTATCACTTGGTTATTTATTATATTTAATATTTACTTTGATAATTCACAATTCAGAAGTGGTATTTAAATATTTTGTTTTCTTAATCCAATATCCACTGAATGTTATTTAAATATAGAGCACTAATAATCCATAAGGCAGTTCTTTAAGCACTGCATACAAATTCATAATTTATTCCATGCAATGATTTAATTCAATTAAACAAATGGTATATTTTTATCCAAAAGATTAGCATTTATTATTTCTTTAATTTCAGAAATAATAATCTATTCATTTATAGGTCTCTAATCCAGGATGCCAGTAATTCTGATCATATCTCTGATAGAACAAATACTTTAACATCCATAACAAATGAATTTTATTACTTTCTGGATCAAAATTTGTTTCTCTAAGCAACAAGCTTATGGAGAGATATTTGACTTGAAAAAAATATTGTTTAATGTTATTTCCTTGCATAATTAAAGACAAGACTCTTTACAACACTGAGACAACTATGCATCCTTTCTTGTAGTGAAGAACTTAATTATGTTTATAATAATTTGAAATATATCATGCTATCTATTTAAAATCAATAAATATAAATTTTTCAATTATATTAGCTATTTACCAATACTTTCAATTGAATAAATTCAGTGATTTATTTTTGAAATAATGAGACAGCATTCCATATGTCAATGTGTCCATTTTCTCACTATCAGTTGATTACAATAAATGAGATTTCTTGAAATAAAGAATTAATGAATTAATCACTGTTTTTGTTGTGTGTTATTCATTTTTCTCCTAGAATGAGGGAAACAGGCATTTTCCTAGCAAAGGCAATTGCCAAACTATTTAGTCTACCTGTCCATCTTGTAGATGGCAGG
Source organism: Epiperipatus broadwayi (assembly GCA_028023455.1). NCBI lineage: Eukaryota > Metazoa > Onychophora > Udeonychophora > Euonychophora > Peripatidae > Epiperipatus > Epiperipatus broadwayi. The sequence goes on from JAQFVV010006229.1 coordinate 1,026,422, forward strand.
CAAAATGGCTATTTAAAAATTTGATACTGTTTATGTTCTGAATGCTATGAAAATTTATAAAGACTGTCTGGATTTTCCAAACATAAGCTTTTATACCAGTCATCACATGATGTCTGGTTTACAGAATATTCCCCATCATGCATTGAGTTTCTTTGCTTGTAAAATATTGGAAACAGTCATCATGGTTACTGCTGAGTAAAATATTAGAGTTAAAATTTTTTGAGCCAAGACTGTAAAACTTTAGAAACACCATTTAAAAAAGAAATAAAAATAATAATAATAATTTTAATTTTTAATTGTTTCTTATTTCCAGGTTGTAAAATAATTTTGCAAATATTTATTTAAAATAAATAAATCATAAATCTTAATAGTCCTCAGAATTTTATTCAATCAATTTTTTAATTAACCTGTTAGTGAATATCATTAAATAAATGTACTAGCAAACTAAATCAATCTTTGCTAAATAAAAAATGAAACATGTCAGCTTCCTCACACACACAAACTCAAAATTTAAAAAAAATTTAAAAGCTGTTCTATCCCTTATTAAAATATTTTAATGTTGTAAGATTGGGTTTATAATTTTATTTTATAATTTTAGTTTTTAAAATATTTGTTTTATTTGTGTGTGCACTTCTTTTGAATTATACAATTTGATAACTATATTTCTTAATAAATTTAACAACAAAATATGAACGAATCTGCTTGGAAAGCTATTCAAAATGTTTTACAAAATTATATATTTCTCTTAAACATCAGAATGAGAGACTATTAAACATAATTTTGATTATATTTTCTATACAACAATGACAGTGATGAATGTATTTGTTTAACTATAAAAATAAAAGTCAATAAAATGTTTAGACTTAAACATTATAATAGACAAATTATAATGATATATATATATATATATATATATATATATATATTATAATTCAATGACTGTATATATTATATATATATATATATATATATATATATATATTATAATTCAATGACTGTATATCTTCAAATCAATATACATAATCTTGTAATTGAAAATTTATAAATACAGTAATTAGATATATGTAAAGTATAACTTTAAAAATTTTATCCACTTAGAAGTGCTTTCAACTATCCTTGTAGTCTTTGTCAACTAACATTTTGAAAGGCTAACCTTCCCACAATTTCATGATCTTAACATTTTCTACCTGTCTGTTAATTAAATCTTTTTGTATATGTATATTAGCATAGCTTCCTTTATTTTTCTTAACAAAAAAAATAAAATTAAAAAAATAAATAAAGGAATCTATTCTAATATACAAATGCAAATAAGACTTAATTAACAGATAGGCAGCAAACATTAAGATCACAGAATTGTGGGAAGGTTAGCCTTTTGTTAGTTGACAAAGACTACGAGGATAGTTGAAAGTGCTCTTAAGTGGATAAAAAAAATTTAAAGTTATACTTTACATATATCTAATTACTGTATTTATAAATATTCTATTATAAGATTATATATATATATATATATATATATATATATGCCACATGTATCTTAGATATACTGATATTTGGCATTGTTTAAATTAAATATGATTCTTCTAAATCTAATGTTGTTAATTTCCTAGTCAATTATGGCAACAATTTTTTTTATAAATATGTATATGATAACCTGGATATGAAAGGTAGAATCAGTTATTTTGTGAGATTTATAAAAAAAATCAGTTACAAAGATGAAGTATTTTATTAACCATTGTTATAGCATTTAAACTATCTTCAATAGAGATCCTTTATCTTATTTGGTGGTTTGAGACAAGTAAAAATGCAATGTTTGTTATTATATCATAATTAACATTGTGAAGGCAATACTTTTAAAAAATATGCATTAATAAAAAAATAGTAATTCTTTATAAATGCAATTAGAATCCATTTTGTCATTAATATATCTTAATATTTATGTGACTATTTATCATGAGTGTTTGTAGTTTTGCAGTTAACACACAGCAAATAATAATAATAAAAGTATTTATTATTATTATTATTATTATTATTATTATTATTATTATTATTATTATTATTATTATTATTATTATTATTATTATTATTATTATTATTATTATTATTATTATTATTATTATTATTATTATTATTATTATTATTATTATTATTATTATTATTATTATTATTATTATTATTATTATTATTATTATTATTATTATTATTATTATTATTAGGTTTCAACAATAGTAAACTTTATTGATCCTTTTAGTTACATAGTATTACAATGCCATAGCAAGATACATGTTGAATCTTATTATTGTCAGTTCAATTTCAAGTGCTACAATATTCATTTTTTTTTAAAGTACATATCTATATGGGTAATTTTACATGATTCTATCCACTTTAGCAATGTTAATTAATGACATTATTGCCCAATAGGAGCATAATCTGGACCATGCTTTCTTTAATTTTGTTCTTTATAACTTTTCTGTTTGTCTGAGCAGGGAACAAGTAGCTGCATAAATATATGGGCTGGTGATTTGCTTGTCTCTAACTTGCATTTTATTCAACTTATTTTCAAATGTGGCTGGATGCCTTCTGGGATTATTACCCAATACGAACACACACCTAGTGCACCAAAGTGCATATAGGACAAATGTTAAGGCCCTTATGGCTGGTATAGACCTACCTTTGTAATTTGACATTATTTGCATCATTGTAGTATTTTTTTGTCTGTATTTGCCCTGCATAATGCATCTTGTCTGCTCCAAGGCCTTGCAGTTGAAAATTATATGCTGTAAAGTCTCCTCAGCCATATGGCAAAGGCCACAGAATGGATCAACTGACCTGTACATTCTTCTGTGATGTAAAAAAAATTTGGTAGGTAAAGCGTTTAAATTCATTTTGATTATAAAATCTAGGAACTTAGGTTCTAGTTGCCATTTTCTGTATTGCTTGATCAGATATTTGTTGCCTATTTCTAGTATTGATGGGATCTCCTCATTATAATTATTTTGATGTATAAATTTATATATTTCCCAGTATTTATATTTTTGGTCCAATTGATCTGGAATTGTTTTTTCTCTCCTGCATTGGTAGATGGTGATTGCTAAAAAACAATATTTGGAGGAGGCCTATCTGTAGGTGTTATCTGCTCTAAGTGTCTTAATTTAGGAAATTGAGTGAGTATAGCAATTATAGCATTCCTTGTTTTGAATGTTTGAAATGTTTGTAAGCTATGCAATCACAGTCCATTTGCTATAAGAGGGTGATTCAGTTTTGCCATTGAAATTGCCACCATCTTTTTCCCCCAGATGAGCTTGCAACATATGGAATTAATGCATGCCATAAATTTTTTTGAAAATTCAACTACAGGCATGTAATATGTTATCTTGGTTATTATAAGTTTGTTAATCAGTTGCACCTTTGCATATATGAACAAATATGCCTTTGAGAGTGATTAATCTATATGTTTGACTTCCTCTTTGAGCTTGGCTTGTATCTGACATCTCATTCCAATGGCCCCTAGAAAAAAGGAAACCTAGGAATGGAGCTGGTTTTGCTCAATACATTGGTCCACATGGCTTTCCAGTGAGTAGCATTATTATTATTATTATTATTATTATTATTATTATTATTATTATTATTATTATTATTATTATTATTATTATTATTATTATTATTATTATTATTATTATTATTATTATTATTATTATTGTTGTTGTTGTTGTTGTTAATATTATTTTTATTATTACTACTACTATTAATACTACTATTATTGTTGTTGTTGTTATTATTATTAATAATATTATTATTATTTTTATTATTAATTCTATTACTGATACTATCATTGTTGTTGTTATTATTATTATTATTATTATTATTTTAAAATTCAATTATAATCTTATTATGTTTATTCTTCAATAATGAAGTCTTGCGAATATTTATTGTTTTGATGTGGGATTTACAAGGAGTTCGGCATAAAATATAATCGGTTTTGAAAGGATATATATTTCACATAACAATACATTGCTTGCAGGCTGAGTGATGAAAAGATATGCACCTTCCATAAGTTGTTTTCTGTTATTTTTTAGCAAACAAAACATTATAGAACAGAAAAGAAGGCTTTCAGTTATTAAAATTATTAATCTTCATGTTTTTATAAATTCATACTATAAAAATTAATTTCGATAGGAAATGAAAAATATCTCATTACAAAAACATGTTTATTAATTTAACTTTAATTCAAGCATGTTTTATTTTTAATACACATATAAATAATAAATATTTTCATTATTCTTCATCATCATCATTTTTATCTTTATTAATTTACAGTAGGATAAAGGAATCTTCAATTTTAATCTAGTTTCTCTGATATCTATCTTTTCTTCTCCATATCAAACCAGAAAAGTTTCATATTTCACCCATCCATCTTACGTGTGGTCTCTTTCGAGCTCTTTTTCAATTTTCATTAATCCTTTTCTCTACATACATACAAAGTCAAATGCGTGCTTACAAATCATACCACTGATCTTTACAATATATTTTATCATTAGATTAGCAGTTTATTCATATAACTATATATTTTTACAGACAGAATATTGACAACGTATATATTTACTTATTAAAATACATGCATATATATATACGTTTTATCGTGACATTTTTTTTTTTTGATCATTACTACTGTCAAAATAAAAAATTAAGCTTCTAAATATATTAACTGTTTATATTTTATTTTATAATAAAGTTCTGAAGTTTGAAAGTCTTTTGAAATTTTAGATTTGACGTGCGCTGTAGTCTAATATAGATAAATGAGTTCTTTATTAATGACGAATTTTGCATTGATTACAATGGCCTCATAAACACCATGGCTAAGTAATGATGTCCAATCATAAGCTCATCAGTCGCTCAAACTTTTTATTGCTTTAATTGCTCATTAACTTTAATCTTTTGTATAGTAAAGGCTAAATATAAGTTTAATGGACTTGCAAAAATTGTTGAAAATGAAAAATGATTTGTACCTATGTATAAAAAAATATACATATATATTCCAAAATTTTAATTTTTATTGCGTTCTCAACCTATCTACTTTACCATAATTTATCTTATGGATTTAGCAAATGACATTATTTATAATTAGCTAATTTATTAAATGTATATAAATATATGTAAAACAAATAAAATATATGTTAATTAAAAAATATTGTAATAACAATATAAATAAATATAATGGCAATTGAGGAGGATTAAGTAATTAACCAAAAGTACTTCTGGGATTGAAAGACTATATATTTATATTTAATTACCATTATATTTATGATTTATATTGTTATTATATATATATGTTAAGTACTCTGCAGACAAATAAATAATATGTTATTCTGCTGAGTAATATAATATAATAATTATCACTCTTAATTGCTGCACTTATAATCAATTAATTATTTGGTGAGCTATTGAAAACATACATATATATATATATTCAAATTTTATTCTTATTTCAGTGCATATTTTATTTTAGTTCAAGTACATTACAAACATTTCTTAGCCTTAAAGGCAGCCTCTGTCATTCTGGATGCATATTTAAAATACATAATTCACTTTTTTCAAGTGAGTAAGACATATTTTGCTCATATTTTAATTTTAACATTATATATTCGTTTGTTTTGGTTATATATATATGTATTTCAAACATCTATTCCATCATAATTTTTTTAACCAGGTAACTAAATACATGTAAAAAAGATAAATGATTCCCAAGACGTATATTTCATCAGATGGCACAGTTCACAATCTCTTATACATATTTTCATCGTTTGTTTTGGATTTTATACATAGCAATTTATTATAATGTAATTTTACAACATGGCCACAAACAACTTTATAATATTATATTAATGTTTATTAATGATCAATCATCAAACTAGAGATTATCTCTAATCTAAATATACACTTTAAAACTCAATTAATATGTGCGTAGTTTTTAGAAGTATTAATACCGAGTTTTCTTGCCATGATGACAATTTTGATAACTTTCATTATATCATTCTCACACAAAGAAGGGACTGGATTTTATCACATTATACATACTAGCCAAAATAGAAAAAAAAAGAACTTTTATTAAAATTTTTTCACAACCATGGCTTTTTTTGTTAACAAATAGATTTTTTTAAGCGGAAGTCAACAGGATACATGCACTATATATATATATATATAAATCATTAAAACCCAGTCAACACTTAGAAAATCCCAATATAGATAAAAATCAACAATTTCAAACTGTTGTCAAGGTAAACTTTTTTGTATATACATACAAAACAAAGTATTTTCTCCCATCATTCATTTCAAAAGCCAACTTCTTTTAACATCAAGGGTTGTCTTCATGAGATTACTGGCCTTAGATTCTAAAAAATTTATCATTAAAATTTCCTTTACACTTTTTATATTTCATCTTTTTCATAAAAAATAACCTCTGCATTATCAAAAAAAAATTTTGGCCTGTAATTAGTCAGTACACAAAGCTGAGTTATATATATATTTAACTCTACTCTTATGAACTTTAATTCTTTCATTAAGACTTAATTGCATTTCCTTATATAAATTTAGTAACAACTGCAAGGAATCTTATAAATTACATCAGGAATTGATTTACTATCAATTGACTGTTTTTAACTATTTAGTAATGAATTTAAATCAAGAACATTCTTCCAGGCCATTTATACCATCAAATAAGAAAAACTATTCTTATAAATCAATTTATAAACTGATGAATTAAATGGTAAAAAATAAATCCTTTATTCTCACTAACGATTAAATATTTATTATTATCAGAATTATAGATATTTTTATTATATATGACGTTATTTGACAATGGAAGGATTATATTTTATTAAAAAAATGAAATAAGATTAAAAGTAAAAAAGTTCTGATGATAAATTTTCTTGAATCTGAGGCCAGCAATCTCATGAACATATCTTCTGATGTTAAGGGAAGCGAGTTTTTAGAATGAATGATGGGAAGACTATTTTAATATGTATATATATGTCATATGTATCCTGTTAAATTTCACTTGAAACTGTCTATTTGTTAATAGATGAAACTAGGGTTGTGGAAAAATTTTAGTAAAAAAAATTTCTTTGACTAGTATTGTATTACACATGATTTTCTATTTTATTTATAATTACTGGCATAGTGGTAGATGGTATATATATATATATATATATATATCCGATCTTTTTTAATATGTATATATATATATATATATATATATATATATATATCATTAAAAACAGTCAAGACATTAGACAATTCCAGTATCAATAACAATCGACAATCTCAAACTGTTATCAAGGCAACCTCCTTTTAACAATAAAGATGGAATCACACCTTTATTATTGGTCCAGTATATTTATATAGACACTAAAGATTGCAACTTGGCCACAAAGATTGAACTTTTTGATAAGATGGAATCACACCTTTATTATTGGTCCAGTATATTTATATAGATACTAAAGATTGCAACTTGGCCACAAAGATTGAACTTTTTGATACAAAAAATTGATTGTTATTGATAATGGAATGTGATAATGGAATGGTCTAAATGTTGACTGGTTTAATCATTACTTATAAATCCATTTCGCCTGGAACATTATTACACACATGCATATATATATAGATATATATATATGATTTATTTTTTATATATATATATATATATATATATATATATATATATATAATAAAACAAATCATAAATTTCTAGCATCCCAGTGCTCCACTGAGGTGAGTCATAAGCTCAAAACCAGTTGGTCTGGAGATAGGGACATTTAGATAGAGATTTTGAAGTCTTTCTCTTTTGGCACTTATAAAAAAAAGCTTGATTAGAGCTATTGGTAAGCTCCATCTAATGATCATATATATGTATATATATATATAGATATAATATTTAAATACAAGTATATTTTCCATAATCAACTTAATGTAATTAGAAGAGATTTGAATTCAAACTCAACCAATGCACATGACAACATACATGTGAAAAAGATAAATTACTTCTAATATACATATTTCATGCTAAACCAGCAGTCATATTTTGGCTCAGGTCATCATCTTCCACACATATATGCAATATGCAATCAGAACTCATTTTATATAGATAGGAAATCTTCAAACTTTAATGGACAGGATTAAATATTCTTCAACACCCAACTGTGATTTTCAATGATATTGATGGCTGAAGTGTTGTACAATGAAGAATATTGAAGCTTGTTCATTAAAGTTTGAAGATTTGCTATCTTAATATGAACTGAGTTCTGATTATACATATGTGTGGTAGATGATAATGTGGACCAACTTATAAGTGCTCATTCAGCATGTAATACATATATGGTAGAACATTTATCTTTTTCACATGTATGTGATCATGTGTATTGGTTGTATAAGATAGAGTAAATAGCTGCAGGGAGCTTGAAAGTCTAAGTTCAATTCCCTTCTAATATATATATATATATATCTTCATAGTATCATAGTATTATTTCCGGGAGCTTGTGTTTTAGATCTAGTTTCCTAATCCTGTCCTTCACTGACGATAGCAAATAGCTTGAAATCATGATATGAAGGTGGAAATTAAGTTTGAGATAGTGAAATACTCACTCTGACGTTTATGTAAACAAATGCTTGAAGGTGTTTTTGGTATAACGCCATCTATAGTCATAAATACAAGCCTATGCAAGTTTTTAACTTGTGTTTTTTGTTTTTCATAAATGTACCTTTGAGGTCTTTCTTGCAATGATATATACTGCAGAGACTTCTACTATGTGGTGATGCTGAACTGATATCAGACCCATGTAGCTATCTGGCATGCGATGCTGAGTTTGAAGACATTACGTGTCTAAAAGATTCACGCTTGCAAGCTGAATAGAAACTGTTTCTTAAACACTCAGAGTTTGTGTTTTAGATCTAGTTTCTTAATCCTGTCCTTCACTGACAATAGAAAATAGCTTGAAATCATGATATGAAGGTGGAAATTAAGTTAGAGATAGTGAAATACTCGCTCTGACATTTATGTAAACAAACGCTTGAAGGTGTTTTTGGTATAACACCATCTATAGTCATAAATACAAGCATATGCAAGTTTTTAACTTGTGTTTTTTGTTTTTCATAAATGTACCTTTGAGGTCTTTCTTGCAATGATATATACTGCAGAGACTTCTACTATGTGGTGATGCTGAACTGATATCAGACCCATGTAGCTATCTGGCATGCGATGCTGAGTTTGAAGACATTACATGTCTAAAAGATTCACGCTTGCAAGCTGAATAGAAACTGTTTCTTAAACGCTCAGAGTTTGTGTTTTAGATCTAGTTTCTTAATCCTGTCCTTCACTGACGATAGCAAATAGCTTGAAATCATGATATGAAGGTGGAAATTAAGTTAGAGATAGTGAAATACTCGCTCTGACGTTTATGTAAACAAATGCTTGAAGGTGTTTTTGGTATAACGCCATCTATAGTCATAAATACAAGCGTATGCAAGTTTTTAACTTGTGTTTTTTGTTTTTCATATATATATATTATAACAAATGATCTTCACACACTAGTTATGCATATATTTGTCAAGCATATAATCTGAGGTTCAAGTTCAAGAAAGATGAAATTTTCGAACGTTTAAAATAGACTTTTGAGTTTTTCAGTTATGCTTATTATGTTGGTCAATTGTTTATTATAAATCATTCACTGTTAAATAGAGTATTTAATAAATTTTAGCTATAGGATAAAATAAGTATAGAAATAGATCTTGATAAACCTAATAAAAAATACTTTATACTTCATTGTTTTTTTTTGAAAAATATATAGGAAATATTTTTATATGGTTATTAAATGTCTGTTAGCATATATATATATTATAATGAAATAAAACGTTTCCCTACAGTTTTAGACAACATTTTATAACTGACACACAAAAAAATGATGATGAAATAACTCTTATTGCCATTAAATTTACAGTGTCATTTATAATAGGATAAAAATAAAAGTAACTCATTTTTTAATTTACCACAGATTTGGGAACTATTTGTAACAAATAGGGTAACAAAACCATGATAGTGTGATCCTGTTTAATTATACTCACAAACTGTGGCGTTATATGTGACGGAATAAATATGTACATATGCTAACCTCTGTTATAGCCCCAATGACATAGGCTGTATTTGTAACGGATCGAAAAATATACAATGGGAAATAATATTTCTAATATAACCTAAGTAAAATACACTTCAGACATTGATCACCCTATGTAACAGAATTAAAATGAGTCATAAAGTTGGACATCATTTATAACTGAATAAAATATAAATCAAATAAAAATAATATTAATTTCATAAGGTCTGTAAATAATAATATTGTTCATAACAGAATAAATATAATATACTAAACTAAATGATAACCAATCAATAACTAATTATTCAGTGTTTAATATAATGCTTTATTTAATCACATGTTCCCACTGTCAGTTATATTAAAACAAACCATGATGTCAATCGTTAATAGCATCATTGGTTCAAACAGCATTTAAAATAAATGGAAAACAAACAAGTTCTTTAGTACAAATACCCTAAATATAAACCTTACTTAATATAGATTAATGTAATGCGATTAAATCAAATATCATTAGTCCTAAACAATGATATATTCTTAAGATAAATTTCACTTATAATTAAATGAAACCAATAATAAATCATTAAACAACTAAATTTTAATATAACTAACGAATGAAATATTGCTTATAATAATTTAAATGTATAATAAAATTTAAGGATATTCATATCTAAATAAAGTAATTCATGAATGATTAAGATGACGGCTTTGTTATATCCTGTAAGTTTACAATATTCATAATATCTAAATAGATATATGAACCAATAATTAATTTTAAATCTTAGTTTAATAAAATGATAAGTAATACTAACTTATCTCTACTACATTTTTATATTAATTTACCATTACGAATTACACTATTTATTACCAAGATAAAAGACGATAAAATGATAAATAATAAATTATACTAACTCAACATATATTGATCTTATTCTTGCTCATTAATCCAGTTAAAATAAAATGAAATGTTCAACAAGGATGTAATATTAATAAGCCTATTAAAAAATTTTAAATCTACAGTATCCAGTCATACCAGTATATAAAAGAAACAGTAGATTTCTATTGGATATTTACTTAAGTACAATCAAATAATCACATCAATTTGTTTTAAATTTCCTATAACTAAATTATTAAAACTGTACATTATAACAATCAAAACAGATCAACAGAAATTAACTCTCTCATTGCTCTATCCACTAATCCACATCAACAGCTTTAGATCACTGGAAATCGGCCACTTTTTGCATTACAGTACTGTTTTTATGCTTGTTTGAAAGCTTTCAAAAAGTCCCTTAAAATACTGCCCTCTCTCGAATTATTTTACAAGTAAAAAATCAATATATGTGATGTTAAAAGTCTAACAAAAGGAGGGGGCAGTCCATTCTAAATGCTGATTGGCTGATGATTATTTGGTCAAAAAAGATCACCGATAAATAATTTTCACTGATGAAACTGAAAATATATGTTTTAGAGTGTTTGTTTTTTATTATTTTTCGTACATATTAAAAATTATTTTCATAAAATATGCTGAAAATATAGTTATTTTCCAAAAATAGTTAGATTTTATTAAAAAAAAAATATACTATACACAAATGTAAATTGAAAAAGAAACCAGTGATTAGCAACAATTTTGACATTTTGTCAAAAGTTTAAGTTGCCCGAAGCTGTTTATTTCATTTTCAAAGAAAAATTAATGTTTTAGAATATTTTTCTAGCATTTATTTACATATTATAATGTATTTTGGTAAAATATGCTGAAAATATAATTATTTTTACAAAAATGGTAAGATTTTACTAAAAAAATTCTTAACTTTTATAATAACCTAAATTGAAGAGGGAAATCAATGACATTTGCATCACTTATAATTTGCTAAGATTTTTTTTTTATTTTTTCCGCTATCGAATATTTTTATAATTATAAATAAAAATGTATTTTTAAAAAAACTTTTGTTTACACTCATAATCTGACAAATTATTAATATACTTTTTACAAATGAAACTAAAATGAATATAATATTAAAAGTTGAATATATTTTTACAGTTAGGTTTGTTAATTGACCAATCAAAACTTTAGAATTTTAATTCACTCAGCCAATAGTAAATTGTACAACTAAGAGCAGTTGAATAGTTAATAGCTTTTATTATAATCAAATAAAAATATTAAAATTTACTAATTAATTGGATTAATGATTTAATTCAATTAAATTTAAATGTAAGTAATGCAAATCATTCTGACTCATAACAAAAGAAAAAATACTACTATTAGCATTATTAAAATGGAAGACAATCTCTGATAATGTGCTATTTCTTAAATATTATAAATTTCCACACATTCTCCTGCCAGTAAGAGTTTAAAAAACTTAAGTGAATTACTAAAGTTTAGAGTGTACATTCTATATACACTAACTCTTACAGACTATGTTTAAATTACACAATAAATCAGGCACACAATTGACTCAAGCCCTGATTTAAGCATTGTCTGTATGAGTTAGTGTATATAGAATGTACACTCTAAACTTAAATGCTTCACTTAAGTCTTTTTTATTCTTACTGGCAGGCAAGTGCATGGAAACGTATAATATATATGAAATAGTGCATTATTATAAATTGACTTTCATTTTAATAATTTCAAAGTTTCTGTGCTTTATAATAATAGATTTACATTTATAAGTCATGTTTGTCTAATCATAGGTTGTTAAAAATGAGAAACTGTTTTTTTCCTGTGATGGGTTAAATAGCCTTATACAATTGAATATTTGATTATAACATCAAGCAAACAATTGACTGAAGCCCTGATTAAGCATTGTCTGTAAGAGTTGGTGTATATAGAATGTACACTTTAAACTTAAATGATTCACTTAAGTTTTTTAAACTCTTATGGGTGGGCAATTGCATGGGATTTATAGTATTTAAGAATTAGCACATTATCGGAGATTGACTTCCATTTGAAAAATTTCAAAGTTTTCAGTGCTTTATAATAATAGATTTACTATTAGAATTATAAATGAATAAGATTAAGATCCTAATGATCAAGCATGAACTCAATATAGTACTTATCTATCCGATAATAATTTAGATGCACCAAGCAAATATTTGATATAATTACCACATAAAGTTTATGTCTAATAACTATAAAATTCAATACAAAAAACAACAACAATATAACCATACTCACCTACTAATATTCACATTTAATTTCTGGTTATGAACTATAGTTATTTGAAAGAAATTTTAAGATATAGACAGTTTATTTGATCTTACTTGAATGTTATGAACCTTTGTGCTGTCAAAAATTCTGGTTTGTCAAGTGAGTTAAAGTTCTAAACTTTTGCTTGGTCAATTATAAAATCAGCAGTAAAATATATTTGCCATTTAATATTATATATGTTTTAGTTTACTTTCTAAAAGCAAATTAATAATTTGTCAAAGTTTTTTCAAAAATAAATTTCTATTTATAATTTTAAAAATATTCTATAGCAATGAACTTAAAAAGAACGTTTGTAATATATTAGAAAATGTTGTGTACGTCATTGATTTCTTTCTCAATATATGTTTGTGTAAAAGTAATTTTTACTAAAATCTTAACTATTTTCCTAAAATAAATATATTTCCAGCATATTTTATCAAAATAATTTATAATATGTAAAAAATACAATACTCTAAAATATACATTTTCATTTTAAATATCAAAACAAAGAACTTGGAGCTGTCAAAATTGTTGACAAGTGCTCTCTTTTGTTGACAATAAAAAACAAGCAATTAGTGCATTGGAAACTCTACCTTCTCCCATCGTTCTAGCCTCAAATTTAAATATTATTGATTTTTTACTTGTAAAATAATTCTAGAGAGGGCAGAATCTTATGGTACCTTTTAAGTTTTAAAATGAGTGTAAATTTGCTACAATAATATAAAAATTACCGGTTTTTTAGCCAATTTGATTATAATTGAAGCAGATGGCTGAAGGATTAATATGAATTTAAGAAAACAAAATAAATATTTATTGTGATAAAATCTGTTTAAACATCCAAGATACATGATATATTTGAAGTTAACTTATAATCACTAAGTAAAAAAATGAATATGTTTAAATATTAAAATAGCAATTGCTGTACCACTAGATCTTAATTTAAACTTAGCAAAACATAGCTTTCTCATATTTCAGTATGCAAATAGATCACTATTAACTTAACTATATATTATTTGTCAATAAATAATTTTACATTATAAATGAAGATAAGCAAAAATATACAAATATAAATAAACAACCTGAATGTAAGTTTTTAAATACTGTATTCTCAATATGGCATCACAGTTCCCAATGTCTATATTTCAAACTGCTAAACCAATAGCATGTCCTTATTCCACAGAAAACTTTTAAATTCAAAGTACATTTTGTTGATTTGGATATTGTATGTATATATTCAAATTGTTTCTTTAAATAATAATTATTTGGTTCATATGATATTGCACATATAAGAATTATTTTATATTTACAATGATATGAAGATCTATCTTTTTATGAGAAAATACTATTTAAAAATGATATGAATGAGTAGATGCTAGCATTTATTTAAGATAATACATAGAAATTAAACTGATTCCTATCTAAAAAAAATGATTATTTTAATAAAATCACATAAGCAAGTAAATATGACTCTTATACACCTTGTGCTGCTTTTATTTTGTCTTCTAAATTTACATAACATTCATTTTAAAGGATAAAATATTCTGATGGTTTACATAATGAAGCAATTTTGTGCCTTTTTTTATAATAAGTTGCCCTGATCCATAGGGCAGACAATGATGTTTCTTATCCCTCCATTTTGTTAATTCAATTATTTACTTTTAAGGTAAATAATAAAAAAATCATATAAAAACATATGTGCTTCCATTCAAAGCAATAACAAGAAAAAATCTAGAATTAAAACTCAGTCCTATTTATAAGATTTTTTTATTGACAACAATGTAACTATGGTAATTGTCTATATTCACTCATTTAAGTAACTGTTTCACAAAAGTAAGCTGTGATAGTGTTGTCATATTTGACATTTTAGCCAGTATGATGGTGCTGTTATCACTATTTTTCTATGTTGATAGCAGAGTAAAACTCTCCATACAGTATTGCCACCTGTGCTAAACAGAGTAACCAATGGATGCCAGAAGGCTTGTGCATAAAATTCCTATCTAATGCCTACTCATCCAATATCCCCAGACTAGTTTCTGGCTTGTGGCCTTTGTCAGTGAGGAGCTTTGGATCTGAGAGCAATGCATCTAGATCTTAGGATCTAATGCAACCCTCTAGCAACCACCTTTTATTTCTACTTAACTACAAAACTATGAGAATGAAATTGAAAACACAAAAAATATTTTCAATCTAAGCTCAATAGCTTATATAGTCATATGGATCTGAACTCAGTTCAGCACCTAAACAGATCCAAAGCTCCTGACTGATGAAGGCTACAAGCCAGAAACTAGTCTGGAGATATTGGATGAGTAGGCATTAGATAGGGATTTTATGCACAAGCCTTCTGGCATCCATTGATTACTCTGTTTAGCACAGGTGGCAATACTGTATGGAGAGTTTTGCTCTGTTTATCAACAATTAATGTGGTAGTACAGGAAATGTGATCATGTGATGCTTAATGGTTTAACACCAATCTTGCCTAATAGGATAGTGGTGGCTATGGTTGTAAAAGAGCCAAAGACACCAAAATGTATGGGTGCTGAACTGTGTTCAGACCCATATGACTATATAAGCTATTGAGCTTAGATTGAAAATATTTTTTGTGTTTTCAATTTCATTCTCATAGTTTTGTAGTTAAGTAGAGATAAAAGGTGTTTGCTAGAGGGTTGCATTAGATCCTAAGATCTAGATGCAGTGCTCTCAGATCCAAAGCTCCTCGCTGACGAAAGCTATAAGCCAGAAACTAGTCTGGGAATATTGGATGAGTAGGCATTAGATAGGGATTTTATGCACAAGCCTTCTGGCATCCATTGATTACTCTGTTTAGCATAGGTGGCAATACCGTATGGAGAATTTTGCTCTGTTTATCAACAATTAGTGTGCTAGTATAGGAAATGTGATCATGTGATTTTTCTATGTTGTTTTAAAGTGTATTATATGTTAAATTCCACTATGTAACAGACTGCAACAATTTTTTCCAAGTCACATCCATTTTTAATGTATTGATTTTAAAAAAATTCCAAGAGATGTAAGCATTATAAGACCTTTATGGACTTTTGTCTGTAATTGATAGCACATTCTATTATTCTGTCAAAATGATAAAGGAGTTGGCAATTTGTGATTGGTTGATGCTTTAAATTTATTTTTCCTACAGCTAAATGTCATAAGAAATGTGTGTTTAGTAATTGTCAGTGATTATGATACAATATTTTTGTAAAAGACTTATTATTAACCAAAAACTATGTCATTATAGGGTAATTGTCTTTAAAAACATTTTATTTTTAAAAAGACATTTCTTAGAAAGTAAATGAAGTATGTTACAAGAACCAGAAATTACCACTGAAACAGCCATTAGATATTAAAAAATTGTTTTTGTTAAAACTATAAGTAAAATATTTTATTAACAATTAATAATTTATTAACTTTCAGATTTTTTTTTATGATAGCTAATTCTAAATAAACATAAGGTTCCAATATCTAATATTTTGTTTTTTAAACTGATTTGAATAGATATCAAGAAGCCAAAAATGTTTTCTTTTTGTTATCAGTAAGACCGTAAGTTGGATATTTATTTTCACAATTTTAAAATATTAATTTTTCATATTTTAGAATTTTAATTATTAAAAGGCTTAAATATTGACAATATAGTCTATAAATGAACGTTGTAATATACATAAAAAAGATTTAATTGCACAAAAATGAAATCAAATGTGGCATCATAGTAAAAATATTTATCACTAGAGTCTTTTCAAAAATTTTGGAGTCAAATTGACACTGAAAGAATTAGTCATTTCCAATATCAATCTTCTAATAAAAAATATTATTACACAATAATGCCAACAACAAAAAAAATCATTTCACATTTGTTACATATAATAAATATTTGCATTTTTCATGAACAAGTATTAATTTTTATTTCAACAAAATTAAACAATCTATATCACATTTTCAATATATTACATTGAAAAGATATTTTTATACATATACCCCAATACAATATTAAACAAATAAAAAGGTCAAATATATTTGAAATTTTACACATTTATTTGTAGTGTTTATAATTTACCATCATAAATTCAGTAACAAAAATGAAACATATAACAAAATAAAAATAATTTCATCCAAACCCATATATTTTATTATTCACATATTTATTAATCTTATAAAACAATTAATAATAATCAATTTTATGTTAATAATATTTTTGTCATAGCAACACCGTTAGTACTTCATAAATTAATATATATATCATCCAAAAATCAAACAAGAAAGAAAAAGAAATTATGACTGACATCCTACCACATACTGAAATACATCTCAAATTTCAGTAGCCACAATATATATATATATATATATATATATATATATATATATATTGAAACAGACCTTCAGTTTTTTTTTATATATACAAAGAAGCAATTCTCTATCAGAATATAAGAGGATTTAAACACTCAAGTTAATGGGAATCAGATATAACAATAGAATTTTAAAAACTTATTTTTTTGACTAATAATAGTCAAACTAAGTATCCAGCCATATTTCCTGACCATTATTTTTATGAACAAGTCAAAATATAGATACACTATATCTTTTAACACCATAGATAATATTTATTATTTTTAGATTGGGTTTAGATCCCTTTAAAGCTTTTTAAATGTTAACCCCTCATTTTACCCATTACTAGCTCAAAAGATAACCTGGCAATGCATCACAGGGTGTGAGTGTTAGCTATGTTTACTTAGATGTGGAATGAGAGAGAAAAATGGAAACTTAATATAAATAAAATAAAACCAAATTTATTTACAATATCTCTTCTTTTCAAGAAACTTAGAAATAAATCCAGTGCATAAAAGATATGCAGATATATTTATGCAAATATGTAATCATAAAAGAGAAAATTTATTTAATTATATTGTATTTAACTTACGAGCTTTGATATGCTTTTTTATAATACAAATTATTCACATAATTATTGTTTGACTATTAATATTTAAACAATAAATCAATTTTAAATTCGACATGCTTTAGCTTTCAAAAATATATTATGTTAAGAAAAGATAAAAAACGCATATTTAAAAAGAAAATAACATGTTAAAATTATTAACTGCACATTAATATTAATTTTAACATTTGCCATCAATATTATTATTTATTTTTAAAGGCCTTTTAATTTAAATAAAATTTCTCTTACCATAATATTTGATTATAATTTAATACTTTGTTAAATTATAGATTCAAATTTTCTTTAAAATTGATCCATAAGATAGTTATAAGGTTTTTGGATTTACTAGGTATACTTTTTCAAATCATTCTCCAGATAAGGCATTCATTATTAGGTAGGAAGCAGTTGTTTGAATGATGATGACAGATAGTAATAAGACTTTATTTTCAATGATTAATGCAAGTAAAAGGAATCTCTTTTCAAACTGGAGCGTGTAGAAGACTGGAATTCAGGTCTGATCATTGCACTAACTAGATTTTTAGCCCATAAGAATGATATTTTCCGCTAATGCATAGTGTACTATTTTAGTTACATTGCTAAACTTTACAAATTATCTCTATCATTGTAAGCAGCTTAATTTTATAATGCTGCTTCACAAAGTTATTTACTGCTTAATTAACTGAAACATACATGCTTATTATATACCTGTGTCTATATATGTAATATATAGGGTATATGAGCACAGACTTTCACATGACCCACCCCACACTATCTCATAACACTGATACGCTTGAACACATATATGTTGAAAAGATAAATAATCACCAATATAAGTATTTCATGCTAAACCAGCAATCATCAGTTGGTCCAGATTACCATCTCTACACATATATGCTATAAGTGCTCAGATATATATTAAGATAGCCAAACCTCATACTCTAATGGACAGGCTTCAATCTACTCCACACTCCAACTCTTCAACCATCCATCCAATTAATAATCTGATGATGGAATGCTCAAAGGCCACTTTGAGACTGAGATTCTTGTCACATCCATGTTGACCTAAGGTCAATCTGACCTCTCATGAAAAGTCCTTCACAATGAAGATATTATGATGTAAGCAAAAAAATGTTCCTTCAGACGCTTCCTCTCTAATCATACCAAAAACAAAACTAGTGTCTCTCACAACTTTTTTCTTTTACAAACATTCAGATTACATGCAGAAAATGTGAGGTTTTATTTATTATTTTACATTAATCTAAACAAACAAGTTAATAATATTTGTTTAAATCACATGTTGTTAAAAATTGGTAATAATTGAAAGTTTGCAAGTCTTTCACATGTGCAATTATCTCTCAGATTGCCAATCAGATTTTAAACAGCTGTCTTAAGAGCGATCAGCTGTTTAAAATCTGATTGGCTGTCTGAGAGATAATTGCACATGTGAAAGACTTGCAAACTTTCAATTATTACCAATTTTTAAAAACATGTGATTTAGACAAATATTATTTACATACATTGCTGATAAATTATATTAACAGCTAGAAAATTGTGGTGTAGTAAATCTGAGATTTTGCATGGTAATATCTTAAATTAATAACACAATGAATGATAAGTGTATATGTTTATATATTCAAGATTTCAGGCCAAGATGCTTAAAACTGGCTTATATATGTAAATAGTTAAGTTGAGAAAAGATTGGTATCATCCTTTTCTTGTCAAAATCTCTGTCATGTGTTGAAGCCTGATCGCTCTTAAGACAACTGTTTAAAATCTGATTGGCTGTCTGAGAGATAATTGTGCATGTGAAAGACTTGCAAATTTTCAATTATTACTAAACAAACAAGCCAAAAAAACATTTACATTTTTTTTTCTCTTTTTTTAAAAAAATGTATTTATTTAGAGTGTGGTTATAAAGAAAACTTATAAGGTCATATATATTCATATATAATAAAAATATAAATTATAATGGTGATATTATATATAAACTATAACGAACAACAGAAAAAATGTTCAGTTAATTTTTTAATCTGCTTCAATTAAAAAACATATAATTCAAATATACTGGAAGTAAAAAGAGATCATTTCAAACCCAAGATCTTATAAGAGTGTAAACCCAGAAAGCTGTTTTACATTTTTCTTGATATTTTTCAATTTAAAAATACTTTCACCATTCAGTGCATCGGTAATTTTCAATAATGATATTGAAGATGAATAATGAAAATTGTAATTATTTATGCTTGTATTAAAAATAAAACAAGACAAAAAATATTTACATGTATATTAATGGTTTAGATGTAGAAAATAATCAATACTATCTGCATATCTCATGACAAAAAATAATCACTCTCATTTTTACAGTATTTGATATATATATATATATATATATATATCAAATACTGTAAAAATGAGAGTGATATATTTTTTCCACAAAACTATATATATATATATATATATATATATATATATAGTTTTGTGGAAGGAATTACTCTTCATTCATACCCTAGAAAATTGACAAACACTCTCCTGTTATTAATGGTTTTACAACCAATGATATTCCACTTATGTTTAGGGCTTATTCTTTA
Organism: Epiperipatus broadwayi; assembly: GCA_028023455.1. Classification (NCBI taxonomy): domain Eukaryota; kingdom Metazoa; phylum Onychophora; class Udeonychophora; order Euonychophora; family Peripatidae; genus Epiperipatus; species Epiperipatus broadwayi. Next base: position 1,047,269 of record JAQFVV010006229.1, read on the forward strand.
CAAAAATTAACAATTAATGACTGTACCTAAATAAGGGTTTAAATCTATTATAAGCTTGATTTTTAAATCAGCACATTACTTTAATCCCCTGTGATATTGAATTTTATTAATATTTGTAGATGTAATAATGAATAATATACTATGGAAGCAAATGCACTTTACACATTCTAAAATGAACACACATTCTATCATCAATAATTGTTTTCTTTATTGTTTACCTATAGCCTGAGCTTTTACTAAACCAACAATAATTGACTGTGCCTACATTAGGGCTTGTTTTTAAAATCAGTATATTACTTGAGAAAGTACAGTTTATATGTCATAGTAAAGAGAAAGCTACCTGTGACACACAATCTTATTAATTTGTATAAATGATACATAAACTGAACTTGTGAAACTAATATGCAGACTTAAAAATTTAGGCTCATAATAAGTTCAAACCCTAATTTAGACATAGCCAATAATTTTTGGTTTATTTAAAAAATAATGTCTAATTTTAGATTGACTATCTATGGTTTTAAAATAATTTTTGATATTAAAGTGAAGTCAATTTTATATGTGAAAAGTGTTTTTTTTTTCCAGATTTCTAATTTTAAAAGCACCTGTTTTCCATGTCACAAAATCTGTCCACCCACTCTATATAATTGCAGGCAACACTTTCTCAATATACATAATATTTTGTGAACAAGTTGTGCTTTAAAGTTTAGATTTGACTAAATAATTATAGGATATTAATTATTATTGTTTTTTATCTAGAATAAGTAATATTGAATAGTTGACTCCATAAAAACTAACACATATTCAATCAAATTATAGTAATATATTATTATAAAATAGAATGAAAATGTTCACAGGTAAAAATATAGACATATTTCAAATTTTTCATATAGACATTAAGGATGTTAATATTTTGAATCAATAATCACTCAAGATTGTTTGCAAAGACAACCTGAATCATAAGGAGAACTAAATATAACAAGCAATATATATATATATATATATATATATATATATATATATATATTGCAATGATATAAATTGTACAAATGGTAATCTCTTCTCATTGATGCCCCAAATCTTTTAGGTACAATCTGTAACAATACAAATGGGCTAGCTTGGACAAACCAAATCTGTAACGGAATAAATTTAAGAAAAAATTTTATTTAAGTTCTTCTGATAAAGTAAGCCAAAAATCTATACTAGAATAAAGTTTAATATTTATTAATAATATTTATTTATAAATGTCAACCTGACTGCATGGCAAAATTGTAATACACAAATAAAATAATACATTTGCAAATTTACAACAGATATATTAGTTAAAGATTTTATATTGGTATTAATTTATGAATTAATTTTTTACGTTTTGCATGCTCCCCCCCCCCCACCGTTAAAATTACGATAGCCTTACTAATTTTTGAGTGTTTCCAAATGATGATGTTTAGACTTATTGAAACTACTTTTGCTTAAAGTATTCTTATTAATATAATGATCTTATCTTGTGCACAATAAAATATTTTCTCTTCATCTTATATTGCATAGTTAATATTTTAAAACTATTAAATAAAAAGATATAGCTTTTTTATATATAATGCTCTTGTTTTTTTTTTTTTAATAAACTTGTATCTAAAGTTAAAATTATACATTACTTTATCATTGACTTCAGTTTAACGGAATTTTTACATTTCATTGATGACTCAACACGACATTATTTGTAGTTGTTGAAGTAATTATGGGTCTCATCAGGCCTGTTTTATTTGAATGTATTTCTATTCTGTGTTTAATTAAAGCTCTTATTCTAGAAGCAATTATCTTCATCCATTTTAGTGTTTTCTTTCTTAATTTTAACTTTTGCAATAATGCTGATAATAAACAGTAAATATTATTATTATTAATAAAGCCTAATTTGTTAATGAAAATGATGATGTCATGGAAATAAATTACACTTAAGAAATAATTATATTATGTTTATAAATTGATTTTTAGTTTTTTCTAACAGGAATCAGTAGATGTTTTTAATTAATTTATTCTGTTGAATAAAACTGATAACCATGTCAGTTTCACTGAAAAGTAATAACTCAAGATTAATGAAAAAAACACATAAATAGAAATAATTAACTTTGAAGTAAAGGATGAACAAAGGAAATGGGAAAATTATTAAAAATACAATATATTAATAATTTAACATGAAGTTGTTTTATTTTCATATGTTGAGGTTTTTTTTTTATTTTTTATCAGGCCATTATTTATATGTAAATCATATGAAAACAGCCTGCTTTTCAATCTTTCTCTCTCAATCTCTCTCTCTTTTTGACGCTTTTATTATTGACTGATTTGAAATACGATAAAAATGGAAATGGAAAATTACATGATTCACTATTATATATGTTTTAATATTATTTAAATTGCTTATATGAAGTAATTAGTTGTATAACTTTATCTATATTTGATTTGCAGTAGACCTCTAGTGACTGAATTCTCCGCTGTCTCATCTCTCTGTCTCCCTCTCCCTATATATATATATGTGTGCGCGCGCGCGTGTAAGAGTTATTAAACTCGTTATTAAAATGAAATAAACAGTTAGGTCAACATCTGAGCAGCTTGTTACAGAACAACATTCCTGATTCAATTTCTAAGTAAGCTGACTAAGACAGAGAGAGAGAGAAAGAAAAACATTTGCAAAACTAACTTGTTCTATCAACCAATAAGAGCTATACTCGCAGAGTATTAAATACTCACATAATCTATAATCATGGATACACTTTAAAACTCAAAGCAGCACTAGTAAAGTCAGTTTTAGCATGGGAAAATTTTGACATGGTATAAAAATTGATTAGTGGTTCTGTTTTTTTTAAATAAGTTATTAATGATTACAGAAATAAAGATACTTTTTTTTTTTGGTAAATGGTTAATGTAAATGGTAATAGATACACACCTTGAAGTCAATATTGGCTTCTGGCAACCATGTAAATATTTCTCCAGAATAATCTCTGATATGCATTGGTTTTCAAGAATAATCAAAAGTTCACTCATTGTGGTGGTGATGTCCATTTATCTTTCTACTTTGAATATTTGTATTTCAATTAACACTATATGTTCAATAAATATAGTTTTACTTCTCAATATTATGTAACAAAAAACATTTATTTATAATTGTTAATAAAGAAGAATATATAAATTAATATTAAAGTTTATCGGCTTAACGTTTTCGAGGATTCATGCCTTATATTCATAGCCTTCATAAAATGTATAGTAAAATATATGCAAATATTCAAATAAGCTAGTATTATGTAGCCCATTTCTTCAAGATTTTGAAGTGTCTTTCCTATTAATAGCATGTATGTTTCCATTAATGTAAAATGCCTCCTTTATTTTTCTTTTGTGATCGTTTGATTCTCAGCACAATATTATGGGATTGGCAGGTGTGAAATTGTGTCCAGATTGTTTAGCATGCTCCAAAAATACAGAGATTGTGTTGCTGTTCCTCTGAGCTCTGTTGTATGAGTAAAGATGTTGAGCCAGTCTAGTGTTGATTGTATCTTTTGTATCACCATAATATATAGCGTGATATCTGGCCTGAGGGCAGGCAATAGAGTACACCATGTGTGGGGTGAATGATTGATCAATGTGGTCTTTATAGTTGTTAATCAATCTATTAAAATTAGGTGGAGTTCTAAATGCTATGTTGAATTTATTGGTTAGCCTTCTTTAGTTTGTTAGATATTTTAGAAATATAGGGGATTGTTATTCTTGGTAGATTGGTGCGAGGTGCCTTATTGTTTATTGTATTATGAAATTAAGAGATTTTATTTTTAATAGATTTAAATTTGAACCCTGCTGCTAATAAATCTTTAATATAGATGTTTAGGTTTTCTTTCCTGTCTGCCTCGTATTTACGTTAAGCCTATAAACTTTAATATTAATTTATATATTCTTCTTTATTAACAATTATAAATAAGTGTTTAATGTTCAATATAATTAGGAATCATAAAATTGTTCATAGAATCTGCACTCCTCTCTAAATCTTTTTGAATGTTGAAAAGTCATAAATAATATCATATTTTTAATTGTGATTTTCATCTTTAAAGATATGACCTTATATTTAAAAAACTTTTTCTAAGTTTTATCGACAAAAAATATGTCAAGTTCATTTCTGTGCTTTCACTTATAAATTTTAAAGTTAGATTCTGATTCTGTTTTTATAATCTCTGATTTTTTCATGAATTATATTTTCATATTTACACTACATTATAATGCATTTTAATATTATAAAACCATCTGCTGACTATAGATAATATGATTTTTAAAGAAATTATGAAAGTGTTAAATGTATAATCAAAACACTTTTATTTTTTGAAACAGTCAGCGATATCTAGAATATTCTTAAGACTATGTTGATATTATATCACTTTAATTTTGTGTAGAAAACTACAATAAATTATCAACTAATATCATTCATTCATTTATTTATTAATAATCACTTTTAAATGGCCCTTATCATCCTAACTTTAGAGGTAATTTTTTTAAAAAAAAAGATTTACATACATATTTCAGAATGACTGCACAAATCAGCCTTAGAACCAATAATTCAACCATTTATATCATAATCATTTATTTGGAAATAGAGGACTACTTATTAGATATCTTGCAATTTTTTTTATTAGGTATGTAAAACATTACCTACTTGTACATCTAAAATTCAAAAATGACTTATGGTTTACAACCTAAGTCAAATTTTGAATATGAAAATGTTTAGTTTGCATAAACTGCTGTAGTCTTCAGACTTTTTTAACATAATATATGGTGCAACAAAACACAACATGACTTTCTGAGCTTAAATTTTAAATATGCCATCAGGAACAGTCCACTTTATCTTACTCCAGAAACATCTATTATGATCTTAAGTAATCATCTGATATTAGGTGATAATGCTATTGTCATATCATCCTAAGACTAGTTTCTAGTATATTATTTTCATCAATGAGAAGTTTTAGATTTAATTATGTTTATACATTAACAGCCATATTTAATTCCTTTACACTATCAAATTGATAGCCTTTTATTTAAAACCATAGTAATGTTTGGAACTGAAATCAATTAAGTAATATGTTATGTATTGTTGATAGTAATTTCAAAAAAAAAAGTGATATTTTGTTGGTAAATATCAATTTAATCAAAGATTAAAGGTACATACTGTTAGTATAAAATTGAGCTTCCTGAAATATAGTTTCTATCACAGTATCAAATCCACATTGTCTTTAGTTCATAATATTAGCATGTCTTTAAATTTCAGACCATTGGTTTGATAGTATAAAGATTTAATGTTGATTTTGCAAGTGTAAGTAATTTACAACTGACTAATGAATATCATAAGCCAGAATCTAAATTTAAATGTAGATACTATATTATCATCACTCAGTACCTGTTGTTTACTCAAGTTCACAATACATGTCTCACTGTTCCTTAAAACTTATCTCAAGAAAAATATATACTAGTGCATTATATGGTCATGTTATAAAGCTGAACATCTTTATCTATAATACATTACAGAATTTAGATATATATTCAACATTAAATGATCAACCCTTTTATTAATTTTTAATTATTGAAAAGTAAAAAATTATGACAAGAAAAAACTTTTATAGTAAATTTATTATAAATATATTTTATTAGATACAGTAGATTTAGAAATATTTTAATCTCTCATTTATAAGGGTAATTTAAATATAAAATAGAGTTTCCGTCCTAATTTATTAGTAATATCAGTCTGATGATGAATTCTGGTTCTGTTAATAATAATAATAATAATAATAATAATAATAATAATAATAATAATAATAATAATAATAATAATAATAATAATAATAATAATAATAATAATAATAATAATAATAATAATAATAATAATAATAATAATAATAATAATAATAATAATAATAATAATAATAATAATAATAATAATAATAATAATAATAATAATAATAATAATAATAATAATAATAATAATAATAATAATAATAATAATAATAATAATAATAATAATATCCCGTCAATATTCACCCAAAATTTAAAAAAAGATAATAAAAAACAGACTAAGACTTTACAAGTCACAAACTAATTGGATGTATATATTTTAAAGAAAATAATGTAAACTCAAATTTGTAAACCACATGCATATCCTTTGTCTTTGTTATCCCCCCCCCAATTACTGTTTTCAACTTATTTATACTGACTTCAATTCATCTGCATGTGGTAAAATAGTTATAAATGTAACCTTTTCTTGTTATATTCAATAAAGTCCTTTTGAAAGATAATAATAATAATAATAATAATAATAATAATAATAATAATAATAATAATAATAATAATAATAATAATAATAATAATAATAATAATAATAATAATAATAATAATAATAATAATAATAATAATAATAATAATAATAATAATAATAATAATAATAATAATAATAATAATGAGTGAAAAGATTTTAACATTTTTTTGATATAAAGTAATTACTTCTTTTTAATTACAGCTGAGTGCACTTTCAATGTAGTTTAGCAGAGAGACATAACACTCATTGATTATCTATGTGTGATGCCCTATTACTATTGAAGAGTAATTATATATGCATGATTATTTAAATTAGATTTTTACATAGTCAACTTGGTAAAAAGTTGAACACTTGGATTTTCTTGTTAATGAAGTGATTGTGAATGGCAATAAACCATACCTCCTTAACTTTTCTCTTCCTGCTATTTCATTCTATGCACACTAGATTGACATACTTTAATTTGAAGATAAAACTGAATTTTTATTTATGTTCCCAGAATATGGACTTATATTCAAGATTAACCTTTGCATAGCTTATATGTATAAGTATTTATGTTAAGCAACTTTTGTGATGATGTTTGTTGTTAATTTTCTATAATATACAATTATAAAAGATAGACTGCTTCACTTGGTTTTATATATAATCTTCAGGATGCCCTCTCATGGCAGTTTGTAGTTGGCATTATTAATTAATATGTTAAAATTGGGAGGGGTGGGGGTCAAAAACTGATGTTGAATGTTAATGCGCAGATATTTTTATATTTTATTTGTTAGTTTAGGAATATCTCTAAAGAGAAGTAACTATTTTAGTTGAAGAAAGGATTAAAACCTTTTTTTTGTCCTGAACATTAAAAATGTTTTAAAGTAATATTTATTAAGGCTATAACCTTAAGACTATGCACCTGAAAAAATGACAGTAATGATCTCTGAAAATCTTTAACACAATCTTGTGTAAGATTTGCAGAGGTCCCTAGTGTCATTTTTTCAGGTGCATAGTCTTAAGGTTATAGCCTTAATAAAATTACTTTAAGTAACGAGTATGTGCTTTATAAATATAATTATAAAAACGTTTTGGTAAATAAAATTAGTAATAATAATAATAATAACAGTCATCAACAAATAGTTTATTTCTTTGGAGTTTATACAAAATTTGGGCAATCGAGTGACAAAAATGGAATGTAATTTGTGGACCTTAAACTTCAGATTTGTCATTCTATTACTGCTACTAACTGTGCTGTAACTCTATCTCATATACAAAGCCATGTAGAGCTCCACAATCAGTCAATGAAAGCGAAAAGGTAGTGATAAATAGATTTTATATTAGTTTCTAGACATTAGCCTTTAGAAGAAGTGGTACTATTTTACAACATAAACATCTAGCAGACATCTTTTAATTTTATTATGCTACTTAAACTAAATGCCTAAATGTGTATACATCTTATGAATTGTATACAAGATCTTACCTATATGTCTTCACAAGCTGAATATCATTTATAGTATTGCACTTATTCTGTATTAATCACAACATTTTGTTGATAGAAAATCACTACTCAAGTCCTAGGAAAAATTCAAGTGTTTAATGTTAGAATATATTGTGGGGGCGGAGGGGGGGGAACCAAAGAGTTATATAGAACTAAGTAAAACTATATTTTTATCCATACTAATATTTTTATTTTAAAAGTCATCAAAACCTCTAATTTACTTCACTAAATTTCTTTAAATATAAATATAAATAAAAGGAATACATTCTTTTGCAGATATACAATATAAAATTTGTATGTACTATGGTTACATGGCTCCAAAATCATAATGATGTGCAGATTAAAATAAAACTTTTCTACATTTGCTATTACTTTAGCTATTATTTGCCATAAATATAGTGTCTGAAGCTACCATAGCACCTCTCTGAGGAGTGCTAAAGCATGAAACCATGGTCAGAGATTGGGGGGGGGATCATGACAGAGATATTTTAAATGCTTTCTCTGGCTAAGCATTTATCACAAAGCTTGTTGAGCAATTGGCAATGCTCATTGTTTATATCTTACAAGCTTAAGAGAATTGGGTCATGTGATCTATGATTCTTGTTTTGACTATTTAGTGTTAATTAACTATTGTTTTTAACACTGTCATGTTTGCTAATTATTTATTGTTCAGTGCTTTTTAGCAACATACCAACTGAAATATAAGATATAAAGGTAGATATCTCACTAAATGTTTATGATTTAACATTGAATACTTTCAATGAACCATGGTTTTCTGAAATTACATAAACCTATTGTGAAAGAAATTGGATCTTCACATATTGCTTCCAGGGATCCCCAACCTTTTTGCACTTAAGAGCACATTCTATAATACCGGCTAGGTGGCGGGCACAATTTATTTTTTCAACCAGATGGGGGGCACTATTTATTTTTTCAATGTAAATTTATAGTTGGATATTGTTAATAACACACATAATGTACAAAAAAATATTTATTTCAAAAATTAAATTTTAACATATAATTATATTTTTACGTTGTAAAATTATAGTATGCCCTAGAATTTGATTACAATATAATCCAATAATTTATAAGAAATTTTAAAAATTAAATTTATTTGTATCAGATAAATAATTTTTTATCGTGTTCAGATAGTGGCAGGCACACGTAAACTGGTCTGCGGGCACCATGGTGCCCGCAGTGTTGGGGACCCCTGGCTTAATACATACATGCTGCTTGCTTGATCAAATAATTTGCAAAATTTTAATGCAAGAATAAAAAAAGTCAAGATACCACTTTGATGTTGCTTAATAACTTGATATTCTACTGACAAAAAGAATTCTTTGAATGAATTTTTTTTCTGTGTAGTATATAATTATAAGCAATTGATTTAGTAAAGTTATCTGTATAAACTTTCACAATTAACATATATATGCAAATAATGTCTGGACATATAAAAGACTGTCATAATAAAAGCATTGAAAAAACATGTAGAGTGTAAGAGCAGATTTCTGGATATTATCATAAAGAGTGCACTATTTTAGGATCAAATTTTCCGCAGTTACAACTTTGAAACTAATCGATTTAAAAGCAAAATGCAATAAACAGCATTTTCCTCCTGGAGAACAAATTAAAAATATAATTCAAGGGGAGAAATATTTCTGAAACATAGCAAAACAGAATTATCTATGAGTACTTCAAGTGGGACTAATATAGATCATGGTCCGGCAAGTAAACAAATACTAGATTCACATATGGATGATAAATATCTATGAAATTGCTATATAAAATGGACACACACACACATATATACCAATTATTTTAATTTCAGACGTGTAAAGCAAGCAAAGTAAAAACCAAACTGATAATAAATGTAATGAACTTGTCAAATAATTTATATAACTATGTGTCCATCATACACATCGCGTTAGATGCATACATGTTAATAAGTGTGAATATCTTCAAAGAGAGACTCTAACTTTTACTTATAATAAAGATATTTTTTAAAAACTTTTCTCTTTTTTGTTTAAAACTTATTTTTTAAAAAACATTGATCTAAAACCATAGCATGATTATTAAAAAAAACTGTTCATCAGAGGAAAAAAAAATAAAATTTAAGAATCTAGTCTAAGGCTACCATACTATATTAAATATACTGAGTTAGTTAAAGTGATATAAAATATAAATATTAAAAAATAGTTTTTATAGACAACTGCCTAAATACATGAAATTATCTAACTTAAATTATAGGTAACACTGGGGATTGTTGGTAGTGTAAGGTTAAATGTATTATAGTTCATAAAAAGATTATTTTTATGTCCAAATAAAAATATTGGGGAGTAGATATTATTTTGACTCAAGCAGAATTATATGTTATTTTCTCTGAAAAAGAATTATATATATATG